>VXAK01007189.1:191970-275598 GCA_013399435.1 Arenaria interpres | reverse complement strand
GGGGGGGGGAAACGCTGCTGACGGGACTTACAGGCGCTCCGTGGGGCCGTGGTGTCCCGCGGGGGGATGCTCGGGCTCATCTCGCCCCCCGCGCAGTTCCACGCACCAACTGCCTTGCACCGCGGGGTGAGGAGGGGGGGGGATTTTGCTTGCGCTGCTGCTGGGGACATGCGGTGGTCATTTCGGGGATCGGTGGGTCCCCGGCAAACCTGGTTTGGCAGAGTGGTGGGGTGACCAGCGACCCCGGGGCCACCAGGAGCTGCATCCCCGAGGGCTGGTACCCCCCGCGGCAAGCGGCAGAGGGGGTTTGGGGCAGCGCTGCAAGGAAGCTGGGGAGGTGGGAGGCTGGGAGGGGGAATGGAAAAGGGTTTCTGGAGCAGGGTTTCTGGCTGCCGACACCTCTTTGCAGTCCCCGTGTGGCCCTGGCTCTCATGGGTGCGCTGGGAAGGGCTGTCCCCAAGCGCTGGTGCCGAACGGGGCAGCCCCAAGGAGCGCTGGGACACAGGGGAATCCCCCCCTGGAATGGCACTGAGGGGGGGGATCGCTGCTCATCGGCTGTAGCGGCTGCTGCAAGGTGTAGGGAGCGACCAGCTCCTCCCCGAGCTCTCATACCCCTCATGGTAAAGTCCGTCGTGGCTCTTGTGGGGCTGGGGTCTGGAAACTCCTAGTGCTCCCTCCTTCCTTTCCCAAAGCGGTCCCGATCCTGCTTGGAAAGGGTGCTGGGAAGGAGGAGCAGCTGTAAAAGCCCTCTGCTCCTCTAGCCCTGTCACGGGTGCTGGCTCAGCTCCTCTCGCAGCCTTTCCAGCTCAGCACTCCAGCAGAGGCAGGGGGAATGTGCCCGAGAGCCCTTCTCTCCTGCCCCACACCTGCGCCTGTCACTGCCCTCACCCGCTGCCGTGGTGGGGTTGTCAGCAGTGCCCGAAGCCCTTCGAGCATGAGCCTCCCTAGAGCAAAGGAGGGGTGTGATGGCATGAGGGTGCGTGAGGCTCCATTTGCTCCTCAGATAAACATTAACAGGCTGTGGGAGCAGGGGGAGACCCAGCGTGGGACCGGGACCAGCGGTCAGGTGCTCTTTGCTTCCTACTGTACGAGGATTAAATGCCAGAGGCCGGTGCCTGTGCAGTGGAGATGCACGCTCTGGGGCTAGAGAGGCACTTAAGCTCGGTGGGGGTCATGATTATTATGCAGCATTCAGGGGGAAGTGAAAATTAACCTCTTGGTTGTAGCCATCGATACCTCCTGTGGTGTTCTATCTCCTGCGTTTTTGATCTTCCAGTGGCTGTGTTTTGCAATGCCCAGGGGCAGCGTGGGGTACCAAGGGCACAGGGGGAGGAGGTGTCCCGCAGTGATAACCAGCTCCTGATGGGGGTCAGGCCAGCCTCCAGCAGCCTCAGCAGCCAAACTCCCACCAGCTTTGGGGCAGGAGCCTCCGGTGCCAAGAAATCTAGTGTCTCTGCATTTCAGCTGCTGTTTGTATTTTTACTATTAATTATTTGGATTTCAGTAGCATGTGTTGTGGACCAGGAATTTGTTGTCCAAATAATTGCTCGATCTGTTTGGCTGGCTCTGTTCATACTTCAGATGTTGCGGCTGTGTGTAGCCAAAGCTGGGAGACGAGCAAGTGGCTAATTGCAGAACCACTGCAGCATCCAGAGTGCATGTGGCAGGGACAGGGGACATGGGGCTGTTTGCGCTGGGCAGGTGACCTCGGTGCTCCAATGCTCAGCTACAGTGTTAGGAAACCTCAGGCTTGCAATGAAGTCTGAGTGTTGGAGAACTGTTTTCTTTCCTCTAAAGGCAACGTTAGTAGAACTGGTGAAATATGAACTGTGCAGTTCTGGGGGCAGCTGGAATGGAAAGAGAAAAATATTGATGGAAAAACTATAGCATCACCAAGGCCAAACCTGACAAACCTACACCTGTGGTTGAAAAAGAAGAGCTGTGTAAAGGAATTCTTTGGCCTGTTAAAATATTTTATAATGAAAAGGTAGTTTTGTAGGTACATGCCAGACATTAAAAAATGGTGCATTGAAGTCGGGACATTAGCTGCTTAAATTGACTTTAGGGGACTTCAGATTTTACACTGGCAGAGAGTTGGCTCAGGTTAAATACATCTGATCAAACACACAGCGGTCACTTCATTTGAGGAAAATCACTGTGACAAATACCAAGTTCTTATTGCAAACAGAGCAGGCTGTCTCCTGTGCTGCCGGTTTGTACCTTATGCCACTGGGTGGGATACTCTCAACCCCCCCGGTGTCCATGTGTACAGCTAACTGGAGCTTGGTGGCACATTCACTGTTTTTAGCCACTTTGGCCAAACAGATTGTTATTGTTTTTAAAGTCTTAGTCAAGATGAGCGTCACAAGCACAGCTTTTGTGTTGTTACAAAATACTGCCCTCGCCGTACGTCCTGCTTGTGATTCGGGCAGCTGTAGTTTCCACATCAGGGGCTGTCTTTGCTTTGTCCTCCAAAACAGGCAAAGTATGGAGAGCTGCTGAGTTATGTCAGTCCTTTGCCTCTTGGGAGCATTCCTGGAGAGCTCTTGCTTTCTGGGAAGCCCAGGCCTTGAAATATAACCTGCTGCTTGCTCCAGCACTGGGGAGGTATGGAAGTGCCAGGGAAACTGGTGGAGGGGATGGGGTCTGGGTACAGATCTCCACTGGGAGCTCGACCCGAGCATCTTCTGAGGACTGGCTGTTCCCAAAGCACCTCAAATCCCAAATTGTTTGGCAATTCCTAATGTGCAGCATTGCCTGTCAGTGCGTATCACATTGCTGTGGGATGTTGGGTATGCATGAAGAGCCTGTGGAGCCAGGTCCACACCTGGTGTCCTCCCCTGTGGTTCTGGTTGAAGGTGGGACCCCAGCCTAAGGACACTGCCAAGGCAGCGGGTACAACAGAGAGGGAGGGAAGAGACTTAAGTTACCAAATGCACCCAAATGTTTGAAAATAGGCCAGGGATTAGTCGTGTAGAAGGGAGAGCCCAGCTTCTCCGGAGAGGGAGCAGACGTATGAACAGGCACACAACGTGCTCTTCAGCTCTCCCACGTCACAGCCACTGGGCTTTTCAAAGGGCTTATTTAGGTATTTATTTACTATAAGAGACATGTTTTTGCCGTAGAGGGGAGGGCTAGGAGTAAACAGCACACTGCGATCTGTCTCCCAGCATCTCTTGCCCTTCTGGTATTACAATGCTCCTGCTGCCAGGAGTCTCAAACATCCGCTCTGGCTAAAGGAAGGGCCTTTGTCCCCCTCCCATTGCCAGTCCTCTGCCTCCGAGTGTCTGCTTTCACTGGTGTGGTGAATCCATTTCCCAAGGAGGTGGGTTTATGAGCGTGCTTATTTCTCTGGCAGGAGGGAGGATGTCCTATCTGACATGTTCCCTTCTTTGTTCTCTATCAGAAGATAGAAAGTGCCATCCTTCCAAAAGCAGCAGGGAAGCAAAGGTTTCCTGACTGAGCATGGCAATGCCTGGCTGTGTCCCTGGCAGGGAAGATGGAAAGGGCGAGCCAGGAAAGGTGCCGGATGGTCTGCTCACCAGCATCACCCCAGTCTTCCCCCTCCCCAGCTGCCTCTACAGGAGCATCCAGCCCTGGTGAAGCACCTCGTACCTGGGCTGACCTACATCTTCTGCTAGCTTGTAAGACAGTATCAGTGCCTGCACTTCAGGTTTGCAGTGTGGGTGGTACCCATGGTGGTCCTTCAGGTTCAGATGAGCAAGGGCTGTTTTGAAAAGCCACCCTTGTCTTGGATGTTGTTCTCAGTAGAGAGGTGGTGTGACCCCAGGCTCCCCGAGACTAGTGTTTTGCAAGGATTAAGGTCCCTTACGTCACTGTTTTTACACTTGTGCTTGATTTCTCAGGTCCACGAGTAGGACCACATCTCCTGGCATCTCCTCCCAGTGCAACAAAGTCTCTTCCAATGTGAAAAGCTTGGCGCTTTCTGAGACTTGAACCCAGCAGCCTGAGCATTTGTTCTCCTTGTTATTGTTTTATTAGAGCTGTTTGGAAAGCTAGCATTACTCCTAACCTTTCTTCTGAGGGGCAAAGAGAACATTTTGCAATGAACACACATCCCGAGCTGTGAGCACACGGTCATTTGTCAGCTGGAGTAGCTACACCCTCTTATCAGAGACATTCCTGCAGGGTGACCAGCCGCACAGGGCACCCATGGGGGGACCCATAGGTGCTTTTTGTCCTATTGCAGAGTCGGGCAGCAAATATTCCACCCAGCGCTGGTTCTTGTAAGATGCACTACAGCTGTTCCAAGGGCCCAAGCTGCAGCTGGTGGCATGGGCAGACCCTGTGGCACAACCTCTGCCTCTTGCACCCTGGGCAAAAGGACGGAGGCTCGTGTTTGCCTGCCGCAGAACAAAGTACAGGCGGCTCGGTAGGGAGCACAGACGCTCCCCAGGGGTCTTAGTGACACAGCCTGGGTCCAGACAGAGCACCGCACGCTCAAAACTGGAGTTTACACAAAACTTGGAAGGAGGTTATCCCTCCTGGTATGTGTTGTAAGAGCAGCACACAACCCTGATTCACCTGGATTTGGCAGTGCGTACCTGCTGGAATTTTTGTTTGTAAGGGTGATGAATCAAGCAGAGTATTTCAGGGGGCGTCGAGCCTCCACAAACGTTCTTCATCATGAAAAAAGTTGCTGCTTCTCCATGCATGCAGTTTCAGTTTTCTCCTGTTTTTTCATCCTCCCAATGGCAGGAGCATACAACTGAATTTTGGTGCAATATTGCCAATGCCAGCGAGAGTGGATTGGGAAATATTTACTTGTTTACTGTCCTTGGTAAGGTCATTTTTGCACAAGTGCATATTTAAAATATGTATGTTTATGTGTGTATATATCTCCATTATCTATATACAATGTTATATAGATCTGTACATAAACAAGGAAATGTAAAGGTATTTTGTTGTATTGGGTAGATCTGTATGTTCCAAAGTTTGATTATTTATTGAGGGTCCTATTGACTGACTTTGTGTTTAAATAAAGACTATTTATAGTATGCTTGTAGTCAAGTGTCCTTGCTTAAAGCTGTTTCACTGGCTCTATTTCCCCCATACTCTCCAAGACCCTTCCAGTGAATTCTTCGGGGCTCATTAAAACAAAGCAGCTCCGGAGTAGCCTGGTGCTGGCGGGGAGGCACACACAGCCTCCTCCAGAGGACAAGAATTTCATTAGTTTATGAAGCTCTTTGAGCCCTGGAAACGGTGAGGAAGTTGTGGGTGCTCAGCACGTCGCCGTAAAAGGGCTTCTCTGCTTTTCACCTCTCATGTCAGGCTTCGCAGGCAAAGTGGTTTTTAAAAATCCACCTGCTCTTCTCCCTGTTTGGACTTGACACAGTGGCAGTCTTGGGTGGCTCCTGTGCTCCTGTGGCAGAGCAGGGCTGCTGCAGAAGCTCAGACCAGGACAGCTGGGGGCTTTAATCCTTTGTTGCTGGTCACCAGCGCCAGCCTTCCCTGGGATGGGAAGGAAACACAGGTGCCGAGAGCAGAGACCTTTGGGATGGGAAAGGTGAAACACTGCAAAATGTCCGTAGCGTCTGGTGCTGTCTCTGCTCTGCTCCGGCCAGAAGAGAGCCCCCCGGCTGGCATTGGGCAGGACCGAATAGTGATTGCTCCTTCTCACCTGCCTGAGCCAGGTCTGACCTCGCCGGGGATGAGGACCACACACCTCAGCAGGGCTCCTCACTCCCGGCTCAGTGCAATGCAAACACCTCGCTGCAGCTTCTCCAGCCGTGCGGGTTTGGAGCTTGGGCTGGAAGCGATAATGGTGATGGGGAATTACACTGCAGGAACTGGGGTGGCAGGGTCACAGTGCGGTAGGTCACTTCTGTCTGTCCCAGGTTGATTTATCTCCTAATTAGGACTGGAAAAGCTTCTGGGGGAGTGTCTTTGAAAAAGTATTCTAGTTTCCCAGTTACTTGCTGCCCAGCCCTGTTGTCCCAGTGCTCTTATTGCTTCAGGTGGGGGTGATGAAAGAGCATGGTTAATGTAAAGTAGGATCCCAGCCCAGCATGTTGCAATGACAAGTATTTTCTATTTTTTATGCCACTTAAGACCATGATGAAAGTGTTGGCATCAGAGACCAGTGTGTGCCCTGCACGTTTTGAAGCTTCTCCTTTCCAGAAACAGCAGCAGGGAGTCAATGTGCTGCTTGGACAGGGAGGGATTGCACCAGACACTTCCAAAACACGGCAGATGCCCAAATTATAATATAATTTTTGGGTTTGTAACTTTGTGCTTTCAAGAGATGGAGAGCCCCAGCTAGAAATACAAGCTGTTGCTGACTGCAGGGGTCCTGAGGAGGGAAATCAGAGTCAGACCTTCCACATTTCAGGGTGGATAGCCTCAGCTGCCATCCAGCTCTCCCCACCCCAGTTAAAATGGGATGTTCAGACCAGAGGATGTTTAATATCCCATCTTATGGAAAGGTGCTTGATCCTAAGAGGTGCTTAGAGCCCAGTGTCTGCTTCATAGCAGCTTTGGTGATTGCTCTGAGGCTCCCAGCAGCTCCTCCTGGCTCTGGTCCTCCAGCGATGCCAAAGGAAAGGCATCAGGAAACCACAGCGGCCGCTGCCAGGGCTACCTGCAGTCTCGCAGACATGACTTCATTGAGGCGTAGGCAACAGGAGCATGAAGAGGATCTCTCACCAGCCCTAGAGACAGTCTGAATGCAGCTCCCCACTTGCACCACCTCCTCGGTGGCTCAGGGGAGTTCAGGCTTCACCGCTGAGCTCCGCAGCCTCAGCCCAGTCCTGAGAAATGCATAAACAGCAAACGGCCTCTGGGGAGCCCCTGCCAAGTCCTTTCTCCCTCATGTAAATATTTTTTCCTCTTAAGTGTATGTGAGTGTGAAAAATACCTCCTTAATCTTTTTCTCCCTTTGGCTGTAGGAAATGCTTGTTCATCCCT
Organism: Arenaria interpres; assembly: GCA_013399435.1. Lineage (NCBI taxonomy): Eukaryota > Metazoa > Chordata > Aves > Charadriiformes > Scolopacidae > Arenaria > Arenaria interpres. Next base: position 268,671 of record VXAK01007189.1, on the reverse strand, counting down.
GGGTGGGGACTACCCTCGTCTTGATATTTTGCAGGCGTCAGCCCAAGCAAGAACCATGTTGCCGAAAACGTTTCTTACTGCCCCCAAAGCTGTACTGCTCTTCCTGCCCCCCAAGCCCACTGGCATCAAAGCAAATGGTGGCTACCACGATGGGCACCTGTTAGGGCAATACACTCCTTAGTGGCGGTTGGATGGAGGTCCCATGGGCTGCAGCATGTGGACAGCAAATTGGTTAGACAGCCTGGAAGAAGCCTTCAAAACCAGTGCAAAATACCCATGGGGTTGCAGGGTCCCTGCTCCGAAGCCTGAAAACCCCATCCTGTTGTATCAGACTCATGTCTGGAAATGCATGGAGGCTTTTCCTGAGAAAAGTGTCCCGAGATAAGTTTCTTTATGTCTGGCACGGTGAAAGAGATGCTGATTTTCCGATACACACTTAGTAGACAAGGGAAGTGTGTCTGCAAGTAGCAGAAGTGGTGGGGGCCCCAATATATCTGTGTGCAGGGGAGCAGGGTGGAGGAGCTGCATAGGTTCCTGTTCACTGGGGAATCCCTCCTCACTGTCCAGATGTTTTCTTACTCTCCATTCACCTCACCTGGCTGTCCTGCTTGGGAATGGGTGGGATCAAGCATGGGCTGTCACCCCCCTTCTTCCAGCCCTCTGCTTGGGACCTCAGCTAAGGTCTGTGTCTCACCAAAATAAGAAGATGTTGCTGTTGGTGGTTTCAGAGAGGAAGCGAGTCAGCACAGTGCTAGCCTCGCACAAGAGAATGATGCTGAGATAGATCCGTATCAGCCTTGACTGATCATCAGTCTTTTGTGATACCCCATTGTAAGCCAGATACTACTGTGGTACTTTCCCTCAATGCGAGTCTGGTTGAGCCTGGCACTTTCTTCATCGAGGCAAGTTAGGCTCAGAAGCTGGAGTGCGGAGCTGCTGAGAGTGAAGGGCTGTACAAACAGCTTTGTAGCTAAAGAAGAAGGGAAAGAAACAGTTCCCTCATGTTCAGATGAGAAATACCTTCAGAGCAGCCCAGCAATTCGACATGGAGAGATGTTGGCCTTCTAGGCTGGGTTTTAGGATGGTGTCCCAGGGGGATTTGTTGTGCAGCGCCCTGGGATGCCTTTCCTGCCCCTGCGCCTTCCCAGGTGCCTTGCTAGGCTCTTGTGTAAGTTAGCCCCATTCAAGCAGGACCTCTTTCCACCCAGCTTGCTGTATATGAAAGACATCTTTGCTGTAAACCATCAGGTCACAGAGTTTCCGTTGGGCTGCGTGTTACTCTGTTCCTGTGCTGGACTGCAGTCCCAGCTGCAGTGGTGTAAGCTGGAAGGTAACTCCTGAGATCGGTCGTGACGGGGACTCAGTCCACACTCTGCATGATCTTGAAAGGCTGCTTGTAGGAGGGTCAGCGTGTGATTACAGAGGTCTCTGGTGTGGAAGGTGGGAGGGAAAGAGAGATGCTTTCATGCTTGTGCTGGAGGGGTAGGTGTTGCTCAGCATGACAATTTTTCTAGCACAGATATCAGAGCAGTGTCTCACCCTGAATGGCATTTTGTTTTGGGTTGTGGTGGGGACCAGCCCTTTGAAGCGCTGTGGCTGAGGCACCTCTCCCCTTGCCTGAGGGCAGCGCAGGTTGTCCTCTTCTTCTTTTCAGCTTCGTGAAAGTGGAGCCATTTGTGAACCTGTCAGAGTTTTGCACAGGGGAGATGTTGGCACATCCCTGCCGTGGGAGACGGGGCCCTGAGCAGCTTTGGTGGCGGTGGAGAGGCAAGGAAGGCAAGTCCCACCCAAACCTGGAGGTCCTGCTGTCTCCAGCTGAGATACAAATAGAGAGACACAGCGTACGAGTATACACAGTTCCGTGTATGGAAGTGGGGAAGGCACTAAGCTGGGGGGCACAATCCACGGCTATCGGGGTTAATTCATATCACTTCAGCACAGCAGCTGAGGCAAAGGGGAGCTGCAGGGGGGAAGATGGATGGGAGGAAAAAGAGGGAGCAGAGCCACCAAAAGACATTTTGTGACTCAGAGAAAGAAGGCCATTCTTCAGCAACTGCATAGCCTGATTTGTTCAGCTCACTTAAAAGCTGGCTGTGTGGTTTCTCGTCCCTCCGGGACTCCTTGCTGCAGAGAAAGACCCTTCTTAAAAGGGAATCCTCAGGGTGCCTATTTATAGCATGGAAACCCCTCCGGGAGAGTCATCCTGCCCTGAACCAACATCTCCCCGTCCCCGGCAGCGGGGCGATGTACAGGCTGTTCCTCCCGCAGCCCCAGCCCCTCCTTCGCAGGGTCCCAGCTGGCAGCAGCCAGCAGACTGTAAGGGACAGTTGCGGGCACCTCTCCCTGGGGCGGGAGGCGATGACACGGGGGCTGCCGGGCTGGCAGGGGCAGGAGGAGGCAGGGAGAGGGACAGGGTGCTGTGGCTGCTCCGGGCTGGGCTGCCCCTCGCTGGGTGACAGGGGAGAGTCAAGTGATGGGAGGCGAGAGGTGCGTGCCGTTCCCAGGATGGAAAGGTCAGGGCGCAGCGCCATGGGGTGATCGGCCGCCATCATCAGCCTCCGGGCAGAGCCGGTGGCAGAAGGGCCGGGGGGGGGCAGTGATTTCTAGGCATGACTTGTGGGTGTTGGCCAGGAGAGACAGAAACAAATTGGAGAGGGGGGAAAGGGTCGTTGGTCTGCAGAAGTCCTGGCTAGGGGCGCAACGAGGTCTCCCTACCAGTGTCCCACCAAGACCTTAGAGGGGTCCCAGGAGGGGTTGCTGGCATTGCATCTCCTCGGGTTTGGTCTCAGGCTGGGCTGGCTCTAACCCTCCGTGCCGGGGGCAAGCTACTGCTGGGCAGCATTTGGATTCACTTGTTCGGCTGCAGGGTGGGATTTCGGTGTCCCACACTCAGATGGCAGAGCTTTGGGGATTTTCCTTTCTGATACGATTTGCAAAGCCAAAGGCTTATGTCAAAGTCAGAGTGATTTCTTTCTCTGCCTGAGAATTTCCTTTTAACACACAAAACTCAGAAGGGGAAAGATAATGACAAAACTGGACCGTGCCAACTTTTTTAGCATAGGTTTGGACAACTGCAGCTTACGGAGGGCCTGTGTGTGTAAGGAGGCTTCCATCAACTCTGCCATAAATACAGTCATAAATACAGTACAGACTGCTGATGAGAAGCAAAGAGAAAGAGAAGGAGTCAAAGGAGAATGGTTGAAGGGGCTGATGAAGGCAACCAAAGAACACAGGCAAAATGAAATATACCCTAAGAAGAGTATAAAAATATGAAGAAACAAATGGAGATGAGAAGTCAGTCCTAAAAGGGACAGTGACCCAAGCACCAGCAGGAAACTCGAGGTGGATACCAAGAGGCTGGATCCAATTGGGAAGATGAGGGAGAAGCTGGAAAAGCATTGCAGGAGGAGAAGAAACAGGGCTGGAAAATGCCATGACAGCAGGATCTGCATTTCAGCGCAGGCAGTCTGACTGGTGCCTCTTCCCTCCTATGTTAGTAGCTCCTTGTCTGCTTTCAGCCAGTATGAGTTTGATTTAGCAGATCTGGCAGGAGGGAAGGCGGCAGGACGAAGGCAGAGGGGATGGTTTCTCGGTGATACAGAATTGCTAGGGAACCGCGGGTGAGAGAGGACGGCCATTAGGCAGGCGATGCATGCACAGTTTGTTCCCAGCGTCGGGGGAGTTGTCCAAGGCAAGTGGCCAGCCTAATTTATGATCCCAGAGCAGGGAAGGTGAGCGTTGTTTTATTTTTAAAGACAGTCTCCTCCTCCTTGTGCCATGCCACCTTCTGCAGTAGGGTTCCAGTTTCAGGAAGAGAAGGGGAAAAAATAGCCTCAACCAAACAAAAAGGTTCCGTTTTTACCTGTAAATGGCATCAAATATTTTTGTCTCAAATCACTACTTTTCCCCGCTGCCTGATAGAGCCAGCGCTGGAAGCCCTGGCCCTGCACCCAGCACCTTGGGGAAGATGACCCGGGCAGGTGGTGGGGCAGGGCTTGGAATGGGGCAGGTCTTGGCACAGGGGCAGCAGGGTGATATTTAAACCCAAACCACCTGAGTGATGAGCATAGCAAGAGCACACAGTGCCAGGTAGCTTCAGGTCTCACCAGGCTGAGCCAGGTGGCCACACAGTGGGCCTGCACCAGGTAACCGGTGACAAACTGGAGCTGGAATTCTTCCACCCAAGGCAGAACAAGCACCCGATTCACTGAGAGGGCTAGCGAGAGATAAAGGGAGGTGGTGGTTGAGGACACCTCAACCAAGCACTTCAGAGGGAAGGCTGGCTGCTGAGCAGACTCTCCCATGTCATCGATGCCTTGTGTAGGGTTTGGTTTCTCCTGGGGACAGGAGATGCTGAAGAAGAGCTGGCTCATTGTAAGCAGCTGATATGCAAGGAAAAGCTCTCTGCATCTGCAAACTGCAAGTAAGGATTAAAGTGGTCCAAGTTAAGTGTTCAAATTATGCTCGTGAGCAGATAGCCCTGTCCCAACTGAAGACTGAGTAAATCAGTAGGGCATTCAGACCTAATGAAGGGATATGGAGGGGATTTCTACTTGAAACGAGTGAAAAGAGACAACCGATCCTCCTGTCCAGTAAAAATTCAACAAATCTTGGCCTTGGGTGTCCAGTGTGGGTGTCACCTTTTCACTCTGGCCAGTCTCAGGGCCAGGAGTCACAAGACAGCAGTATCAAACCAGTCCCTAGTCACGTCCCATCGTAGTCCGACACTGGAGAAGGCACAGAGCATGTCATGGCGATGCTGTGCTGCTCAGGTATTCCTCCCTGCCAGCCAAAACTTTCAGCAGGCTCATTACAGCAACTTTATGGCTTCTTAGGACTGCTGGAGTGGGAGGAAAAGCCAGGGATTTTGTCATGGGAGGGAATTCCTACTGCAAACCTGAGATATTCCATAAACAGCCGGATTGTTTTTGTCTTTGGTGTTTATTTTTCTTCACTGTAGAAAAAATGCCATATCTCGACTGACGGGGCACTGCAGAGTGGTCCTGCACCATGGTGGTGTCCCCTCACAGTGGGAGCGGAGCAGAAGCAGGGATGTCCCTGGTGCTGTGCTCCTCACTCCAGCATCGCCTGCAGGATCAGACTGTCCTGTGCCTTCTTTTTGGATGGAGGTGCCCCCAGCTCTGTACTGCTTATTGCAGTCTTGCTTACCACATTTTTCTCTCCCATCTCCCCTTCCAGCCAGTGCAAATGCAATGATAGTCATGAGGTGGCCTAAAGGTGACCTTGGGTTACCTAACCCTGCCAGAGCACAGGGACAAGCTGTGTGTGTTCGGGAGGGGGTATGTGCTAGAGAGAGAGGAAGATGACTATATAGCCAAATAATTGCAGATGCGTTCAGGACCTCCCTGTCATTTTAACTGCGGTGGGTTTCACGTGAATTACTGCTACAGGTAGGCTGTCACAGCTCACAAACAGCCTGAAGTTCTGTGGCTTGGTTTTAAACAAGAAAGTTGATGAAAGTTGATATGAAATCATCCTGTGCAGGCATTGCCTTGCCTTGTGTCTCCTTGGAAGTGGTGGCGAGGTGCAGATGTGGAGGCTGTGCCTCTGCTCTCCAGCTCTGTCCTGCAGCCCACAGGATTTCCCAGCTCCAGAGCTGAGCCACGATGCCACCACCATCCCTCTGTCCCTGGCTGCTCCCAGCTGCTTTTTTCTGTTTGTGATTTGGGGTCTGTATCTGTAACTTACCCTCCTGTTCTACAGGACTTGTACCTCTAGCATCCCTGTCCGTGACCCCTCCTATGTGCCCACCAGCCCTTCCTGCCGTGGAAGCTTGGAAAGGGGAAATCTTTTATCCCCTCCTCTCCTCCATCTTGAGCTTCCTCTGGGCTCTGCTGAGACTTTCCCCACTCTCTCCTTGGAGCAGTGGGAGGCCCCCAAGTTCCCATGCTGGTAGAGGTGCCCCAACTGGGAGCAGAGCACCGCATGTCCCACTCAGTCTGCTGGGACTGGCACTGGAGCTTTCACGGAGCTGGAGCGGGGACCCAGCAGCTGCTGGACCAAACAGGGAGCGCAGAGGGAAGTCTTGGCATCGGTGCTGTGTTTTGCCAACACGATGCCTACGTGAGAGCCTGCGTGGCTGGTGGACCAGAACCCATTACCTTCCCTGTGCTGGCAAAGAGCTTTGCCCACTGCATCCAAGCGTAAAACCTCTGAGGAGAGAAGCGGTCTTTGCTGTTAGCGAAACGCCTCTCCGAACTCTCCTGATGTGTCAGGAAGGTGTTTCTTCAATCCAAGCGGGTGCTCTGAACGGTGGGAAGGGGACAGACCCAGTTTCAGCCATGCAGCCGGGGCGAAGAACCATCTCCAGCAGCCTGATTCAGCTCTCTAGCTCTGCTCAGGGCAGGAGGGACAAAAACCTCTGGAGGTTTCAGAGTCAGGCGCTCCTGTCAGGCACCACGGCACCCACACCACCCTGTACGCTGCGTAGGAATGAAGCGAAGCTCACAGGGCTTCATCCAGCATCTGGGAGCCCAGAGCTGAGTTATTTCATGGTGAGCAGAGCAGCCTCTCTATTTGCCCCTGTAGCAGCCGGGGGATACAGTGGAGCAGGGCTGGGGGAGCCACCAGCAAAGCACCTTGGCTGGTGGGTGATGGAGGGAAGAAGGGTTTCACAGAGCAGGCTGGGCAGGCAGGGGACTGAGGAGGGCTGTGCCAAACAGGCTGGCAGCGCAGTTGGAGTTTCCCAGCAAAGTCCTGCTGGAGTCAGGTGAAAAATGTGGCATTTTTTTAAAGAGTGAGCTCATGTGGAAGGGGTGAAATGCTTGTGAGCATCCCCCAAAGTGCCACAAATCAAACGGCCAAGAAAAGAGTCCCTGCCAAATGCATTGCTTTTCGAATAAAAGCCATAGCTGGGGAGAGCAGCATCTTGATTTGGAAATTGGAGCAGACATGCCTGCATAGTGCCTGCTTGTTCTCTGGCTGGCATTAGCTGGGGTTTTTAACTTCTGATGTCTCCCAGTGCTGAAAGAATTAGAAGGTGGCTTAAAAAAAGCATTTTAAAATGTGTTTTCTATTAGGAGCCTCCACATGTTAGATAGAGGTGCCCAGAGAAAACCAGTGATGGACAACAGATGAAGAAATCCTGTTATCCATTTCCAAAACATACTGTTTACCTTAACATACCATCTTTATTTCCCTTATTTTCCATCCCTCCCCTTCTGGAGCTGGGACACTTGGGTCCTACAACCTGTTTTTTTCTTGAAGCATCTTTTTCCTCCTCTTCCTTGCTGAAGACTCAAAGACAAGCCCGTGCGTTTGGAAAGTCCCCTCCCAATTCTTGGTGCAAGGCGGGATTATATAAAGCAGTAATTCACGATTTCCTCTCGGCCCCCAGGTTCCTTCCCGAGTTGTTGAAGCTTTGTGTGGAGCGGTGATTTCCCCTAAATCGAACAGCCAGCTCGCTTCCTTCTCGGAGGCCGCTCTGCTGCCTGCCAAGGGGCAATTAGGGAGGGTGTGGAGCAGGCGTTTCTGTCATTCTGCAGGCACGCGTGCCTTTGCAGTGAGCGTGTCTGACAGGTAGGGAGACAAATCAGGACAGCCGTCTCTGTCTCCCTGCCCTGGCGCGGCGGTGGCCGTGGTAATGCGTGGGAGATGCAGGTGCGAGTGGGGAGATGGGGTTATCCCGGGAGGAGAGCCGCAGGAAGGGGCTGGGTACCGGGGTGGCGGCAGGGATGCTGCTTGGGCATCAGCATCGCTCCCAGAAGTTTTGCTGCTCTTAGTTTGCTTTTTATTCATTATCTCGGGGTGTCTCCACAATGCAAGACATGCCAGCCAGCAGCTGTGGTTTGGAAGGGACAGGTCAGCATGGCTCGTCTCTCCTGGTATGTCCATCGTGCACACTTGTCGGGGTGGCAAACGGGCCAGCCTCCCTGTGGCCATGCTATTTCCAGTGCCTGTGATGACAGGAGGACGTGCTGTGTGGCCAGCATCAATGCTGCTTTGCTGAGATGGCTTTGCCATAAGCACCCCCGAGGACGTGCGGAGGGGCCCGCACCATGCCCCAGGGACAGTCAGACCTCCTGCGGGGAGGTGGGAGCCCAGCAGGACTGGGACCAGGCAGGAACCTGGCCGTATTAGGTGTGTAAACCTATCCGTGGTCCAGATCCAGGCTGGAGGTGTCTTGCTGTGCGAGGCACTCTTGGAGTAACATGGAGATACTCCCAGTCTTCAGTGTGTGCAGCTATCCCTGAAGAGCAATGTGGGTTATATTGCCACTGGGTAGAGATTGTGCTGTTGCTGAAACACACGTGACTCGGTAGTACCAAAATGTTTGTTCGGGCTTTGGAGATAATTCCTCAAGACCTCAATCCTCTCTGAAGCACAAAAGCTTTTTATGTGAGGTGCTTGTTGAGTCGCAGAAAGAAATACAGCACGGAAATATCACCCTGTTCCACAGTGACAAACATCTCCAATGCAGGACCCAGATTAGAAACCGAGGTGACTCATCTCACATCTCGGTGCCTCGGTGCCTGCCTGCAAAATGGAGCCTGCCCGGCGCTCCCTGCCTGGAAGGGCAGTGTCCCTGCAAGCGGTGGCCGGGAGGTTGGAGAGAAGATGCTTCACAACGGCCAGATATTGTCATTTCTTGGCTTCCGCAGCAGGGATCTGAGCCTCAGCCTGATCCAGCGCCACTTAACAATTAAACCCTTTTGTTGCTTTGCCAGAACTTACCTAGAGTACGGCGAGGTTGACTGCCACCGGGTCATTGTGCCTCACCACTGAGAGTGTGAGACCAGGGCTAGATCTCCAAAGCGTAAGAAAACCCTTTGCACCAAGAGGGCAACCCCTGCCTAGTAGCAGTAGTAAGCCATTTTGTGTTCTATTTATCAGTTAGTCTTGGGTCTGTCCTGCCTAATCTAAAAGTGACTTCGTCCCCTGCAAAACCTTCCGGTTTTCATTAACCCTCGGTACACGTTAAATCTCCTTCCTTACATCTCCTGCCTTTGGTTGATGACAAAAAAGGTTGCGTTTGCAGAGAACTTTCTTCTTTCCCCGCCTGCTTCTTGCATGACTCATTTGGGGATGCCGCATTCCTCTGTCCTGGTAGGAGAAGCCAGGCTAAGGAGGCAGTTGCATCACAAACATCAATGCAAATTGGGCCAGAGAATAGGATGCTAATGGCTACTTTTCTGTACACATGCTAATTATAGCATCTGCAAAGCCAGGTCGAAGTTATGGCTTTGCTTGAGGAAATCCCCAGTGATTTTAGCCAGGAGTTCCAGTTACTGTTTGTTACAAGTAAATGACTAATAGAAATTAGAGCTGTTAGGTCGTCTTCATCGTTTTTGGAGGATTCCTCTGCTACAGTGTAAACACAGCGATGGGTATATTGGGTTCAGAAGTCACCGGAAAGATTTTCATGCTGCGTTTGCCCTTTGCAGAATGATGGGGTGCCCACCTCTTTCCCAGAAAGAAAAGTCTGGGACACTCCAGAGGAACACCTATGCCTGTGTCCCCTCTGTTTTACTCCTTTGCTCAGAGTTATTCTGCTTTGATCCTTCCTCCTGAGCTCTCTGTTTAAAGAGGGCAGCAGAGACATGCCGGGGCCCTGCCCGTGCTGCCCATCCCGTGCCTGTGCCGTGCTTCTCACCGCAGGCATCCTCATCCCCATCCACAGCTCCTACAAAGGATGGCGATGCAAATAACAAGCACTTTATTGTTAATAATAGAGGCTATTTAGAGATGAGCTGCTGAGTGATTAAAGGGCTGGCTGGACTGGTTTTTGAGGCGAGAATAATAGAGCTGAATATATGTGTGCATCTCACCCGCTCCACCTTTTATCTTCCTTACATGGAAATTGTTAACATTTGACTTCCAGTAATTTATGAAAAGCTCAGTTACGATTTCCACACTGACTCCCTCAGGATGGATTTCTGTGCCACAGAAACCGCTCTTACACGGCACATCACAGGTTCTTTATTGGCCACTATTTCACAGTGTTGGAAGCTCCTGTGATCCTGAACGCTGCTCTGTCCTCTGGCCATCACGGTGAGCCCTTGTATCGCTCAAAAAATGTGGAGGACTTGGGCGTTGCATAGCTGCTGCTCACTCCCCAATAAGAAGTTGAGGGCCTTCAGATTTCAATGCTGTATAACTACACAACTGATTTAAAGTAATAATAATAAAAAACTTGAAAGCCCTTCCGTGTCAGACCATCAGAGAGGCTGTAGATGAGATGCTTGAACCCCTCCTAAATACCAGGGCTGTCACTCCTGCAGATGGACCATCCATTTTTAAATGGAGGTTCAGGTTACAGCTGGGCTTCACTGCACAGCCTGCCATCGCTGCTGGGAGGTAAGATTTGGCCCTTCCCAAAGAGCAGGGAAATTATAGTACATAAATCACTGAAATGAGAAGCCAGTGTCCCTTTAACATTCTGCTCCTGACATTGCTGCATGTTCCTGGAGAGGTTTTGCTTGGCTTTTCCTCTCTTTTGGGCAAATTCTGTGAGGGTTGTCCCACTTCCAACTCCCTTTCTGGGGGCCAGGAGGACAGGTCCTGGTCTTGTGTTGTGCAACTGAGATTTGCACTGGAAAGGATGGGTTCGGCGATGCCAGCCTCCCTGGCTGAAAACTCAGCTGCAGACAGAAGGAGCTGATGATAATGATGAAGGAGGGCACGGGCAGGGTCACTGGAGGAAGGGGTGCATCCATCAAGTGCAGCAGGTCACCGTGACTGAAACCATGAGATCATCAACAAGCCGAGCTCCACCTTGCAGGGAAGTGAGTCTTTTTATATCTCCCTGGCAGATGCCAACCATTTGCTCACACGCTGAAGAAGGTGAGCTTTTGCCAGAGAGCAAAGCAGAAGAGCCCCTGAGGGCTGCTGTGGTGTAATCACCATCTTGAACCCAGGCTCTGGGAAAACAGGCCTTCTCGTTGCCGTTGTATTTACCCAGGTGCGATGCCCGCTCCACCCCTGGATTCCTGGCCGTTGCCTTCATGCTGTTTGTGCTGCAGAACTGGGTCTCTGCCCACGGTGGGGCTGTGTTGTGTCTGCCTGCGATACCGTCGGCCGTGTACAGCTTCTCGGCGTACCAGCCGCTGCTCGGGCGGCTGTCGCTGTGCTTTGATGAAAGAAACCAAAGCGTAGCGTGAACAGGGCTGTGGTGAGGCTGAGTATTTTCCACACAGGTTGAGCCCTGTAAATCCCTGGGAGTATTTATCAGCCCTGGGACAAAACCTGTGTGCTCCACCCTTTGATGTGGGTGAGCAGGATAAGGGAAAAAGAGTCGGACTTACTCTCATGGGGTAACATCTACTCATCTACAATTACCCAAGGAAATTTTGAAAATGGGACCTAAGCTCCAGAGCTGCTTTTGAAAAAGTTGCTGGAGATTTGTTGCGCGAGATAGCAGTAAAGGATGGCCAGGCTCCGTCTCTCTCCCTGCCCACACAGTTATGTATTTCTGATGTGGTTGTCGCCAATTTAATGGGATGATAGGGCCGCGGGACTTCCCAAGAGCAGTGTCCTCCAAACACCAACAATATAACCGTGATTGCAGATAATTGCCACTTAGACTCTCCTTCAAGTTGTTTGTGTGACTGGAGCATACACAGGGTAAAATGAATGTGTTTGCTCTTAGGTTACTCCTCTGTGAGGTGAAAAATAGGTTTGGTCTTTATTAGGTTAAGTGAGGAGATGGGAAGGAGTGCTGATAGGTGTTGTGCGCTGAATCTATGCATGTGGGCAGCTCAGAAATAGTCTATGGGGAGAATGTCTGAGGGGGATAACACGCTGCTTAGTCTTCAAAATAAGACTTTCTGCTTGCTCTTAGGTGGGAGACGGCGTCATGCGGGGACCCACCTGCCTCAGGTGCAGTTTCAGTGCCGTGCTCGGCAGTTCTGCATGGCTCTGCCACATTCAGCATCCTTTTCTGATGCCTCCTTGCTCCCTGGCTGGACGAGAGCAGGCCAAATGCATTGCTGCTCAGGAGTTTCCAGCCTTTCTTTAGTCTTAGGAAACAGAGGTGAGAAACTGCTGCTGTGGAGAAAACGGGCTGAGACCCCCAGCGTGGGGGAGAGCTGTTTTGGGCTGTGCCCTCTGTGGGTTAGGGATGCACGCGGGGAGGATGCCAGCTAAGAGAGGGTTAATGTCACCTCCAGCTCTCCCAGAGCCACCTGTGTCCTGTGGGACAGTCACCGCACAGCACGGCTATGGAGAAAGGGCTGTGACGGGGATGGCCGTGCTGTTTATACCGCTTTTGTGTTATTTACGCACTGGGTTAGTCAGAGTCGCTGCTGCCACCAGAGGGGAAGGACTCGCCGTCTCCAGATGGTTTCTTTGTGCTGAATCACTTACACTTGCGTAACTGCCTTTCCCCAAACGTTAGCAAACCGTACGGGCCCCCAAAATCTGCCTCAAGAAAACCTCAAAAACCTGTGGCTTTTCTTTCTTCTCCCTTTTTCGTTTGCTCTCCCCTGTTCTCTTTGCCTGCTCCCTTCTGAGCCGTTAATGTTTGTGCCAGCGTCAAGTTTTCGAGCTGCCATCAGCAATCCCAAGGGGCACCAGCATATCTCTTACTTCCCAGTGGCAGCGGCAATACCTTGCCAGGTCAAATGTTGTCAAAATTTAAGGCTCTAAAAAAGAAACCCTGACCTTTACGAGCCCTGTAACCGCCCCCGAGAAGAGAGAGCACCTCCTGCCCTGCTGCAGTATTAACATTTCACAAAATCCTCTTTATACTTTGATTCCCATTCATCAGAAGCTTCCGTTATGCCTTTTGCACCGGCCGACGTCTGGCTAAAAGGTGGCCTGAGCCCCAGAAGGAACCTGATCTGTTCTGGGCAGTCCCTGAAATATTTCCACATCTCTGGGTGCTCTCCCCCTCGGAGCAGAACAGAAACTGGTGACTTCTTCCTTCTTCCTTCCTGAGCGGTGATGTTTAAAAATACATCAGCAAAATCATATTTAGGAACAGCTGCTTTTGAGCTGTCCCATGGCTTGGATCCTCTCACCAAATACAAATTTATGTAGCACGACAGAGTGATCTGAAATAACAAAAAACTGAATTTCTCCCATCGTCACCTCTCACAGGTAGCTGCTGCCTCGTCCCTTGTCCTCTTTGTCATATCCCAATCCCAAGAAGTCAAGCAGGTAGATAATGCACAGTTTGGGAGAATAAGTTCTTCCAAGGGAAAGGAAGGGATTTATTGGAATAAAGAGTTGTATTTGTGCCTGAAATGGCATCCGCTGTGTCCCTAAGTCTAAACTAGTATCCACATTACCTCATTAGTCACGTTAGTCATAAACTAGCATTAGTGCTAGCTCACACGTTCATCAGGGGATGTCAGAGCTGCGCAGGGAGTTGGCTGAAGACTGGAAATTTGGAAACCAGACTTATGTCACTAGTGGCTCTGGCTCGCTAAGTGACCTTGGTCACATCCTAACCCCTTATCTGTTGGGTGGGAGAGGTAGCGCTTCTTTCCCAACTGCTTCGAGATCGGCAGATGAACTGCACCTTTTTGAAAAAAAAAAAAAAAAGGAAATACTTTTGTGTTGACATAAACAGGCAAATGTCGTCCCTTCCTCCTTCCTCCCGGCCACCGGTGGGACCACGCTCCAACACCAGCCACCAGCCGGGGGCTGCAGGCAGGAGCACCTCCTTCCTTCTTGGGGAGGGACACGAGAGCCGTTTCCTCTGGCCTTGCTTCTGGCGTCACGTGTGGTCAGCTCTTGGTGCACGTCACGCTCTGGCTTTAATCGAGGAAGGAGAAGAGCAGGGCGGAGGCAGGCTGGGTGGGAGGACCGTTGGAGGTGGACAGACACAAACCACACGTGTCCTTCCCCAACGAGGCTCCGCTCCTCCCCGGCAGGAAAGGAAACCCCAGCAGCCACCAGCTCCCGGTGTATGGAGCAGGCTGCTGCTGCTCAGCAGGGCACAGCAATTAGTAAGTGTGGTGGAAATATCTCCTGCAGTGTCTCTGAGCCTCCCTGCGCTCTGCCTAGCCCCTGGGGCTAGCCTGGGGTTCCTAGGCTGCCTGAGGATAAGGGACTTGGTTGTAAAGCATTTCCCACATCCGAAGCCGTTCCACTCGTGCCCTTGGGATCAGAGATCATCCGCACTGGAGCCTTGCATGGGAACGGCGCCTGCGAGAGGGACAGCGGCAGAGCTGCACGTGGGAGATGGAGGGAGGACGTCCTCTGTATCTCGCACTCTCTCGCTCCCTCTTCCCCACAGGAAGAGCCTTGAGGAAACCACAGCAGCATCACAAAAGCTCAGAGCAAAGCACAAGTGGGGATGTTGAGTCTCTGTGTTGCCAAAGGGGGAGATGGTAATGCCCAATTTCACCTGGCCTAAATTCCACCTGTGTCCTTGTCCCTTGTTCAAGGCTGACAGTCACCCTGGAAACGCTCAGTTCAAGGAGGCAGAATTTAGGTTAGAACAATCTGGGTAGCTGTGACTGTCAGCTATGGGTGTGTGCATCTATGAAATGCACCAAATTCCTCTAAAAAGAGAGATTCTGTGCTCTGACCAACCACGGGACAGCTGGTTTGGATGTTTGCCAGTGAGTAGGAAGCAGAGGTACGGACCTTCTTCCCCATTCCCTTATCCAGCCAGCTCACTGGTTTTGAATTGGGTCTCTGAATCTGACTCAGCCCCTCCTTACTAGCAATGATATGCTAGGCATGGGAAAAGCTTGCTCTTCCTACTTCATTCAGTAAAAAGGAAGTCTCTTACAGGGGAAAAGGAGCAGATTTGCTTCTGCTTATTACCTGTTGGACCCTTGCACCAACAGAGCATGGAGGTACCCTTGATGGACACTGTGATGGCTTCGTGCAGCTTTGAGGAACACTGTAATGGCTTCATGATGGCTTCTGTTAAGCCACCTGGCCTTGACAGCTTTAATTCCCTGTGCTTGCTTTTTCAAATCCAACCTTTAAGAAAAGTTTAGCACTGGAGCATTGTGGTGACTGCTGTCAAGTCATGGAGATTTGAGGGATCTTCCCATGTCACATGGCAGTATGGAGAGGGTATCCCTGCTTTTTCTGGTAGGAAACAAAACCCTGGCCAAGTGCTCAATGCATTTCCGGAGAGTTGCCCCATGACACTACTAGACTTTCTAAAGTAAAAATTCTTTTGCATTTTCCCCTGATGCCAGGTTATTTGCATAAAACAATTAAACAGATCACCCAAAATCCATTTACAAGGTTTCCCAGAAGTCCTTGGAGCGGTTAAAGCAGTTGGAGGAAATCAGAGTTCAGACCTGAATTCCACATGCAATGACGCTAAGTCTGGAGAAGGATTTTCATTGCTTGAAGCCAAATGTCCACAAATGTTTCTTTCAAAAACCTAGGACATTTGTTTTTTTTTTTTTCAGTGTGAAGCCCCTCCAGGCATTCACAGGCAAGCACTGAATGACCTGCTGATAGCCACTTCTGTCGTGTTTTTCAGATCCCTGGCCCTTTCTCATCCAGAGGACCATTGTTTGCTATTCTCATATACGGATTTGCATCTAAAAGCAGGGCAGGGAAGGTACCTGTCTTAATCTCTGTCATAATGGCCCTTAAATTTGGTTCTCTTGATGGTGGTCCACCTTTGTCTCCTCGGGCTGGTAGCCAGTCACTTCAAATACTCCTGGGCCATAAGGAAACTAGTGGAGCCTTGAAGAACAGCTTGACCCTAAGTGGGATCCCACCTCATCAAACCTGAGATAAAACTTTGCTGTGCTCGGCCGCTGCCTTCAGCTTAGCAGCTTCCATCAAAGGGTGGTTTGTTTGATTGTTTATTTGCAAGTAGCCTTACACAGCAACAAATCACAGTGTAGCAGGAAAATAGAGAACTTCTGAACTAATGGGGAAAAACACAGCTGTAAATAAGTCAGGGGTGGGTCTCTGCTTGTGCTGGTAGTGCCCACATTGCCACCTTGTCACTCAAATGCCAATGACACTGAACTGAAGGGTCCTCACTGTTGCAATTGACTGGGAGCCTCAAGAGCCCTCAAGGAAACTGCCCCTGGAATGCCCCTTTGCACCAGCCTGGCACCTAACGGGATTCGACAACCCCACAAGGGATTCGACAACCCCACAAGCTCCGTGTGCTGCCCAGAGGACAGAAACCAGGCATTTCACAGGAAAATTAGGAGGTAGTCTTTTCTACTTCACAGCCGGCTGGCAGGAAAGAAGAGATGGTGGTGTCTACATGTATATCCTTTTTCATGTTGCGTGACCAGCTGAGCTTGGCACACAGCAGTGCTCTCACCAGCTGTATTTCGCAGGACTGCAGAATAGTTGTGGCTGGCGGGGACCTCTGGAGATCGTCCCATCCAAACACCCTGCTCAAAGCAGGTTCAGTGAGAGCAGGTTGCTGAGAGTTGCGTCTTTCGGTTGTGGCAGGAGGGGAGCTAAAATCCCATCCCGTCCTGTCCTTCAGTAGGGTGTGGAGAACAGAGGCAGCTGGAGGAGAGAGAGTCCTGTTTGGGAATTCTGTTATTCCTACAGGCAGAAGGATGTTCTGCATGTTGTTGACTTGTTTGGTTTGGGTTTAAGTCTGTATTAGTTGAAAGAACTGCACAGAAAACTGGGAGTAAGACCAGCTTAAGGACACGTCTCTGTAACATTGGCATGACACCAAGGAAAGGAAATTACAGCATGCCACAAACCAAGACAAAAGCATTGCCTGCATTATCTGGCAGGCAGGGCTCTGGTTGTAACAGCACACTTACCTCGGTCATAATTTCAGGTTTGCAGAGCATCAAAAACATGTGGTTTTTTGAGTAGTCATGAAATCGTGTTTATGTATCTCGAGAGCATAGTGAGATCCCACACGGAGGGTATTTTACAGTTACATCATGTGAACAGGCAGTAGCTCACGTTTCAGAGTAAACCTCTTCCATGAAGGCTTCAGAAAATGTCTTCCCTTTCTACAGTCCTCCCACTTGCCCTGATAGTCACAGTTGCCACATCTGCGTGAAGTCTATCAGCTGCAAAGAGCTGAGTGCGCAGCAACTGCACATGCCCTAGTGCATTGCACTACTGTCAGGAAAACACAGGGAGGGAGGAAAATCATCATTTGCCAAAAAACATAAAACCCCAGAAAAGCATTACAGAGGGCTCCCAACTCTCCAGCAGTCAAGAGCTCCTGCTGGGGGATTGCAGGATTTTACAGTTTCATTTAATAGTTTCGAAGAGAATTGTTGCTCTGTTGGGAACCACCTTCAATCTGCTCAATGATTAAAAAAAAAAAGCAAAGCAAATGATGTCCTTCCCACTTCCCCAAAATTCAAAAAAAGAAACAAACCACTCCCTCAGAAAAGCTGAGGCAAGAAGACGGGAGAGAAATTAGATAACACAGCTTTTAAAAGCCTGTTGCTTTGCAGCTGTTCACATTCTGGCTACTTTCCAGAGTGACTTTGATGATCCTCTGCCAGGAAAAAAAGAAGTCCTTCAAACCTAGAATTTGGTGAGGACATTATTTCTCAGCAAAGTAAATTAAGGTCCAGGTTTGGGATTTAGTGATGGGAGTACTATCTGCATCAATTTAAGAGCCAGTGATCTTCACCAAGACCCTGGCAGATTCTAGCGATGTAATGGTGGGAGATCTGTGTTCTTCAGCTGGTGATAAATGACAAAGAGGACTTAGATCTTCAGAGGAGTTTGACACCACAGCCAACAAGTGGAGATGTGAAGTTGAGTTGGTGCCTGGCTAGTGGGGAGCAAGCTGGACCTGTGCTAAGAACTGACGGTAACTGGGAAGTTGTGTCAAAGTTTGGCTTTATTGTATTGGCTGCTGGGTCCCTGTCCCATAGGACGGCTCATGAGGAACGAGTATAAAATAAGCACAAACTGGTGCAGGGGAGAATGACGGGGAAGAAATACTACCCCTGAGATGATGGGTGCATTACGAAGTGTACAGAGGCACTGCCAGGCATTCCCGAGGCTGTGACTTGTACCTAGGAGTCATGGGTGAACTCCGTGGAGAAAAGATGCTGTGTCAGAGTCCTGCAACAAACAAGTAGCATCACCATGTCTCACCCAGAACATCACCTCATACAGCCAAGTACAGAGATGCCCTAAAGCACAGGTTTAGGTTACAGCAAACAAAAAGGGCTGAGGTGGAATTTTTTCCTTTCTTAAGTAAGTATGGTCCTAAAGTAGCCAAGCTCTGGGGTTGGTACATTCTGGGGCTCCTTGTGCCCTTATGTTACACTCCGGCTTCTTATCATGCATTACCTAGTTCTTTTACCTCGATCTGGGAAGAAGCAACTGATGGTTCATTTCATGTTGTACATACCTAACCTTTAAATATGCTTTTAACATATGCTATTTAAAGGTTATACAAAGAATTGTTGGCAAATGGTAGATGACAGGTTGCTGAAACATGATAAAACAGTGAGCGTTTCCAATGAGACAGGAGAGGAAAGAGGGGAGAATCCACAGACAATCTGTGCCAATCTTCACTAGGTTGGAAGCCCCCTGTTTAGATGCGGAGAACTGTGCAATGCAAGGCTGACAGACCCTTTGCCTGGGGTGCAGGAGTGAAAACCCATTTGGCTCTGCCCTCACTCCACTCTGAGTGTGGTTGATGCGTCAGGGAGGAGCTGTGCAGCTGCCTCGCGGGTCGCTGCATTAGTCTGAGGACTGGGTCCTGGGGGAGCCCATTTCTCTGGATGACTAGCTCAGAAGGAGTTTTCCATAGTGTACATGTCTCAAATTAAGTGAAGCAAATCTAAGATTTGCAAACGACTAGGATGATCTACTGCCAATCTGCAGCCTAGGGCCAGGGAGGGAATTTTTTCCCTCTTCATCCTTTCCTTGACCCCTTGGGAAATGTCCCTTAGGGGTCATTTCAAAGTCCCACTGTGACTATGTGAGCAATAGTCAATTCCCATTGACTAAAAACATTGCTTTTACTTTTTTATCAGATCTTCACCCTGCAGAATGGCTGCCCTTGAGCCTGGGATGTATTATGACTAATGACCGAAAGTGATTTCATCATTAGTCTTCCACCTCTTCTAGGGCTGTACTGAAACAAAATAAGCAAAGGTAAATTAGTGTTATCCAGCTGGCTATGTCATTAGCAAGATGAATGCATGTGGCCTGTCTCCACACATCCCTTGCTTTGTGGGATACGGGTGATCCATCCCTCTCATTGTGTTTGTCTGGTGGGCAAATCCAACCTTCCCGCAGGTGAACAGGCACCGGTCAAGAACAGAGGCTGCAAGGTTTCTTCAGCCAATTTCTGTTTTGAATATTATGTTTTGACTTGTGAACCCTGAGGAATTCAGATCTCAGGGCAGAGGAAATGTTGGAGGAGGTCAGGCAAGTTGTGCTCCTTCTCTGTAACTCGGAACAGCAAATAGTGCACGTTCCAGGGTAACATCTGATTTTTTGCTTTTACGAGGCAGATGTTTAGGATAAGTGATCTGCTGTTTATTTTAATTGCCATCTTCCAATCCTCCTTCCTACGTGCGCGCACACATTTGGAGACCATAAATAAGGATTCTTCAGATTATGCCGTTATTTGGGTAGCTGGCCCTGTCTTCCATCATGGCCTGGACTGGGCTGTGTGCTGCAAACCCAGTTCCCCTTGCACATCAGTTTTACAGTGGTGTAAATCAATTAGGTCTAATTCCTTTCTCAATGACACCAGCATAAATCTGAAATCGCTCCACTGACGTCAGCGCCGTAAGTGTAAAGGAAAGCTAGACTCCCTTGACTTCAGAGTGTCGCTGCTGATTTACACCAGAACAAGAGCAAAAGTAGTCGGGCTCAGCACGTCTGAGCACTGTGTGACTGAACAGCAGGCCAGGGTTTGCTCTGGGGTGCAGTGGTGACGATGGAGAGCAACTCCATGGATTTTGCTGGCATTAAGTTGGTGGAAATGAGTTGTACGTTCACCACAGTTTGCGTCTCAAAGAGCTCCATGTAGTAGGTCATTAACGAAAGGAAAGGATAAACTGATGCTCCTCTGTAAAGTGATTAATCCCATTGCTTGTCACTGTTCCAGGAGAGTCACACTGGGATGAATCTGACCATTTGGCTTGTGTTGTGATGATGATGATGGAGAGCAAGGCAGCGGTACGCTCTTATCTTACTGGACGCCAAGCAGGTGTCCATGGAGGAACTAGTGGTCCTTGCTGAAGGAAGAGGGGAACATGGGGGACCTCCCCTTGCAACCAGTGCTAAGAGCTGGTCTGGAGGGGTGGGAATGCTGGCTGGACTTTCTCCTCCAAGAGGATGGAAGGAGTTCAGGGTGTTAATCCTCACTCCCTTTTTTCTCTATATTTTCCCATCTTGCCTCTAAAGGGCTAGAAGCGAAAGCCTGGCTGTAAAAGGGGTGCCCACCCCTCTCTCTGCTCTGCTGTGGCTTCAGCCTGCAGACTGTGCGTTTAAGCAGGAGAGAAGAAGTGGATATTTCCTCTTGAAGCTGTAGGGCTTCCCAAACAACCTTGTTGGTTAAAGAGACTTTAGCAAAGATGGCCTGGATTTCTGGTGGCTGCACTTCTGGAGGCTAGAAAGCCCAGTGGTCGCCTCGGAGTCCATCAGCCTTGTTCCATTAAAGCCAGTGGAGAGAAGCTGGTTTACACCCCTCTTCTGGTGGCATCTGGCCAATCTCCTAATTGTTCATAAGTGACTTTCCCTTTTAATAGCACACGTTTGCTCCGAGTGGCTGGGTTTGCACACAGTGAAATGCAGCCATGTGTGGCGTAACTGCTTTAAAGCCAGCGAGTCAAAACGGGGTCCGTGAGAGCGACCAGGTAGCCTGGAGGTACCACAGAGCAGGACGGGGCTGTGGGTGTCCCAAGGAGCTAAGCCCTCACTTTCTTTCTTTTTTAAAAAAGCTGAGGCCATGCTTTACCCATCTCTCAGTCTCCCCCACGCTGGCAGAGGTGGAAGGTAGCAGGACCTCAGAAACCAGAGAAGAACTGCAGTCCTGCCTTTTCGCCAAGGGTCCCACCACAGCTATAATCGAAAGGCAGGAGAAATAAAACCGTTCTCCATGCTCCCAGCCCCAAGGGACCACAAAGCGGTTACCACATGCATGCTGTACGCCATGGGGATGATCCAAGCTCCAGACGTGAGTTTCGACAGCCCAGGCTGAACTTGTGACCCGCAGCAGCTTGGAGGTCCCTCGTTCACACTCACCTCCTTGTCCACATGCTCGGCTGGAAGGTGGCCTTGTGGGGATGAAATGAGAGCTAAGGGAGCGTGGCCCCAGTTTTCCCACCCGTTTTGTTCTCACTAGCAGTGGGTAACTCAGCCGATGCCTTCGCTGGCGGGGAGCGGCAGAGTTTACCAGTTGTGAAACAAAACTGTGATTATTGCCATAGAAACCAGAGCTTGAATGTGAAGCTCATCCAATGGGGCAGCAGGAAGAGGACATCGGACTTCTGTCTCCTATCAAAAATCATGTGCATGTTTTCGATTTGGAATACCAGAAAGCCACTATTATAATAATCATGACAGAAAATATCCAGATATCAAGAAACATTGGCTTCTTTTGGGTTCCTATGAAGGAACCTATGAGGACCTCAGGGACTGGCCTGTGAGGGGTGAGTGTGGTTAGTAGCACCACTGCAAAGAGCAAAGCTCTTTCTAATTAGGAAAGGAGGCAATTAAATCACAGTGGCTGAGGGATGCAGCGTCCCAAACACAACCTTGCTCTACTTCGTGGTTCTCTTTTCTGAATGCAGACGGGCAATTTGCTTAGATAATTTCCTCCTCCTTCTCACTTGAACTCTCTACAACAGTGGCTTTGCTCTGGGAGTTCACAGTATAGTTCAAGTTTCCGTGTAAGCTTACAAGCTCCATCTATAGGAAAGTTGGAGAAGAGTCCTTTGGCTTCAAGCTGATGAAAAAGGACAGAGAAGCTTCATTCGGAGATTCCAGTTTTCTTCTGGAAGACCTCCAGCATGCTTAGCATTCCACATTGCAGAAAGTCACCGATTTCATCGTCGTTACTTCATATTTGGGTATAGCTTTCCTCCCCAGTTAAACTGTCTGTCCTCAGCCCCATGACTGTTGCCTGTGGAAACTGCTGGAGTTGTGGAGCTGCTTTTATTCCACATGGGAAATCTCAGGGATTTTCTAAACTGCTCCTGATCTGCAAGATTTCAGGGCTACAGCTGTGATGCCTTTAGGTTCTGATGGCCCACAGTGCCCCACATACAAAAGTAAACAGTAGCAATTAACATGTTGAAATCGTCTAAATCCAGCTGATTTTGCAAATCAGTTTGTCTTCAGCTTGGTGTTTAATGATTGCCAGCCCCAGCCCACACTCCGCTGCACAGGCTGCACCAGCAGAAATAGCTAAGTTCACAGTATTTTTTTTCAGGAGGTGGAAGCACAAAAGGTGAAAGACTTTTTCTGCCTTCTTTTGTGCAAAGTAGAATCCTTCTTGGCAATAAGATGTGATACAGACTGGGCTGTGTGTGTTTCAGAAGGAAGGGAGGAAGGGAGGAAGGGAGGAAGGGAGGAAGGGAGGAAGGAAGGAAGGAAGGAAGGAAGGAAGGAAGGAAGGAAGGAAGGACTGCCACTTTGCAGGGCAGACAGAGTGTGAGTAGTCTTTTTTAAAGAGATGTTTGCAACTAACACTTTCAAAATGTCTCTCTCATGTTGGAACTTAATCTTTGATTTGCACAAGAAATAAAACTTCCATTTTGGATACCTAGAATTCTTCTGAGAGAGGGATTGTGTTCCCAAAGAACTGATATGTTTATTTCCTTTCTGCAGGTCCATTCTGGTTTTAAATGCTGCTTTCTCCACACACACACGCAGAGCATAATCTTTCACATCTACTTATTAAAATATCACTTTCAAATAAATAAAAGCACAGGCATATCCAGTACTTGTTCCTTTCTCTATCTCAAGATTAATTTCCCATTTTTCCATCAAACGTGTCTGTTATTCAGGTACCTCCACAGTCAGGAAAAAGCCCTGTTTCTTCCTTTTTGTAGATTCGTAGGTATTAGAACCAGAAGGAAATGTGTTTTAATCTCCTGGGCAGCTGACCTGAGTGTATATGTAGAGATGCACCTGTTTAGTCCAATTATTTCATGCAAAGAAGGTTTGCTTTTTGGTAGCTACTGTGGGAAAATCATTGCTGAGGTACTAAAGCACCCGGCTGTCCAGAGGTGTGACCCTTGCTGAATGCCCCGGTCGATCGTCCCACTAATATAGCTCAGGAGTGCAATGACACTGTAGAAACCCCACTGCAGAACGTGGGGGCAGAAGCTCACCCACCTTGAGGAGGTGCAACCCCTACCATGCTGAACTGATGGTTTTTTTCTTTCTTTCTCTTTCTGTCCCACAGAGATCCCTGGGTGTCCAGGAATGGTGGAGAGCTGAATGGGCTGACCTCTCTTCCTCACCATCCTGAGCTCATGAGGGCTCTGAAGAGATGGAGTGAGAGCATGGCCTTGCTTCTCTGAGCCTGGGGATGCTGTGGGAAGTGATTGCCTTGGCAAATGTCTTCATCCCAACCCATAGCCCATTGTGCATCACCTAAAGGAGAAGCTGATGAAGGATAACCAGAGGACCAGGAAAGGCTCTACTAGCCTTGGAGGACACAGATGGGGGGACCGGCACTAAGAGAAGCACTTTGCAGTAGTTGCTGCATGTGAAACCAGCTCTGGAAAGAAGCTACAGGAGCCCTGACAACTGAAGGAGTTGAATGTCCAAACCACCACAAAAGGTGCAGAGGGGTTTCCCTGGCACAGCATCCTTGGAAAGCACTTTCAAAAGGGAAAGGGGGTATCAGGACCACGTGGCCATCTCCAGTGGCTGGTTTGGAAGAGGCACAGCAAGGTCACTGCCTCACGGTCAGGTCAGAAGACCAGCAGGACGTGCTCACAGCCGCCTGTCCACGTGCTGGCTGGGGCTCCAAGCGGAACAGGAATCTGCCCACGACTGAGAGAGAAGGAGCACGGAAGATTGCTTTGACTTATTCTGTGCTTGTTTCTCCTTCTGGTGTCTTCTCTGTCTACCTCTTTGTCTCTCTAGGACTACGTGTACTGCACCTGGGGCCCAGACCCTCACAAACAAGCAGAAGTGTTAGCACAGGACAAGTCCTGCCCAGAGCAGGACCCCGCTGCCCCGTGCAGTGCTCTTGCTGGATGGGGCTGACAGTGCACGGTGCAGACGTGTCGTGGCCTTCGTTTGCTCCTTTATGCCAACAAATCTGCAACGGTAATGCCTGGAGTCCAGATGGGAGAAAGGCTTGAACCTGAAAATCCTTTTACTTGCAAGCAGTCACAGGCCAGCACAACCAGCCACGCTTGGGAGCCGAGTTTTAACACCCGAGCCCCAAAACATTATAGAGCATCCGTCCCTCTCCTGTAGGTGTGAAGTGACCGTGCCGGCAGGCTGCACACTCAGCTCCTGCGTCTTGGATTGTAAAAAACCTCATGAAACAGAGAAAGAGACAGAGACGGAGGGAGTGGCAGGGGCGCAGGCAGAAAATAGTAGGAAAAACTGATTCAAAACCATAGGAAAATGTGCAGCTGTTGATTGCAGGTGATGTCCCAGCTGCAGACTGTCATGCCCAGCTGGGCAGCGGCGGGTCTCTCCTCACCGAGCTGTTCCTGGTGGCCTGGGCAAAACGTGCTGGTACCGAACTGTGCCGGGAGCCCCATCTCAGACCTTCTCTCTCGGGCTTCCAGCTGCAAACCCCCTTCCCTCATGTGCAATCGTATTTATTTATTTATTTTCTTGCTGCTTGATGCAAAGCTGCTAACAGAGCACCCTCCCCACCAACACCCGCAGCCGGGGGAGGATGGAGGGAGGGATGCGTGCTGTGTGTCTGTGCCAGGGGAGCGGGCAAAGGGCAGGTGTGTGCTTTGAGGGGGGCCAGATCCAGGCATGCACATAGAGGGTACCTGTGAGACGGGAGGAAAAGGCTGCAGTTAAACCAGAAATACTTTCCCTGGGGGGAGTGTGCAATTTTGATATTTCAGGAATTGAGAACTGGGCAGGAATATTTGATATTTCAGGAATTAAGTCTGGGCAAACCTTTGTTGGGCAGGACAGCATGACAGCAATAAGTTCTGCAGCATCCCTCCAGCCAGACTTTCTCCGTGCAGGGTTTGTGTCTCTGGGCAAGTCGCTTGCCCAGATTGTGTCCTCCCAGCACTCCCAGCTGTAATGAAGCGAATTTACTCTCTGTATGTTGTGGCTTTGGACACTCACAGGGGGCTGTATCCCCAGCCAGGCAAGTTCCCGTCAGTGTGCCCACAGAGGTTTAATACCTGGCAGCCTGTTCTGCTCTGTCCAAAAGAGATATCCATGTACAGACCCATTTAACAGCCAGTTTGAGACCAGCAGACACGAGCCTCTCTAGATGCCTCATGCTCAGCCTTGGCTGTTCCTACCCATTTTGCTAAAAAACTGGCACGCCAGCAGCATCTGCCCATGGTCAGGTATCCCATTTTATGGAAAGCCTGCGTGTCCCAGGGCAGAGGGGAAGCATTTCTCTGGGAGAGGGGGGCTCTCCCATGCCCTGCTGCTCTCCTGCAGCTTCCACGCTCAGGAGGGAGTCGGGGCGCCTGGGCATCCCTTGTCAGGGCTCCCATCTGCTCCAGGGGAGCCTGGCTTCTCCCATACCCTTCCCTCTGAGGTGCCTCACCAAGGCTTTGTCCAAACCTGTGTGGTTGCTGAAAGAAAATATTTCCCAACCAAAACCCGTTCCTTGGAAGATTCCTGGCTGGTTCCAGTCACTTATTATGTACTGGAAACACTGCCCTTGGGATTGGTTTTCAGGTTAGAGGCATGCATGGAGTCGCAGTCGTTCTTTTTCTCACAAATCCTCTCATGTGCCAGAGCAGGTTGCAGTAAGTGAAATGGATGCACTTGCTCTCATAATTTGCCAGCGTGGCCCAAAAGCAGTGACCTGCTTACTGCTGATTGCAGAGTTGTAAGAGTTGGAGGTAGAAGAGAAGTGTTACAAATCCATCTGCCTATGACCCTTCAGGCTTGTTCCATGTATTACATTTACCGGCGGTGTGCTGGGTCTATTTTTAAATGCCCTGACACCAGGGTTCTTGTGCTGTCCTTTGGGAGATTGCTCTGTAGTCCAAGTCAGGAGCTGCTGTTAGTATGCCACCTGCATTTCCTCCTGAAAACTTCATTCCATTATTCCTAGTGATGCTCTTCAAATACCTGCTGCTCATTATGTCCCAGTCAGGCTCTACCGCTCGACCTGTGCTCCTCTCTCCTCCTCCAAGAACCTCTCTGGCTCCCTGATTGTTGCCATTCCCTGTCCTTCCCGTAGCTGGGCACAGAATGAGCCTGTTTGTTGACTCAACCGTGGGGTTTGTCATAGATCCCTACCCACTGGTGGAGCAGCTGGGACCTCCAGCAACGCCCGGTCTCCCCGGCGGCTGTGGAGCTGCTCTCTCCCTCCTTGCAAAGCACGTGGGACGCAGGAAAGGTGCGGACACAGAGGTGTGTCTGAAAGCCGACCAGTGTTGGCAACGAGCACTCGTACCTGTGGGGAGTGAACCAGCTGGGGACAGCACACCCCAAAGTCTCCATCTCAGCAAAGCCCAAGCTGAGCAATGGAGGTGGGTGACGCTCCAGTATCGCCTGTGCAGCTGTACTGGGGATGGGTGGGGGGGCAGAGGCAGGGAGCTGTGGTCTGTCCTGCCTGGAAACTGTGTCTGTGAGCTGGAGCCGCAGCTCTGCGCGGAGGGAGCCCCCCGTGCATCACGGGGGCTCGGCAGGCTCAGGGCATGTGGAGCGCTTGCTTGGGGAGTCTTTGTGTACAGCTCGGCTGGAGCACCATTGTGATTGTAAGAGCTCTGTTCTTCTCACCGAACAAATTGTTCCGACAAATAAAGAATGAAAAGTCCTCCTCTTCCCACTCTCCTTTTTTATGCGGCTCATCGAACGGCACCAGAGGAAGGGACTGTGCCTGGACGGTGGGAGCAGAAAGTCGCTGTGCTCCTGCGGGTCCAGGGCAGCCACGGAGAGGTGCCAGGGCTACCTGGAGGAGAGGCTGGATGTGGGAAAAATAGCCAGGGGAAGCCAAAACACAAAGTGCACCCGAGCAGGTTGCAGGGCTTCTCCATGAAGCTTGCTGATGCTGATGGTTGACAGGTTGCAATATCTCCAGGCACTGTGGGAATGGGGGTGTGGGAGGAGGCTAGAGAGGAGCTGAGCAATACTAAGGCAGTCCGTGGAGGTACTAGTCCTGCAGGTGCTGTGGAGCAGAGTAGGAGGAGGACAGATTAAAGAAACCAAGGAGGAGAAAAAAAGACAGATGAGAGCGGATGCTGAGTCTCCCAAGGGTCTCACAGGATGACAACAGAGGAATCTGGACTCTCCTACTCCCACGTGTGGTCCTGAGGGCTGGTCCTTTGCCCAAACTTCAGATCAGTGATAGAGCAGAAGGCTTCTTAATTCTTCCTCTCAGTCCCCAGCTGTTCTCCCCAGTGACGTGGGGCAGGGTGGCAGTGACAACATTACAGCTTTTCAGAAGCAGTTGTCAGGGGAAGCATTTGGTCCCCAAACAACGAAAGAATCAAAATGACACATTTCCAACAGAAAGCATGATTAGACAATTAATCATCCCAATTTAAAACATTGGAGGGCCTGGAGTGCCCTAATACATAAAGATGCTCAAGGCAGCGGTTGTGTTCCGGCTGTCAGCAGCCTGTTCTCTGGCTGCCAGCGGGCTCGGGGCTTTCGGCAGCACACACGCTGCAGGTCCCCTTGGCCTGGGGACAGGTCTGATGGTGGGACCTGCATGCAGGGGAACTTGGTATGTCTTTTATCAAGGAACAGAGACAGCCTGGAACTGCAGCATGACGGTATGCAGGTCTCCATGGTGCCATACCTCCACTTTTTAGTGTGGCTGCGAACCAGAAAAGCTCAGCATCTCATCCCTGCTTTCTAAGGACATTTCTAAAGTCACTTATGGCTCAGACACTTATGTGACAGCCATATGCAGATCCAAGTCCCTACCCATCCACATTAAAGAGGCTTGTCTAACGCCTGCAGGCCTCTAACAAGTTAACAGGATGGATTTTCTCCCTCTCCCAGACTTTGTATTTGGACTGAGCTCTGGGGTCAGCCCTGGGTTTTGGGACTGGATAAAATGTGAGCCTTATTTGCCAAGAGTACACACGACGCCACTGCCTCCAGACATCCCAGGATGTGTCCAAATATCTTTCTAAAGTTCCTAGAGCTTTAAAGCAGTCCAGAGAAAAGAGCTATGAGGAGATTATTGCAGCACATAACTGCAATAAACCTTTTCTTCATCCTTTCATGGTTAGAGGTATGAACATGAATTATGGCAACTTAAACCTCTTGAGAGCAGCATGTAAAATCACTTTCTCAAATGGCTGGTAAAGAACCTCGTTAAGCTAAGATGTCAGCGCTCGCAAACACTGTTGTCTGAATGGAGCTGTTTTACAAGGCAGTTTAATCCTTCCAGGAATCAAACGACCCTTTTCCACCCACACCGAGCAGCAGATTCACTCTTTGCTCCTTGTTTTCGGACCTATTTGTTCATTCAAGGCGCTGGCACCCTCATCTCTTGCAGCAGATGAGATGCCTCATGACTTGCAAATGCAAACAGGTTAAAAAACTTCACATCTGGCCAGCTTTCATGCTACCTGGCAAATGGCAGCGGCTACAGAGAAGTCAGGGGCTTTTCATGCGCAGTCAGCAGCAAAACAGGAGGAAAGAAAGCTTTGAGGAAAGTTTCCTTGCTCCAGCTGCCACTTTTAGGGTCGTTTTGTTAGCTGCCACACAAGCAGGGCTCCCAGTCCCCAGCAACCCTTGTGGGACACCTTCCTGCACTGCCTGTTGCTTCTGGGCATGGATTTTCCTGGAGGAGTGAGAAGGATTGAGGGGACCATGCCCTCAAGGGTGGCTCAGTTCCCCACTGACCCAAGAGTCATGATCCCTCCCAGCCACAGCCACATCCCTTCCTTCAATGGTCCTTCATCCCTTAGCGTCCTTTTAAAAATCACACAGTTGGGCATAGGCAGCAGGTACCTTCCCTGCCTCATGTGCCTTCTGGAGGATGTGTCCCTTTTCCTGGTCATGCTTCCCAGGCCTGACACCACCCTGAAGGGTGCTGCTGCCACGGCACTGATATTATTCCTGAGCCTCTTCTGACAGCCCCCCCTCCCCAGCAAGCACCGCTCTGCCTTCCCGAGGCAGAAGCTGATTTCTGGGTCTCCCAGACACATGTGCTTCTATAGGCACAAATCCGTTAGTATTGGATTAAATAACTTCATGCTGCTAATTTACCATAATTTTGATTATTACAGGAGAACGTTTAAATCCCAGGGGCTTTGTTTTGGTCCCCATGGAAATTGATAGAAGGGGTCACCTTTCGATTGCGGAATCCTGATGCTGAGGGGAATGGTTTTGCCTCGTCAGTTGGGGAAGTGATGGGGGCTGGGTATTTGTCTGCTTTTCTTTTTGTACGTGTCTGTCAGTGAGATTCATAATGAAAATATGAATCTGCACAGACCAGGCTGTCATCTGACAGCAGGAAGCGAAAAAACAGGAAGAAGGGGTGTTACACAAATGGAAATTACGGTAATTAAAACACAAAAAATAACAGCAAAATATATCCGGGCATTACAAACACCAGGCTGGTTTATCGATGCTGCTGCTCTAAAGGCTGTTGTGACTGGAAACTGAAAGAATAGAGAAATATCTAGTGCTGTTGTTAACCATTAACTATTTTGCTGCTAGTCTTGACGGCAGCCTGCATGGGGAGCCTGTGTTTTTAAGAGTTAATCCTCATTCAAAGCCCACCCAAGCCAATGGAAAGGCTGTGCGGGCGTCCAGGGGTGCAGATGACTATTAACTGTGTTTGCAACAGCAACAGCAACCAGGCAACGGAAGCAGGGAGCTCCTCAGCTCTGGGTATGGCACCAGCGTGTGGGCAAGGGAATGGTCCTGCACAGCTCAAGACCTAAATAGGCAAGAGGGGGTAAGTAGGAGGATAGAAGGTGGGCAGAGGAGACATCCCAGGGGTAGCAAGCAGCATGGAAATGTATACCCTGGTTAAGCAGAGGTCAGCTAAACGTCAGGAAATTATAATATCCTATGCTATGATAAATTGCCTCTCTAGGCAGGCTATTTTTCTCCCGAGATTAGAAAAGTGCTTTGGAGTATCTCAGCTGGAGACATCTGCGTCTGGTCAGACAAATCCTGGCCACTCTCTCTGCTCTCCGCAGCCTTTTTGGAGGCCCTGCATTGGTACAGTAATGGGGACCTGGCTCGATGGCAGGGGTGTATTTTGCCCCGGGTGCCCACCTTCCCAGGGCAGGGAATCCAGCAGTGCCCTGCTGTGGGGAACGGCGTATTCCCATCTGCATCCCCGCAGATGCCTGACGGCTGCGTGAGCCCGGCAGGAGCATCAGCTGCTGCCTTTTGCAAGAAACGTGCAAAAATTGTAGAACCAGAAAGCAATTGCACAACGAGCACCAAGCTAGCAAAGGCAGATTTTTTGGGAATTTTCTGTGGTTTGTTTGGTTGGTTGGTTTTTTGGATGAATATTTGCCATCTTTGAAAAATCATTTCAGAAATTTCTTTTTAAAAAAACGAATACGTCTCCATTGCCACATTCTTCCTTCCCCTTTTAACGCTAAGTGGAGTACACTGACCCATGGGCTGTTCCACTTTCTCCTACCCTCCTTCAATTGGAGAAGTTTTGTGATTTATTTTTATTTTAAACAATAAGGGAGGGTGAGGGGAAAACTGAGAACACCCTCGGCATCATCTAGACAAGTGCATTCAGGGACAAAGCAAAAGAAGAGGAAATTAAATTTTCCAGTGTTCTTTTATCATCAAAACCAAAGCAAAATGAATGCGTCTATCCAAAATGAAGTTTGCCATATTTCAGAGATTCCCCTATGAAAGTGTAATCAGAAATGACAGGTTTTTTGAGAAAAAGATGGTTTTGATGGAATCTGTCTCTTTGATCCCCACATTGTGGCTAACCAGAATCAAACAACACTTCCAGCTCTCCATCCTGCAGCTGTAGCCGAGAACTTCACGCTGGTCCTTGACCAAACTCCAAATGGTTTTGGTAAACAGCCTGAGAATGCCCATTGGCAGTCAAGCCCTCCTGCCACACAGACATAGAATCAGAATCATAGAATGGTTTGGGTTGGAAGGGACCCCTAAAGATCACCCAGTTCCAACGCCCCTGCCATGGGCAGGGACACCTCCCACTAGACCAGGTTGCTCAAAGCCCCATCCAGCCTGGCCTTGAACCCCTCCAGGGATGGGGCATCCACAACTTCTCTGGGCAACCTGTTCCAGTGTCTCACCACCCTCACAGCAAATAATTTCTTCCTGATATCTAATGTTAATCTCCCCTCTTTCAGTTTAAAACCCTTACCCCTTGTCCTATCGTTGCACTCCCTCATAAAGACTCCCATCCCATGCCCCACGGGAAGCTGGGCACAGCATGACTCTTGGCAGGATGGGTAGAAGAGGTAGAGCCCTTGCTCTCCTTCCTGTGCTGGTGCCAGCATCCCAGCCTCCAATGCATCCCAGGTGTGCCTGTCAGCAAGCCATGGGATAATGGCATGAGAAATGAAGCCGGGTTTGCCAGTGGCCGGGGGGGCAGCGGGCTCTGAGCAGCCTGGTTGGCTGCGGTGGCTCCAGGACGGCAGCTGTTGCTGTTGAGGCTGCGCTTGGCGCGGGGGGCTCGGTGCTATTTTTGGAGCATGCTTGAGGGCAGGGAGGATTAGCATGTCCCAAATGCAGAAGAGCTGGGCTTGTTATCAACAGAGAGGGCTCAGATTTGCTCAGCAACAAGGTCTGCCGCAGCTCGGGGCAGGAAGGGCTAACATGGACCTCCTTGGGCATGGAGCAGGTCTACAGCAAGATGCTCAGAACTCACCACTGACAGCAATGGGGACAATTGTGGCAAGTTTGCAGCAATCCTGGGATGGCTGAAAGGTGCCAGCCAGGGGCTGAAGCTTATTTAGCCACACAGTGCTGAGCAAAGTGTCCTGCATCTACACCAGGCTGGGATACAAGAGAGAAACACAGCCCCTAGATGGGGCCTTGAAGGAGAGAAGCTGGAGGAAGAGATGCTTTTTCTAGGATCGGGGAGGTTGACTGAAAAGGAACAGTCATTACACAGATCAGAAAAACCAACAGAGGAACTCCACAAGAGAGGATTTTCTTATGGATAGGAGCCAGATCATGTGGTGGCACCCATGGATGCCAGAGGAGCTCCAAAGCTGACACCCTTAATAAAGATACACTGGCAGGGCAAGTCCCTGGAAAGCTTTCAAAGAGTGTTGTTTTCATCCCGCTGCAAACAAACATGCCACTTCTTCTGCCACCTGGAGCCCTGACTCTGCCATCAGCCTCCCCTCTTTGGGTCCTGCTGGGAGAGGGGACCATCGGCCTACAAGATGCTCGTGCCAGGTCCTGAAGCCTTATCAGTGCTTCTTTCCATGGGGATAGGGCATTTTCCACCTCTTAGCCCCCTCCCAGCAGCTGAGATGTTTTTCCCAGCCAAAAGGATTGCTCAAAAAGGGATGGACAAAACATAGCACCAGTGAGACCAACAAAGGCAGTGGGGTTGGGCAAAGCAGATAAAGCAGGCACAGGGAGGCTGAAAGAAAAGCAGCTTTCCTGAGGCAGACGCCCTGAAACTTCAGGAGAAGCCCATGGTTCTGGTTTTGCCCGCATTTTCTTCCTCTTTGTAACTGATTCATAAAATGGATTCACGGATTTGACAGAGTTGGAAGGGACCTTTAGAGATCATCTAGTCCAAGACATACTTGTGTAACTGATGCATACCCAGAAAAAATAGTGGCCATCACTCCCGGTACCCCTGAGCCCTGTAGCTGTGCAGCAATGCAGTGCTGGCGGGGTGATAGAAGCAGCCAGGTTTATCTGCAAGATGCCTCTGCAAATGTGTCAGGGGAAAGATTTCAGCCGATGCAGAGCTGGGGAATCACAACTGCCACGCTTCACCTTCAGCACACGGAGAAATCCGGGATACTTCTCAGGAACAAGAGAACAAGCCTGTCCCCAGAATAGAAATGAACACCCATTTCATTAGCTCAGACTTCCCTGTGCTTATTTAAGCATCGATTCCTGTGGTGGTTGGGCGCTGTATAGCGCTGATTAACAATTACAGAATGTACCAGAGCAGCATCGCCGCGGCACAGCTGGGGATTGCGGAGCCGACCGGGGCGATGCCGTGTCAACCTGATGGCTGCATCTCCAAGGTTACTTTTAATAGGAAACCACTTGCTGGATAACTTTGAAGGAAGCAAACATGTTTTTAAAGTCTGGTTTTTTTTCTTTGCTGTGAATTCCTCTTAGCTCAGCACTCTGTAGCTGCCTGATGGAGCAACTGCCTGAGCGATACCTCCCTATCTAACACTGTTTTGTCTTTTTGCTCTTCTCCTTATATTGGGGAATGTATTTCCTCAAAGCCCACCCACACTTCCATTTCTTTGCCACAGGTTGAAGAAGGAGCCTTCCAGCTCAGCGCTGATCCCTGTGGTCATCTACATGGCTGGTGAGGAGAAACAGCCTCCATCCATCCGTAGGCACATCTTCTGGGACATTTCGTGTCCCCTCTTGCCCATCCAATGACAGCTTAGGCACTCCTGGTACCAAACCATGCATTTGTCCTAAAAGCTGAAAAGGACCCATTTGGGGTTGACTTGTCCTGCCCATTGGGAGGTTGAGCTTCCAGATTCAGCCAGACGAGGGTATCAGAGAGCAATGCAAGGGGGGCTTCCCTCCCCCAGCACTGCCTTTCTGCAGCCTGCTCACCTTCCCATGCCTGGGGAACCAGCCTGTTGAATGCAGCCTGATGGCTCCCCTGCATGAATCGGGATCAGCTTAAAATACAACGTGGCTCTCAGGGTTTGAATCCTGCTCTATTATTAACTTGGCTGAGGAACAGGAAAACCTTGTGCATTTGGCCAGGGCTTGCTTGCTTTGTGTATTCCCCATCTTCCTCTGGGACATCAGGTGACATTATCAGGGACAGGATATTGGCCTCAATGCAAGGCTAGTGTTGAGTCCTCCTCTCCTACAAGCCGTCCTTGTCCAGAGAAGAGCCTCCATGCAGTACCGGAGTGGTTTCCTATCTGCCATCGGGCAGGGATTCAGACTGTAGGAGCCTGAAGCCACAGAGGTTTGAGTGCTTGGAAACCCCAGCAGCTCACCGGTCCTCCTGGTCTGCCTGCAACACTGCTGCTGGCTATGCTAATACTGCGTGGGGAACGTCGGCATTTCCAGAAAGTCCAGTAAAATAATGGTCTCATCACTATTCATTCCTTCGGTGCAGACTCTCTTGTGCCCACATGAATCCTAATGCACTGATAGGGTATTAATGTGGGTGCTCCGGGTGTCCCTGAGGAACCGGCCCTGATGCAGAGCATTAATAGCCCATCTTCATTTCCAGTAAGAAGTTGTTACACATGGTGTGCACTGACTTTAACCCTCTCTGAGCAAGCTCTTCTCCCCGCCTGCAGTTTCTTTCTGCTGACATTAGAGACCGGCCGCAGTGGGGCAGAGTGCTGGGGTCCCATGGGGAGCCTGGCACTGGGGGGGAAATGGGCATGCCGGCACTGCTCACTGCTGGAGCAGCAGATGCCTGATGGAGAGTCCTGAAGATGGGGTTTGTACAGCCCCTTGTACACATCCAACCACATTTCCCCGTCTCTTCTAGCTTCCCCAGCGCTAATCCCCCTGCTTTGCTTAAACCAACCCATGGTGCCTTTATGAGCAGTCAGGCAGAGACTTGCTATCCCACCTGCGGGTCAGTACGGCCAACAATGCAGATCCTCATCCTCGGACAGAGGAAGGGAGTCTCATCCCCTGGATGCTCAGCTTGTGCCCTGTTTGTGGTCTGAAACCCAGGGTCTGGCTCTCTGCTGCAGCCCAACACGCTGAGCTTCCTTCCCTCTGATGAGGGCAGGCAGCTGCAATGTGAAAATGAGGTAGCTTTAATTAACCTCAAAAAAAGAAAAGACAAATAGTTTCTCTGGGGAAGGAGATTAGAAAGAGAATTTATACTCTTGGTTACAGAACTGCTCCTTCCAGCTGAGGGATGTCTGGGGCAGCGGGGAGATGGGAAAAAAGATTTGAGAATAAAGACTTCCAGAGAGACCTGGACTTGGAGATGAAACATTGAATAGAGTGTATTTTATACGTAAAACACCTGCTGCTGCTGGAACCCAGGCTGTTAATTGGATTGACAATCCTTTTGATCTTAGATATACGTCTTCTGGCTGATTCATGCTGAGACATCCTTCTGACCTTTGGAATATTCAGCTTTTTGGGGAGAAGCAAACGGGGATCAGCTTTCTTCTAACAGACTGAGCAATAAAGCAGTCACCGTAGCAGTCCTTCTCATTTCCTTCAGCATGATGTGTCAATATCTGACTAATGAATGTAGTCAATAGCTGAGTAATTTAACCTGACGAGAGCGAGACCCTGCCAAAGAAAGACAGTCTCCCATGAACAGCAGTGCCAAGCGGGCAAGTGAGCAGGACCAGGCCTGATGGGACAAGTGGCAGCTGTCGGTTCAGGTCTTCATCAAAGGTGACTCCATACAGTGGGTGTTGAGATTAGCTCAACTCAAAGCTGGGGACCATCCACAGCAGCAAGGTGAGGACAAGGCACACGCGCCAGCATCAGCCCATGGTGCTGCCTGCAGATGCAGAGCACAGAGGGAGCCCTGGGAGCGTGGCTGCCATCTCCAGCCCTCTTCCTCAGACAGGGAGGTGGGTGGCAAGCCCACAGCACCTCAAGGGAGAGGGATCTTATCTTCACTAGCAGCCCTGCTGTACAGCCCTTATGTAGGCGGGTTTCTCAGTGGCACTGTCATGTTGTCCCCTGGCATGGTATTTACAGCACGAAGCGTCCCCTCGTGTCTCTAGGGAGGACCAGGCAGCTGGCAGACTTGCCTGTCCTCTTGGTGTGTGACAAAGGTTTGTTTGTCATGGGAGCTCCTAATGAGATCCATTAATGTTCCCCTGGGAGAGATTGAGACTAAAGTCTTTGGGAGATAAATAGAGCTTCTGCCAAGCTGAAGGGATTTCTTTCTGCAACAGCAATTTATCCTTCATAGATTTTTCCAGTATTTATTGCCTGGCTTGTCTTCTGGAGCAGAAAAACTCTGATGTGAGAACTTCTACAGGAGCTCTGCAGGCTGGAAGAGTGCCTGTTTCAGGGATGGTGTACCCATATGTATATATATGTCTGTTTATTGGGATGTGCATCCACACTGGATCTCACTTCTCATTTACGCAGGTGTAAATCCACCATCACTCCAGCCTCCACGGTGCTGAGACACAGCCAGGCCCCCAGAGTTCCTAAAGCTCCACTTTTTCCTGGAAACTTCCCCTGCTCAGGCTCCCCCATGACCTCACATAACCTGGTCCCAGCTCCCAGGGACCCTTCTTGGGGTGGTATTATTAGAGGGGAGAAAAAGGAGCCTGACTCACCAGGTCCTGCACCTGCGTCTGAATTTCTCTCCAGACCAGCTAGCAGGGAATGCAGGTTCATGTCAGGGCTGTTTTTCCATCCCCTTTTCGGGGTTAATCTCTCCAGAGCAGTGCCCGCTGGAGGAGGCTCCCTGACTCTGTCCCACTGCGGGCAGATGTCTGTCCGATGACAGAAGTGCCCTTCACGCCTGCCTGTAACCTTCATCTGCTGCAACCTGGTCCCTCCTGCGCCTGGGGCAGGTAGCAGGGGGTTACAGCCCCACAGGCAGAGGTGCTCAGTCCTTCCCAGCCCCACAGGCAGAGGTGCTCAGTCCTTCCCACCCACACGCAGCTGGGGTGGTGACTGCAAAGGGACAGGAGACCCAGCAAGGAGCCCTGCTTCTTTCTGCCAGAAACAGACGGACAAAGTTCAAGCTTCACCCATACGGATCTCCCTGTTTTCTTCCGTTTCCCTCCACCCTCAATGGTTTCAAAGCCCAAGCAAGGGAAACCAACAGGAGTTCCGAGTGGGAAATTTCCTTCTAGCCCTGGGTGCAGAGGGCTGAGATGTATCTGTATTCCCTGCTCAAGTGCAGGGATACATTTCGGTGGAAGACATATTTCTGTCTTTTAGTGATTAGTGCAGCCTTCAACAGCATAAATTGCTGCTGCTGCTGCAACAGAATTTATAAGCAAGAGGATTATTTACTACATTAGGAACTGAACCACAGGTCTTTCAACTCTCCCATAACTAAATTAAATGGGTGTAAGTGGTCATTCCCCCCTGTGACAGGGGCTCCTCCAAGCAGCTGGGATTGGGACAAACATCCCTAAGCAGAAATCTCAGGAGGGACTCATTCCTGAAGCAACACCAGCCACAAAGATACCCTAATGTTTAGGTTACCATACGAAACCCGGAAGAAGGGTCAGAGGAGAGTCAGCACCCCCGAGACTGGCTTTGCAATGCAGTTTGTGGAACAGAGCAAGCAACCTGGCCAGAGGGCTCAGCCCTGCTCCTTCCTGGAGGCCACTGGTTAGACAGCAGCTCCTCGAGAGCACGAGGTCACTAGCAGTACGGTAGGAATGCATGGGTCATCAGGAATGCCTAGCAGAGGCACAGACATGAGCAGATCTGACAAAAAATAGAGAAGAACAAACTTCCTCAGCTATACCCCTGCAGCTCAGGTCACCTGGCAGTTCCCCAGCCGAGCTATACTAGAGGTAAACCAAGGCTTTATACCTGAGCAGCCAGTGCTGCCTTCCCTCTGTTCCTGCCAGCAGCTGCTCATGCACAGATGAGTCTTTAAATTCCCCACAGCTGGCCTTAATCTCCAGCTCTAGGTTTTGTGGGTTGTGGGTATGTTGTGGAGAAAATAGAAGCTGGTGCTCTGTTTTCTCAAGCAGCTCTGCAAGTGGGTAGAAGAGAAGTGTTAATGGGGGAGCTCTTAAATCCAGCTCAGAGGCAAAGGTGGGGGTAAAATGCTGTAGGGATAGGGAGAAGGTGGTCTTAGAAGCAAGACCTTGCTTCTTGCATGTCTGGAGTAGGGGGGTGTTAGAGGAATGTACCTACAGCTGATGTTTGTGGAGCTTGTGCTGGTCGTTCTGGCTTTCTTCCATCCTTCAGAGAAGGTGAGCTTAGAGAGGGGGAAGAAAGGGTGGGAGAAGCTGGGAGGATTTCACTGCTGCCAATATGAGAGAGAGCTGCTTAGAAGAAAATAAGATTTTAATTTTTTTTTTTTGCCTTGGGGTTTCTGGGTGCTTCCATCGCCGTTCCATCTCCAGATCCCTTTAAAGACAGATGAAAACCAAGCTCAGCAGTGTTATGCAAGGTGGCTGGAGATGGACTTGCTGGTAGGCACAACTCTATTGGAGCCCTTGTTAATCAAGCTATCTCTGGGAGTAGCTTTGTTATTGAACCATCAGTGTGTGACTGGCTACAGTCTTGTGCGCCCCATCCAAAAACCCGCTCCTTGGCATACAAAGCTCCTTGGAGCATCTTCCCTGTATCGAGTCTGAGAGAAGAAGAAAAAGCCTGAATTTGCAATTACAATGATGGAGGCTGAAAGCAAAAGGTGGATAATACATTTAAACCCCACTCCTAGCATGGCTGTGACAGTACTTGGGGTTAACTGAGCTGGTCAGGCATCTCCTAAATGAAGTGGTGACTTCCACTATGCTGGGAAGCAGAATTTCTAAAGAGAAAGTTTTGAGTCTGATGAAGCCTTGAAGGCAATAATGGGACAAGAACAAAAAAGAGGCTCTGACATTAAATGGAATTAATTGCAACATAATCTTTAAAAGTGTGTTCTTGGCCGCCTGATCCACTCATTTGATGAGAAATTGTACACCTACTTCCCTTCACCAAAAGTTCGTTTCACACGCAAATCACCGCGGGATCTTTCTTGAGCTGGAAGGATTCCTCCCGCTTTTGCATACAGAGAATTTAACGTGTTTGCCTTGTTGTCTCTGTTGTAAAACATGCTGTTGCTCTATTGTGTGGGTTTTTTCCCCATGTTATCCTGGATCAAGCACAGCACGCTGCATCTGCAGTGCTCCAAACCACCACTGGCACCGTACGGATGGGCTTTGCTGGATCCAAAGCCCAACTGCCCATGTAGAGGCGGCTGAGGTCAGCTTAGCTGGTGCTGCTCAAAACCAGGGAGCTGTAACCTCTGGCAGTAATAAAGGAGAGAAAAGGTGAGGTAGTTCCAGAAATAGCTCTGGTGGAAGAGCTAACCCAGTCATTGCTGCCTTTATGCTGGTGTGATGGGGCAGAGCCAGGCTAGACTCCCCCAGGGCGTGAAGGCACAGGCATTTCAGCCTCTTGGAGGGCTTGACATCAAGACCCACATCTGAAAATCAAAGCCTTGCACTTTGGCAAGTCAGAGCCTAGCTCTTTTGGCCTGTTTGTGTATAACCATCTCACAAGCTATCTCACTGCATTGGGAGAAGTCTCAGTGTGCAGACAGTGAACTCATTCCCCTTCTCACCCTGGCTGGCTCTCGCCCCATGGGAGAAGATAACAGCTCAGCTTCACAAGGCAGCTCCCCAGGAGAAGCCCTAACTGTCCTCCTGTCCCTGGGGATGGGCAAAGCTCTAGGTGTGCAGCTGGGTCCAAAACCTGCAGGTGGAAGTTGCACAGAGGATGCCAAAAATAAACCCGCGGAGTCCATGCTGGGGCTGTGTGGGACAAGGGGGCTGAGAAAGCTGCTTTCTCATCCAGGCTTTTCACTAAACCTGCCACTTTCCATGTGCCCTGTTGACGGAGACCTCATTTGACACGACGTGAGCTCAGTGCAGAGGGGAGGGGGGCACCAGGCAGGAGGATTCTGTTTCCTAAAATAGCCCTGACAGGTGCCCTTAATATCCTGGCTCCAGGGTGACATCGCGGAACGAGGGCCATTAGAGATCCCGAAATGGATTTCATCTCATTGAGTCTAACCAGATGTAACCCCGGACCTCCGGGGTCACTCTTATTTGTCCATCTTCTATCAGGCGCGGAGACTTGAGAGCAGGAACATGCCCATGCCCACGCGTACGCAGCCATCCTCCTGCCGCTAACGCACGTAGCGTTGGGCTGGGGCCGGCGTGCGGCGTGTCCCCGTCCCACCGCAGGCACGCCGCCAGCCCCCCCGGCCGGGCAGCCCCAGGAAAGGCAGGTCTCTGCTGCTCCCTGCCATGGACCCTTCTTGCTGAGTTGCAATCTGTCTTCCCTCTGCTGCTCCTCATCGGGTTTCTGTTCTTTGTCAGGTCAGGGGCTTTTTTTACTGAATCTTTGATTTCACATCCTCTTTTTAAGCTGTCATTAGCTGGTGGCAACTCAGCAGTTTCACTGTTGAGTTCCCTCCTTGGTTTTCCTTTTTTAACTTGTGTGGTCGAGCCCTCACATGCTATCTCGCTTAAAGACAAGAAATAAATACAATGACAGCTCTCAGTAAAACTGTGCCCCAGTTCACCTATAGCTATCGCCCCAAATATGTGCAGCGATTGTATCTTGCTGGTCCTACGTGGAAACATGTTCCTCCTTCAGATTTAAATCTGGACATTTCCTACGGAGGCTGGGACTCTGAGATGGATGGGCACTGTTTGGATGGATACACTCTTGATGAGCTATTGGAAAGGAAAACTGCACAGTGCGTTGCACTGGGGTTTGGGGGATTTTTTCCCCAGCAAGGCCAAGAGGCTGTTGGCAACGTCAACTAAATCGCATCATTCTGCATTTTCTCTTCTGGCTTCCTTTGTAAAGGCATGAAGTTCTCTCCAGGACAAGCACCAGGTTTTGTAATTGTTATTCTCCCTATCCAAGGAAGCTGTAGGGATGCCACCCACAGATAAGTACTTTGCAGTCATCTGCCTTTGCTGACACCTGTTCTGTCTCCTGTCCTCCAGGTTTCTGGGCATGGTCAGCTCAGCCTGTTGGACCTCCAGGAGCTGCTCTGCTTGTGATGACTGCAGGGGTGAGGGCTCCGTAGGTGACGGTGGGGCATGCAATGTATCAGTTGTCTGATTAAGCAGGAGGATGTGAATCCTTCAGAGATGGAAGTTTTTATTAAAAGGCAAGAGGGTAATTCTTCATTTGCAAAATGACACGATGTTCCACCAGGCAAAAAAAAAGAAAAAAAATAAGAAAAAAAGACCAGCAATGTAACTGAAAACAACCCACCCAACCTCAAAACGGTAAATCCAATCAAGCTTTCCTCTTAAATGCAGGCTTTGAAGATCATTGTATTTAATCATTAACAGTGCTGAATCGATAGGAATAATCTGAAGCGACTCCTAGCAGCAGTGGTGGTTTATGTTTACAAAGAGATGAATACTGATACAGCCATTCCAAGTGCAGCCCCAAAGCTGCAAAGCACACTCCCACCATGGCCCGTACATGGGGGCGGTGACAGAGGACATGGGCCACTGGGGAAGCGTCCCCACAACCTGCCAGCTGAATGCAGGGAGAAAAAGTGCACTGGAAATCTGTAGGAGGCTGTTCTCTGTGAAATGTAGACCCAGGCTGTGTCAAGAGCCCAACACACAGATGGTTTTCGCTTCCTCTCCCTGCTGTTCCTCCAGCTGAAAACAGACATCACACTTGGACTGCCATCCAGGCCCAAATGATGCTCTCCCTGTCCCTCTACAGGCTCAGCTCCTGAAATCAGGCAGTTACCTCCTCTGGTCCTGCTGGCCACCCCATGGTGGCAAGGAGATAACTCAAGGCAGACTTTGACCTGCTGACTTGTCCTGGTGGGGCTGTGCAATGAGCAGGGTGACAAGTTTACTCTCACAATTTAAGTTGCATTTGTAGAATCATAGAATCATTCAGGTTGGAAAAGACCCTTGGGATCATCGAGTCCAACCAGGTTGTAGGTTTAGAGTATCCCAACTGCCTTCAGCCCTATCTTTCACTGACAAAAGGAAAGTCCCAGGGCATTAGAGTGGTGCTATCTGCATTGAGTCATTTGGTAGAGAGTGGTGGTGGGTGGACGTTGGTGTGTGAGTCACAGAACTCATAATTGCAGCCCCCACTTAACAGGCAACTGCTTAAGTTTTTGTTTGGTTTTGTTTGCTCTCCTCTTTTTCCTTTTTGCGTGGCCATTTGACAGTGGTTATTCATTAGAGTGGTTTTTATTTGAACATTTTGAGAGGCCTGTTGCCTTTGGCTCTGGGGTGCCAATAATTTTTTAATGAATTCTCATGAATTTTCCCCAGATGGAAATGAACAAAAGAGCCGGAGGAGAGGGTATGATTTCCAGCTTCTGTGAGCGCTTTACAAACAACTCGGAT
Source organism: Arenaria interpres (assembly GCA_013399435.1). Lineage (NCBI taxonomy): Eukaryota > Metazoa > Chordata > Aves > Charadriiformes > Scolopacidae > Arenaria > Arenaria interpres. The sequence goes on along the minus strand of VXAK01007189.1, from coordinate 226,489 downwards.
GATTAAAAAGGCGAGGGTGCTCTTTTAATAACAGGTTTTGTCAGGATTCAGCCAATTAATTTCAAAGAAAAATGAGCCATTTTGTTAGAGCAGCCACTTGAGCTTCCTTCTCTGTTCACCACCTCTTTGGCTTCACCGTGCCTTACAGCTTTGGCATCTAATTCGAAGGGTGTTAATGGGGAGAGCCGAAGAGCCCTCCAATTCCCATGTGGGCTTTGCTGGGGAATGGCTGTCGTTCCAGCCGTGCCACAGCCTGACAGCTCCTCCTTCCCAGGGGCAGCTTGTGTGAACGGTTTTTGGAAATACGTGCAAGAAGATAAAGAGATGCCTCAACAAAGGGCAGATGTGGGTGACTGCCGAGATCAAGACCTCGCCTCGGTGCTACTGGAAGGAAAGCGTGGCTCAGTCCTCTCCGGTGGCAGCCACCACCTGAGCCATCATCCCTCATCACCAGCTCCCTGGGCTGAAGAAGCATTGCCCACCATCCACAGGGAGGTGGTCACACTGGTGGGAGAAGGTTCGGCTATGACATAACCAAAGGGGAGATAAAATGCACTGAAAATACATAGCAGGCCATTCCCTGCCCATCTGTGCACCCCACGGATGCGTGTATCAGCAGTCACAGATGCTCAAGGTACCATGATGTGAGCAGTTCAGAGCTGCTGCTGATGTCCAAGAGTTTTCCACCACAGTCCCCAGATTTCTTCCCTCTTTAATGCGGTGCACAGCTGAGGTGTTACCTTGGTGCTTCGCAGTACACAGGGTCCGGAGCCAACCGTTTTCTCTTTGATTTCCTTTCCTCTGCACAGTTTCTTCCCTCAGCATTTCAGTTTTTGGGGAAAAAAAAAAAAAAAACAAACCCCAAAAAACCCCAAAAAACATGTTGCCTGATGAAGAATAAAAAATATAAATTAAAAAAATGTATTCAACATCATTAACTTGGCACAGCTTGGGCAATTTCATTCTCCCACACAGACATCTCCCAGCCAGCCACAGTCAGTGCCTGCAGTGGAGAGCGAAGATAGATTTGTGCAAAAAAACCCTCAGAAAACATGTTTTATCTGAGGATTGAAATGGGCTGACTTTTTATACTGGTTCTCAAATTCTTTATCCATATTTTTCCAAATGCTTTACCCCTCAAAATTAACCAACTTATTACAATACAAGAAGTCAGGTTTGGATTTAGCTAGCACTTCCTGGTGCTTATGTTTCTGGAAAAAAGGTATCAGAAATTAAAAAGAAAGTGGCTTTGGACAAATCATTAACATAAAAATGATTGGTGACTTGGAACCGGTGGTCTAATCATATATCTTTTGTGAAAATAGAATATTTTGATGGCTTTTCTCCAATCTGAAATTGTTAAGAACAGTATTGATCCAGGAGGACAAAAAAAATAACAAAAGTCTAAATGACAATTGGCAGCTATTTGAAATAAAACTTTTCTAGTTCTCTAATCTCACAATCCGCAATCATACAAGTAAGCTTCATTAACTGGGAGGGGAAGAGATAAAACACACAGCTTCCCAGACAAGGTGAATAGAGTAATCAAAGTGTCTGCCTCTATACTGGCTTATGGGTTATAAAATAAAAGAAGTGACAAAAGGAGAATGTTTTACCAAAAATGCTTTTTGCTGATTGTCGAGGGAGATGTTAAAGACTCACTTTACAGAAACAAAAGGAGCTCTATCAATTTAGCACACTAAAAATAAGCTTATAGAGGTGGTTTCCAGTGCTTGTAGTTTCATATTCTGCAACTTTTCCTCTCCCTACCTTACTGCATGGATGCAGTGCAGCCCCACATACAAGGGCATTTCCCCACATCCCCCTTATTTCGTAGCTTGCAGCATGTTTGCTCCTAGCCCTCCGTGCTCTGGTTAGGATGCTGCCCTGCTTGTCCTGCAGGTGCTGCTCATGAAGGCTCTACATTGCATCCCATAAACCAAAGTCCTTAGCAATGCAGTCAGCAAAACTGATGCTGTCCTTGCAAGCTCCCTTATGTACACAGCATAGAAGATAAATGCACATGAACAACAACATATTCAGTACTAAAAGCACCCAGAATGTTTGTCTGCCTCCTCCTGCTCTTTCCCAGGAAGGTGGTGGTATGTTGGCACACCAGGGTGGTCAGCCCTGGTGCCCATGGCTTTGCAGCATCTCATCCATGTTGCCTGGGGTTCCATGGTGGGTACCTGCCACAGGGCAGTGGTTCTGGCTCAGGGATTCGGATCTGACCATCACACAGTACTTTGCTCCATCATCGTTTCCTGCCAGGACGCTGGGCAGGTACCCCAGCCTGTAGGCATGGCCCTGGGCAGAGCCCCTCTCCTGGCTGAGAATGCCGTGTATCTCCTCCCCGTTCACCAATGTTTCATGTGATGCCCAGCCTGAGAATTGTTTCTGAGCCACTATGGCTAACAAGACCTCTGTTGTGAATCACCCACCACCTAAAGTTGGGACATCAGCTATCAGATTAATTTAATTAGCAGCTACTGCAGGCTTTCAAGAGCCATTTGTGCACTGAGCATGCCGCAGTGGCTGCACAGCCATCTGGCTGAGCCTCAACCTGCAGCCCAGCTCCTTGTGAGAAATGTGGGCAGGACAACAACGACGAGCTCTCCATGCTGTGGCCTTGGCATCGTGCAGGATAACGCAGAGGAAAAGTTGCTTGCAAAATAGAAATTAAAATTAACCATACCATGTCTGTCCTCTCATGCCATGTTGGCGGTGGCAGCTGGGGTCTCAGTACACAGACAGCAAGGCTGGTAAGAAACCAGGCACAAGAAGGGGATGGAAAGAATGAGCATGGAGAATAGGGACACATGCGGTGGAGAGAAGGAGCAGGGAGCTCTGGTGACCTCCCAAAGACAAGGGACCAAGTTTTGGCTTGGTTTTCCTTGGTCCCTGATCAACCACCCGCTCTTGCCCTACCCAGCGTGCTGTGCACCCAGAGAGGTGTCGGGGCTGGGAAACACCATCTCACCCCAGGGAGCTTGAGGTGGCCAGTGGTGCCCAAAACTTCTCACCTGCAGACAGCAAATAAGCAGGATATTGCATTCAGTAGGTCCTGCCTGAAGACAAAGTGCTGGTTAGTTTGCACTGTAACCTGCTCCTTGTTTAGAGTCTGTCAGCAGACTGCTGGTCCGACCGCCCTGTTCCTGCTGCCCTCCCTTGTTATACTTGGTGGTTAAATAAATGTCTATTTTTGTGCTCAGCTTCTGCTTGTTGACCACGTACTCGCAGGGAAATGAAGAGCTGTGTTTATACCAAATGGGTTTATTGAAGTATCAGAAAGCACAAATCAATTTACAAACGAAATTATATGGTACCCCAGGAATCAAAACTGACAAACACAGAGATTTCCTGTTAAATTAATAGCAAACCAAGATAAAAGGCAATGCAGACCATAAAATTAGTCAGGTACAATATACTCCCTAAAATTTAGAGCTTACAGGCACACCACTCGATTTCAGAACTAAATAACCTGCAGAGGGGTTTTAAAAATCAATATTGCAGGCCACATGGCAAAACAAATTCCAGAAAACACTTCATGCATTTTGCATGGAAGACTTGCTCCTGCCTTCCTTTGTCCCCTGTGAGCCTGGGACAGCGCTGATGTGTGTACTGCCCGTGGCGTGGGCTGCAGGAGAGCACTGGTAGAGCTGTTGGACATGTTAGACGTGTCCATGTTAGACATAGACCTGTTGGAGATGATCGGAGGGCTGGAGCACCTCTGCTATGAGGACAGGTTGAGAGAGTTGGGGTTGTTCAGCCTGGAGAATAGAAGGCTTCGGGGAGACCTTATAGCCCCTTCCAGTACTTAAAGGGGGCTAAAGGAAAGATGGGGAGGGATGCTTTATCAGGAACTATAGTGATAGGACAAGGGGTAACAGTTTTAACCTGAAAGAGGGTAGATTTATATTAGATATTGGGAAGGAATTATTTACTGTGAGGGTGGTGAGGCACTGGAACAGGTTGCCCAGAGAAGCTGTGGATGCCCCATCCCTGGAGGGGTTCAAGGTCAGGCTGGATTGGGCTTTGAGCAACCTGGTCTAGTGGGAGGTGTCCCTGCCCACGGCAGATGAGCTGGAACTCGATGATCTTTAGCGATCCCTTCCAACTCTAGACATTCTATGATTCTGTGATAACTTATACAGCAAGGTCTTTCACTTTTCAAATTGATTTGGGCAGAAGCAAATTCAGTGCTGCCTGGTCTGCCTCTTGGGCAGAGGCTGAGGACCTCCTCATGTCCTCCTCCAGCACTGGTGGGGCCAAGAGTCGGTGCTTCCCCGGCTGGTTGTGGACCGGGGCTGAGAGTGTGCCTCACTGCAGAGCTGGGGAAATGCCGTTTGTTCAGTAAATAAATTAATAGAAGAGACCAGGCTGGCAGAAGGCTCCCAACAAAACGGGAGCAGAGCAATCATCACCCACTGCATGACTAACAGGCATCTCAGCTTCCCCGGGGCAGTGTAACCCAGCTCCATTGCCGTAAAAATGATGCAGTGCTGGACATCACCCCTGAAAGCGGCCAGGGTGTGCCAGCACAGGACACTCTCTGGGGTTGCTTCCTTCACCCTGCTCTGCAGTGAGGAGAGTCCCTCCTGAAAGCCAGGTCCATGGCAGGCTGCTGACAGTCTCCTTTGGACAGGATGTGCCCTTTGGGCATGGTGCAGCAGCGAGGTGCTGTGCTAAGTGGATTTTTTCCACTAATAGAGGCATAAGGACCTGCCTGCCCTCCGTGTTCATCCTGAATGACAGGAACAAGATGCCCAAAGTGTGGCTTTGACAAAGGGCAGCACCTTGGGCTTTGCTTTCTGAGCTCATTTGACATTTTCACACATGTTTTGTAGGGCTTCTCCGACTTCTGCCGCTTGTTCTTCTGTCCTCTAATTAACTAACGAGACATATGATGAAGCCATGACAAGCACAAGAAATGACAGGGCCACCGAGTGCTGCAGTGTGGCATTCCCCTCAGGCACACTGCGAACCAGCAGGCGTGGGGCGAGATAATGTGCTAATATACACTGAAATACGAGCACTTTAAAAAGTGAGAATAACACATACCTCGATAGAAACTCAAGGCTCTTTAACCCCGCGGTGCCCCTGCCTCCCTGAGAACTGGCTTCTCTGGGAGTCTGTCTCTCTTCGAGGCGGTGTGACACATACTTTTTTAAAGCCCCCGTAGTTATCACGAGCACTCGTATCTCAAGTGCTAAACTCACTGGGTTAAAACTCTACTGGAATGTTCCAGGCTTTGAGCTAATAAAGCTATTATTTGTAAATTAAGTTATAGGTATCTAATGTTAATCTATTTGGTTTTCATTGCTTTTTGTTTATGAAACTAAATACAATGATGCATAATAATAATAATTAAATATTGGCTGACAAACAGGAAATCAATCCATGTCTCCTGGGCAGTCACTGAATATCAGTCATTTAAAAAAAATCTGTTGTTTTTTATAAACATGCAATTATTGTCTTACTAAAACCGAATTAGTGGAGTTTAGCTGATGTATGCCTGTATGTAAAGCAGCTCTGGCAGGTGGCAGTGATTTCTACAGGCTCCAGCTTGGGCTGCTCTCTGGAAGAGGTCCAGGGCGCCCCAGCGCAGCCCTGCCTTGGAGCAGCCGGTGCTCCTTGCCATGGTAACCCCTTTTCCACGGGGCCTCGTGCAGCCTTTCCACCTGCCCGCCCAGCTCCTGTTTTTTTTCAGGCAGCCTCTGAGCTTGAGATGCTGTCCCTCACAAACCCATCCTCCAGGACAACCCTCTGGCTGCAGACCCCAGCCTTCCTGTGAAAGCCTGCCATCACCCTAAAGAGCAGAAAATGCAGAATTGCCTCTTTAGATCAAAGCCTTCTGTATTGGTCCCTCTGAAGAGAAGAAATTAAGCAGAGGGCTATCCTGGGAGCTACCTGTCTGAAACGTTTTGTTTCTCTCCTGGTTTCAGCTGGAACAGAGCTAATGTTCTTTCTAGTGGTGGTTGTGTTTCAGATACGGTGTGAAAGAAATATCAATAATTCCTATTGTTTTAGTTGTTGCTAGGCCATGTTTATATTTTTCAAAGGTTTTTTTCAGCTTCCTATAGAAGCTGAGAAGAAGCCTAGACGGAATGATGGAATGGCCAGTAGGAATATTCCATACCATATTCATCATGCTTAGCATATAAATGGTGGCTGGCCCGGGGGAGTAAATCAGTGCCACTGCTCGAGATGGTGCCAATTGACTGGGCAGTGAGAGTGATTTGTGTCATTATTACCATTGTTGTTTTCCTTTTCCAATATTGTTCTATTAAACTGTCTTTATCTCAACCCATGAGCTGGTTGTTTTTTTTTTTCTTTCCCCTGCTTTTCTCCTTCTTCTCCCTGCCCTTCTTGGGGAAGGGGTGGGGAATGAGTGGCTGCGTGGTCCTAGCTTCTGGCTGGGGTTAAACCACGACAATTTCACGATGACCCAAGCAAGCCAACGCCTCGGTATCGCTCATGGTGCTCCTGTGGCTCTTGTCCATCGTGGCGGGGAGAGAGGCAGCTCCAGGCAGAGGTGGCTCCGGCAGCAGACAGACTGACTGAAGGGCTGTGGGAAATCTCCTCGCATGGGTTCGAACTTCCCAGACTGGGTTTAAAAATCTATTTAATGATTTCTTTGGCAGTCTCAAACTGCTGAGAGCTGACGAATCTGCGGGGGCGGGAAGCACAGTCGTGGCCAGGCTTGTTCACAGGTCACTGAGCAACGATAACGAGTTTGTGGCTACTTGTGGCACATCCCTGGGAGCTGTGATCGCAGCCCTACAAGCCTGGCGCGACCGATCTGTCACAGAACACGAGCCAAGAAACTGGTGTATGGACTGTCCTTCACCCTCCGAAACCAACCCTGTGCACAGCCCCATCAGCCATTCTCCCTCCGTATCCTGTTCCTCCGCCACTGCTGCCCCTGTACCCCCAGCCCGACACCCTCAGCCTGCTCTTCCCAGCACACTGAACCACACTCCCACCCTCAAAAGAGCAGCTGAAAGAGATGCTGGCTGCCTGCCCCGAGAGGGACCAGGGCTGGCTGCCGGCACTGCGCTCCCACGCAGCCGCAGGTGGATGCTCAGATTCACCTGCTGTACCCGGGCTGGCGCTGCTCCTTGGCTGTCTGAACGTGCCTGTGGATGATGCTTCCCTCACATCCGCACTTATTTCCATTCTTCTAAAAACGTCAATTGGCTTTAGCCATCTTTTGAAGCACAAAGCAGGCGTTCATACCCGGGCGTCGTCCCTCTCACCGCTTCCCCTGGTGTTTTTTCATCTGTCTGTGTAAACGGCCTCCCTTCTTGTATCTTGTCTTACATGACATTGTAAAAGCTTCAGGACAGGGCTTGAGTCTTGCAGTATAAACACATCATCTTGCTTAACTAAAGGCAGCCAGAAAAGGGTCATGTTTATTAATCTGTGCAACTGAACATTAAACACATTTCTTAATATATGGGAACAGTATCAAAACCAGCGGGTGGGATGCCAGTCTGAACTGCAAAATTCAGCCAGTTTTGGAGAGAAGTTTTCTCTCCTCTCCTTAAATATCTCCCTCAGCACATATATGACACTTAGAACTCTTGCTGAGATACACTCTATGTATAAGAACATTAAAAGGGTCTGGTGACCTGGAATTGCGGTAGCAGATTAAAGATTCTCAATCTATTTTCTTTGAAAACAAGAAGACAGATGGGTAACTTGATTGCAGACTGTAAATGCCAGCTTGGAAAAAGCTTTGTGATGATAAGAAGGTCTTCAACTGAGTAGCAGAAGATCCTGAGCCTAGAAATCAAAATTAGACAAATTCAGAATAGGAAGCAAAGTAATTAAGTAGCAGAACAGCATGCACAGGGATGGAGTGATTCACTATTACTTGCAGGCTTTGAAAATTAGGACAGAATGTCTTTCTAAAAGGCTGAACCAGGAGATCTAGGGCCAATAGGGGAACATGTGTTACTGTCCTGGGGAGCCCAGAATGGTAGCTTTCAGAATTAATATTTATAAAAGCTTGAATAATGAGAAAAGATTGGGAATTTTAAAAGGTGTTATGAGAGAAATAGCTGAGGCTGTAATCCAGTGATTGTTGGAGTATCACTTGTTTTCGAGACCTTTGAAAACTCCCTTACTGGACAGCAGGGAAACACCATGGATCAGTCAGTATGATGTACAGTCTGCTCGTGCTGTGTCCACAGTAGGTTGGAGCCTGCCAGCCTGAAGAACATCTCCTGAAGCAGCTGTATCTTGTTTCAGGCTACATTTTGGTCCCCTCTCAGATCCATAACAAAGCCCATCTCTATTGATATTAGCACACAAATATGCATAAATTCCAGCACACATCCCAGCACACATTAGACTCCATCGAGCTAGCCCTTGCTTGCTCAGGGGGTGAGGCTTTGAGCTGCTGAAGACCTTGGAGGTGCGTCTGGTGGGAGGCCAGGCAGGGATGCAGAGCTCCTCCAGCAGTCTTCTGCCATCAGGAGCTGCCAGCTGCTCACTGGGGCCAAGGACACAAGTGTCTGGGCAGAGAAGCTCCCTGAGCTCCATCTCTGGATGGACAAGCCTTTTGAGGTCCAGAAGGGTAATTTAAGTGTTTACACAATCTCAGGGTCAGGACCTGATAATGGCCATCACCATCATTTACTGCTGCCCAAGAAACAATGCGTAAAGTTACCCTGGAGACGTCTTGACTGAAGGTGTACCTTAGCGGAGTAAATCCGGCTTAATTAATGCTTCTTAAAAGATAAAGGGACAAGGCTGGCTGCATGCCACATTCCCAAATGAGTTGAGCATTAGCTCATCTCTACATCTACAGGCCACTGTGTGCCAAGATCAGTCGATTTGCCTCAGTACAAGGAGCCCCAGGTGATGAAGTTGTCACCTGCAGCCCTGTCCCCTGTCACTCGCCATGCTGGCAGCATGCTCGCCAGCTCATCCCCCCTCCCAGGCAGACACCAGCACCCAGACACAGGGTGACACTGCAGGCAGCTACCTGCAGCCTTCTGGAAGTGTCTTGTGCTGCACCTTTTCTCCACGGAAGCATCACTGGAGAGCTGACTAAGGGTTTCTCCATCTCGAAGGAGGGCAGCAAAGCATCTCCCCACTACAGATGTTCCCTCTTGCTTGCACTTGGTTTCAGGCCAGCATCTCTCTCTATGTACCTACCATCCCTTCTTCCTCTTCTGCTGCTTGTGAGCAAGGTGGGACAGAGCAGGAACATTCTCTGCTCCAAAGCCCAGCGTGAACGGGCTACCAGTGAGCCAAGCAGCCCGGTATACGCCTCCTGGGCTGTTCACTGCAATGACAGGAACAGATGGGCTTTGCTCCCAGACCTGGAGAGCAGGTTGTCCAGGAAGGGCTGCGGTAGAAGGTGGATCAACACCAGAGCCGTACTTGGAATCCCCACAGCTCCCAGGACGGAGAGTGACTCCAGTTCCCCTTCTCTGTCGCCTTCATCCTCTTCCTCTCACACCGATACCGGGCAGCGCTACTCTGCACATCAGCCCAGCTGTGAGCTCTTTGGGAAGTGACACCAAAACAAGGCAGGGAAGCCAGATGCAGGGAGAAGGGCTGGGCTGGCAGGGGCTGGAGGGGACCTCCAGGGAAGCCTGGTGCCTGGGAAGGGGAGGAAAGGCACTGTTTACAATAGCAGCTGGCCCAGCGACTTGCCTTTGTCCTGGTCATGGTTCATGTTTATTTTTGCATCAGCCAAGGCCTCTCACCCTTGTTTGAAAGCAAGGGAAAGGAAAGGGCTCGTTTCCCTCAATCACACAGGAATGGCAGCTGTGGTTTGGCAGAGATGGGTTCAGGATGCCTGTGAGAGTAGAGCTGTGTCTGTGAGGCTGCCCGTGGTAATGGCCTTTAGCCTGGAGAGTGGGAAATATTAATGAGCTGTTAGTTATTCCTGAGGTTCTCTCTCTCTCATGTACACCCTCTGCACACACCCACTCACGTGGTAACATCTCAGCCATCAAAAAATATGCACTTCTCTTTCCTATTTTCTCTCTTCCCTCTGGTCCAAACCTCCCAGACCCACCTCCCATCATTTCCCACATGTTCCCCTGCCATCTGACCATCTTCATCTCCTTGTCCTTCGCAGACAAGCTGTAAATGCTTCCCCTTCCCTGTAGTTCAGGCAGTGCAATCCCCTCGGAGTAACTCAGTGTCCAGGGAATGGATATTTTTCACAGTGTCCTTTGCTTTGGACACTTGTTCCAAAGTGCCAGGCAGCTGATGAGGGGTGAGAGCAGGGCTGTCCAGGGCAGGCACTGCTTCACCCTGCTCTTGGCTGCTGGTGCCCAGCACCATACCCATCGAGCTTCCCACAGCCCTGGGAAAATGCAGATACTGGCCATTTTAGATTGCCAAATCAAGTAAATCCATGCCTCCACAGCAGCATACACATGGTGGATATGTGACTGGGGAGTAGGAAACAGCACCTGCATCTTCCTTGGTGCATTGCCCTGGACTGAAGCTCGCTGTGGCAAGCACCAGGCACAAGCAGGGAGAACTGTCTCACTCTGGCATCCATAGACAAGCAAATGGCTTCTGTCTCTCATTAGGGCTTAGCAAGCAGGTCCAGAGCCACACACACGCAGTCACATCATCCCAAGAGCAGAGCTGGCTGAAAGCACGGCGAGGAGGGCCCACAGCTGTGCCATGCTGCTTCCCAGCTGCTTTGGCTGAAGCACCAACGGGGAGCAGAGACAAGCTGGCTCCCCCAGGCACAGGCCCTCAGAGCCAAGGAATCCAGCAAGGCAAACAGAAAACAAACAAATGGTACCCAGAAAACAAGATGCACAGCGGCCCAGCAGGTTCTGGGCCCCAGGCTGGGAAATGTTTAGCAATCGGACATTGTGCAGAATAGGATGGGGAGACAGCCAAACTGCAGCAAGGCTGGCTGGGAGAGGGTGATGAAGGCAGAACAGGGAGTTACAAGCAGGGATGGGCAAAGGCTGCACCTGCATATAGTGCCAGCAGGTCTGGGAAACCCCTGCAGGCTCCCACCTGCAGAACTGACAGGTAGACACGGGCAAGGCTTTGTGACTGCTAGAAATCAGCATCGCTGAGCAGCGCCCTATCAAAAGCTGTGATTCAGGAAAACAACATCCATTTGTGAGCCTGGAAAACAACAGATTTGTTTATGGCTGAAGTTCACAAAGCACCTGACCCGTAAGATAATCCAGCCTTCGGAGTCTGTTTGTTCACTACACAATGGGAAGAGGGAGCTCGTCTGAGAAAGGGCACCCAGGGGCAGGCTTGCCGGGCGAGTGAAACAGGCTCAGCAATATTCCACAGCCTAGCAGAGGAAATAACAGAGAAAAAAGCAAAACACATCCAAGAGAATATGCAGCGATAAAAAGCAGAAGAGAAAGATAACTGCAAAGAAGTGTCTGTGGGTGGTGCTGAGAAAAACATGACAATGGAAAATGACGTGCATATGGTTCCTGTGCAGTCACCATGGCAAGAGAAATTGTTATCCTCAAGCTTGCAGAGCAGAAAAGCAAGGGAAAGAGCCACCCTGTCAACGCCATGACTAAGGGTTTCAGATTATGCCCATGGGTGACACTGTAGGTGCCAAATTGGCAGCGAAATGAGTGTCCAGACTGTGCCACCAAACCTCAGAGAAAGTCTGTGTGTGTTACAGAAGAAAAATGAAGTCCCAACTGCAGGTGGTGTGACATGACATGCCTCTACTAACACAGAGTGAAGTATGCAGGATGGATTTCCAGGAGGAGGAGTCTTGCAGAAATGGTACCAATAAAAAGGATCTACCCAGGGAAGATGTACTGCACTGGAAGTAAAAATAAGGGAGGGAATGAAGTAAATTGGAAGAGAAACCCCTCCACCAACAAGGCAGAGTCCATCACCCATTCTCAGTCCTTCATGTGACATTTTCCTTCTCTACCAGCCAGATGTAGACAGTCACAACCTTGGGTTAAAATGCAAGTGGAAGAACGGACTGCCAGCAGCATGCCAGGTTGGCAGAACAATGTCACAACAGATGACATTCTGGGGTAAGGCACTGAAACACCACTTTTCACAGCCCTGGGTTAGGTCTTTGAGGAGAGGCAGGAGCAGGTTTCAGCTTGGACAAAAGCAAGATGAGATTTTCAGCATCTATGGCAGCATCGAAGGGACATCTGCTGACTTCCAAAGGCAACAGCCTTCCTGCCAAAAAGAAAATGCAAATCACCAGATGTCCTTTCAGACACTATTATGATTTGTAAAGTATCTAATAGACACTCTCGCCTAAGTGTCTCTTTGTCCATCATATCCTTACGCAAGAAAATCCAACAGATAAACAAGATCAAGACATTTCCAATCGGAGGTGAATACTGAGAGCATAGACGGCATCAAAAGAGTAGTTTCATCTGCCAGTTTTCAAGGCAGGTTTGGAAAGAGCCTGAGAACAAACCCTACTAAACTAAGACCCTACAGGTGCTCATGTCTACTAGTTTATCAAGACAGCATCAAGGAAATTTAAGAGGAAAAGATGCCAATCCCAGACAAAGGCAGTTTAAGGAGAAGATCAGGAGGACACAGAAGGAAAAGAGAGCTGATAGAGGACTGACAGAAGCCAGGACAGACTCACAAACTTTACTTCGCAGAAGTAGGTCCTGTCACCCCCAAAGACTGGAGCTTTTGGAGTATCAAATGGCTTCCAGAATAGATATAAGATGATGCAGACTCAGAGGACAGAGAGACGAGTCAGAAGGCAATGCCACTGCTGCCGAGTTTGGCCGCGCAGGGACACACCGCATCCCTGCAGGTGCCATGCACCTCCAGGGTGCTCCAGCATGGTCTGCCTCAGGGGGGGCCACCACCAGGGCACGCAGTTTATTCTTCTGTCAGATCAGGAGATGGACAAGATGGGGAAGCCCAGCTGATGTGTTAGGGAAGTCCAGGAGAGACTTCAGAAGAAGACAAGCCTGACACACCGGAGTTGTACAGGAACTTCTGGAAATCCTTCCCAAAGCACTGAAGCAAGGTGGGTTTTTTTTTTAACCTGATTAATATTGTACTAATACTTTGGGATCAAGCATTGCTTAAATTTTGGACAGCAGTAGGAAAAAGTTATGCTGCAATTCAAAAACCAGCTGCAAGGAACTGAAGATGTCCCCGGCAGAATTAAACCTTAGAGTCAGGACATAAATGCTGCAGCCGTTGCTCCCTACACGCTGATGTAGGTTTATTCATTCTTGGGTGGCCCCAACACCACTGTCAGAGCAGGTGCAAAGGAGAGGAAAAAAACCAAACCAAACCAGAAAAAATAAAACAACCGTCCCACAACCAGTGCACAAAGGGAATTTTGTTGTGTAAGAATTTATTCTTCCTTTCTCAAAACCCGTCTGGTGCTCAGGGGCTCATTTCTTTGTATTCATCCCGATTCCTGGACTCTATCCCAACAGCCTTCATGGCAGCCAAGCACAGAGTCTTTCCCCCCCCCTCCTATAGTGTGTCAGGAATTGTTGGCACTTGTGCTGTTTCCTACACTTGTCTCCAGTGCTGCATTGAGGGGAGCCTCTCGCTGCCAGGTTTCCTGCCTGTGTTTCCCTCCCGCAGGAGCCATAGCTGTTGCGACAGCGTGTGCAGGAGCTGGGGAGCTATAAGCAGCTTAGCTGGGACCCTTAGTGCACCCTGGCACCATCGCGTTTGTCTGCAGAGCTGGGACAAGACGGGAACATGGGGCTCTTTGCCCATCAACTGGTACACAGGAGAGACAGTTGCCCTTCCATGTGTGCCTGTCACTGGCACACATGGTCCCTGCCAGCTGTACGCTTGGAAGGGATAATGTTTTCTGCACCGTGTTTACCAGTTCACTCTCTCTGCCCTCTCCAGTCCCAGAGAGAGGTTTTCCCTGGCAAAGCCCAGCACAGCATCCAGCACTGGTCTCACATCAGTCCTGCCAAATGCAAAGCACCCATGGGAGCAGAAAGCAACTCTGGAGATCACTGCCGGTAAGATATCTCTTGCCCCGTGGCCAGCGACAGCAGGGATGACATCTCCTGGGCTGATCCATGCCTGGTGCCATCTCAGCACAAGAAGTATTTAATCTCAGCTGGGATTTTCTTTCTTTACATTTGACTTCACTCTTCCCTGTCCACAGTCATTGGCCACTTCCCAGCTGCCCTGTCCTTTGCTTTCTGGTTTTGCTTCTCCCCTCCTCCAGGGACACAGCAAGCTCCCAGGGTAGGGACACCAGTCATGTAGACATAGGCCCCCATCTCAGCGCACACAGACAGGCTGCACTGAGCTGCTGCCCGCCTTACCCCAGAGCAGGGAAGGGTTATTTAAGCATTTCAGTTACAGTTAGTGGCTCTTGGCTGTTGCTCAGCCTCCCGGCATCAACTTCCCATACACCTCCTGGCATACATATTTATGATCCCAATTATCACTGAACGAAAACACAGGTTGCTGTGAAAATAAATTATTGTTAATCTAAATTGCCCAGTTTACATACTTCACCCACCTCTGCTTAACAGAACAGCTGGTGTTTACTAACTTCTCATTACTGTTCCAAGCAACATGATGCTTAGAAGTTGGGAAGATGCTGGCTGGAGACGACCAGCCACCTCTGAGATAAGATGAGCTCAGGTTTACCCCAGCCTCAGACTCTCTGCTCCTCCACAACACTGATGACCCTCCAGCAGAGACAGGCTGTGCTGGAGACCAGCCTCTGCTAAAGTCCAAGGTTGATGGAGATGGATAAATGATGTGACATCCTACAGCTCCAGTTACAAAACTTGGGCACTGAGCTCCAGAACAGATCTATACAGCCATGGGGTGCCTTTAGCAGGAGTGGTGCAGCAGTATCAGCTGTGGTTGGTGACTCTGGTTAGGGGAAGGCCTGAGTGTGGGTCCTTGGGGTGGGAGAGATGGCTCCCACCCACATTGTCAATCTGTGCAGCACACCACTGAAATTCAGACTTCCCTCCTGAGCACCGTGTGCTTTCCCTGACCAACTGCCAGGCTTTGATGGCACTCAGAGGGGGTTTCTATCCCTCATTTAACCCATGGGGTCTGAGGCATGGAGTGGCAAAAGACTGGGTTGGAGCTGTATGGTACAGATAGGAATAGGAAGATCTCTTCATCCGGCCCAGCCTCCGTCCAGCACAGGCCCAGTGAAGATTTGCAGCACTGTACTGTGAAGGAATGGTGAAAGATACCTGCTGATAGTAATAATTATTGGGTGTTGTATTTCTGCAGGAAAGAGTACTTTCCATGTAAACCCAAATAAATCTAGACATCTCTGCACTTCTGTCCATATCTGCATTTACAGTTATCAGCGCTTCCTTTTCCCTAATGCCTCGGGAGGCTCACACTGGAGCTAAGACGATCCAAGAATTATTCCTGTCATGACATTTCCAAGAATGAGCATATGTTAAAGAAATCCAGTCTCTCTTTATTCCAGGCCTTAAATGGCCCCCTGAGGCATTAAACAAAAATGGGGTCAGGGTGCCAGTCTTGGCCCTTAGGTGGGCTTACGTCAGGACTGGTAGCACTGGTGCCCAGAGGGCTGCCCTGGTGAAAGATCAGAGCAAGATGGGTCATCATCAGGTCCAGACATCGGCATGCAGAAGCACCGAAGCCAAAGCAAGGAGATTCCTGCAGCACCCTTCACCCCTGGGAAGGGCTGGAAGGGAAGGTGCTGCTTTTAGCAGCCATGTGAAGGCATGTGCTGCTGCACATGGTCCCCATTGGTGCTATTTCCAGCTTGGCTGGCTGAGGACTGAAGGAAGGAAGACTCCTGGGTCCAGGCATGGAGCAGAGAGTCACATGCGGCTCAGAAATAAGTCACAAGCCACAGCAAGATGATGACACCTGGCGTAAGAGGAGACGTAATCCATCCTTTCCCTTTCCCCTATTTCTTCCTCCATCTGTTTTGGCTGACATTAATGCTGGTGAAGGAGGGCTGGATACTAGTGACCAGTGCCTACCATGGGATAAATACCTCCTGTGTTTCTACAGTCCTGCTCTTCCAGCCTTCTCTTGGACCAGCACCACAGTTCTGGCCAGGCTCTGCACCTGGCAGCACCTTGTGGTGTGTACCCCTTACGTGCTCCCAGCTGTATACAGAAGACAGACGTATCCCAGTCACCATGCCCAGGAATGACGGACAGCATCCTCCCTGCCCAGGAAGGGGTAGAAGACCATAACCCCCAGACGTGCTGTCCCAGGATCAGAACAATCACCTGGTGACCTCCTCTGGCACAGAGTCCCCAAAGCATGTTTCTCAGCCCATGAAACTGTGCTGATGGCTGGAGGGACATAGCATCTTCACCCTCACTCGGACACAGGTCCAGGAGCTGGTACACATGACTGACCGCTCCAAGTTTCACTCTATTTTCAAGTATTATTGTGGAGTTTAATTAGCCCTGGCCACCCTGACCTCTCATCCCACTAGGAAAACAGCCCAGCTTTGTCACAGCGTGTGGGCAGACGAGGGAGAGGGGAAATGATGTTTTATAGGACATTCCCAAGGAGCAAATCTCTTTTGTTTTTCCCCAGGCACCACAAATTTGTTTGCTGTGATTTAAAAAGGACCATGGGCCAGTTCTGCAGTCCCTGCAAATCAGAACATCTCTGTTTGACTTCATGGAGCTTAGATGATTTAGACCAGCTGAGATGCTGACCCTCTGTGTTTAAACAAAGCCCATTTTTTCTCACTGGTGCTAGGCAGAACAGCCTCAGGTCTTGGCTCTGGAAGGGATATTTTAGCGGGGATGCTCTCTGCATGATTCATCCTCCACTGGGCTTAACTTTGACAAGAACCACAACAGCCACTGGCCACCGGGCTGGGGGGCTCTGCCACAGACAGAGGCACAACCACCCACATGGTGGCCCCCAAGTGCAGAGCCTGGCCAGCAACGTGGCACCAGCCACTACGACCACTGGTAACAAAAGCCCTGCTGGGACACCTGGGCAGCAGCCTCGTGGTGGCCTTGGGCCTCATCTCATATCCCCAAAGGACACTGCTGAGGACCAGACAGTCTGGGTGCTGCTGGGCAGTGTCCCTCAGTGAGAAGGTGGGGGTGGCAGGAGAGATGGGTGGAGGTCTTGGTGCCAGGGCAGGGCACTTCTGCACCACACAGACCCTCAGGTCTTCCAGAGCCATCAAAGCTTCCCCCTCTCCCCCAGCCCTGATAGCCCCAATAGTTGTTGACCTGCCTTCTGGTACACAAATGTGAAACTGTGCTTTTCCCTGTGTATGAGAAGAAAAAGGGGAACTGACTGAAAAGATCCTGCCCTAGCACGGTGAGCACCAACCTGAACTGAGAACAGGCAGCCCCATGCAGTGAGGCAGGGAGGTTTTGGGGACCGGTTCGCCACCAAGCTTGCTGTATGTCAAACGGGAGGAAGAGTTACCTCCTCTGAGCTCGCGGCTGAGGCTCCTCTAATGGCATTGCAGGAATGCTCAGTAAACAAGCAGTAAACTGTTCATTGCCCCGATGATGGACGCCTCATAGGGATTAGAAGGGGAAAATGAAATCAGCGTTCGCAATGAGCAGCGGGGAAATAAATGTTCTGCATTTAGCATTTCCAAGCGTCAGGGAGGTAGAAGGACTTGGAACAGGGTCTCCCTGTGAAGCCCCAGCTGAGTGTCTGGCCACTGGTTGTCAGAGCAAAGAGATGCGCTGGAAAAACTGCTCATTCCTCACTCTGCACCAGTCCAGACTGAAAACAGAGGTCGGTATTAGCTGGGAAGCGGCACTCGCCCGTGTGAGGCTGCAAACGTGGGCATTTATTGCTCTCTGGTGGTGAGACGGGCTGTGGAGGAGAGCTGTGTCCTCTCCCAGTGCTGGGCAGCAGCTCCTGGGAGAAGCCTCCTCTGTGTCTCCCATTCCCCCTGCTCGCTCCGCTGAGGAGTTTTTGCTTCTGATCCAGCCACGTAGTTCAGGGCACTTGAAGACAGACTGCGGAGTGGCTGGCTTCTCCTTGGGCTACTAGTGGCCCACACAAAGGCAGTGCCGCTGCCTCTCCCCACCAAAAGTCCCCTGTCAGCACCCCTGTGCTGGGGCTGGATGTGGCCACAGCACAGACCAGTGCCCCCAGCCTCACCATCTGCTCCCTGGTGCTCCTCCATCCCATCCCACCACCACAGCCTGGAGAAAAGAGGCTGGGAGGGTGCTGGGCTTCACAGCCTGAGTCAGGTCGGGACTGAAGGCTCTTTTTCCATGCAGGACCCACATGGGCTGTGGGGCAGAGGAGGCCACCCCGGCTGCTCCAGTGCTGGAGCTGAGGCTGAACAGCAGGGCTGGGGTGAGGGTGGGCTCTGCCTCCCCCCGAGCAGCTGCCCACCTGTACATGGGGCTTGTCCCCTGGGGGGGCTTCACCAGCCCCTTTCATTTCTCCTCCTTTCCCTAATTCTGTCTCTCACTGCCAAAAGTTTTGGTGGTGTTTTGTACCAAAGAGGCCCCAGGCTGTGCTGAGGTACAGGTCACAGACCTCCACAGAGCAGACAGGACAGAAAACAGATAGGAATAAATAAAGGAATTTCTATTCAAGTTAAAACACATTTGGGTTGGGCTGAGCTGCCCCATGGGACCTCAGGCATGTGGGGTAGCTGGGGGGGGGACAGGCAGGCACATGGCAGCAATCTCCTGTCCCTGTCCTGAGCAGGGCAGCCACACTCCCGAAATGCCATCTGTCCCTCAGCCCCGCTGCCCTGCATGCTCCAGCACCTCGTCCTGCCCGGATGCCCAGTCTCGATGTGCTGCCCGGGCTGTGGTGCACAGCCCTGCTCCCGAAAACTCAGGGCAGGATCCCCAGTGCTCAGTCCCCTGCCTGTCGGGGACTAGAAGACCGAACGCTGCCAGCTCCTTAGGACGCGGCGCAGGATCTCTCCTGGGCCAGTTGTTCTGGAGAGCACATGGACTAGTGCCAGCGGCACAGCATGGCACGAGGCTGCTTGATGGCTCGCACTGGAGTCCCCGGCTTGGAAGATCGGTCAGACAACGTGGCCGCCTTCGCTCAGCCACCTGGGCCGGTATGTGGCACAGCCCGGCGTGCCCTCAGGCCCCCGCGGGGCACCGGGGATGTCACCCAGCTTGGCGTGAATGAAGTCTTGCAGCTCTTGGTCTCCCAGCTCGGTCGCTGCGGCGAGGGCCAGGAGGAAGTAGGTTGCTGCATCCTGTTCATCCTAACCATAAAGGACAGGGCAGGCATTAGGAAGTGGTTTAATTGAAGGTCAGAGGGTATAAGGGAGCTGGCGCAGAGCCCGGTGGTTCCAGGCAGAACCCAGTGACACCTGACTTCATTGAAATGGGCTCTATATAGTCGCAGCCAAGTGCCAGCGCTTCTTTCCAAATTGCCTTTCCCCCTTCAAAATCTGGTTGTTCCAGCATTGCGTGCACTCACTCTAAAGCTGCAGAGAGGATGGAGAGTCGCAGGATGCAGCCATCTACGTGTGTGGCTGCTCTGCCAGCAGATGTGACACTCCACCTCCAGCTCTCCGTCAAGACCAGAGAGTGCTCAACACAACGGCATGATGGAAAGGTTTCCTACCTTCAGTTTGTGCAGGGTCAGGTTGCCAAGGTGGCAATACACCTTGCAGTAGTACAGGGCCTCTCCAGAGCACTGCAGCAAGGGGGGACGCAAGGCAAGGGTCTTCAGGTAGCAGTCTTCTGCCATCTCATACATATGCAGAAAATAGTAGACTGTCGCCAGGCGGTGGAATGCAACCAGCTCTTGCAATTCATCTCCTGGAAGAGAGTTGGTGGTACAGTCAGCCTGCGGCACGCTCGCAATACGTCCCCAGCCTGGCACGCTCTGCCACTTGGGGATGCATTTGCTCAACAGCCTGGGGGCACGGATATCTTCCTAAGGAGAGACTGGGTTTGAAGATGGTTCAGAGAAAACAGAGCCATGGGCAGGGTGCTGGTACCAAGGCTGGACAGATTGCCTAGGGAGTATATCATTCACCCAGGGGATTTCTTGGGCACTGGAAAGAGCTATTACAAGACGGGTTCCACCTCAGACATTTATGCTGGCGTTTTGCCCATTCAAACTATTTCTGTAGTGGGAAGGGATGAGTTTATCAGAAGAGACAGAGTAGAGAGGAACTGTTCGTTTCTGTGTGTTCATCAGGCTTCCCGTGCACCGGTGTAGCAACAGCCCTCTGCTCAGCTGGTCCCACCACCACCACCACCACGGCAGACCTCTCCCATGTGGCTGTCGTGCAGCTTAAAAAGGGAAGTGGCCTTAAAAAGACTTTACCACTTAGGATAAGAATAAGTCCAGCAGCCTTATGAAAGCAGGACATCCCCCTTTCACGTGCACACTGCTCTCATCCACAAAGGCAACCCCATCCAGGGGAGCCAGTACCTCCTTGCACCCTGTGGGTGTGCATCACTCACCGACCCTGATGCTCAGCCTGGCTGCCAGCGTGGCAAACTCCAGTGCCTTCTCATAGCCCTGTAGCCCGATCTGCAGCTCTGCCAGCTTATTGAACAGCCGTAGCTCTGTCTTACTGGACTTCAGTTTCCTGGCCAAGGGCACAGCACCTCCCTGCGGAGAAAGAACAGTGACTCCAGGCTGTTCCTGGAAGTACAGCATTGCCCACAGAGGGGTGACAGAGCAGCAGGAGATGGACCAAGCACTTGGCATGGCAGGCAGAGGGTGGGGCGGTCGAGTGCTGCAGGTTCAGGTTCTAACTCCTTCTTTCCCTTGAAAATGAGTTTCATATCCCAGAGTGCGGTTCTCAAAATTCAGAGTCTCGCATCTCTGCCTTTCCTCAGCTGCCTGAAAGTCTGACTCTAAGCATGTCCCCAGAAGCAACCAGCTCACACCTAATACTGCCAGGATTTGTAATTTAAGGACCCCATTCCCGCCTCCCGAATGATCTCTGGGGTGAGATGCAGCCATTGCAAAATGTGTCCGTGCTCCAGGCTTCCCCCCTGCAGCAATATTTGCACTCTGGCACGCCCAGAACCACCCCGTCCCTCTCCACCCCCATCCCTCCATCCTGGCCACGCAGTGCTGCAGCCAGCCCTGCGGCAAAGCTCCCCACGGCCATCGCCTTGTGGGGACACAAGGACAGAAATGCTCAGAGGCAGCTGTACCCTATAAAACTCCACAGCTCGATCTCTGTTTCGGCTGCCGTTAAAAAAGGTATCACCTGCTTTTTCATAAAGATCCATGGCCAAGGAGAAGTTCTCCCATTTCAGAGCAGTCTGAATGGCTGCCTAGAAGGAAAAGGAACTGGTGTGAAACTTGGAATAGAGACATTGTCACATAGACATTGGTGTGATTAAATAAACCCAAGTCATCGTAAAACATGAGCTCCAGTGCTCCAAACAGCATGGAGACAGGTTGGCCAGCAGGTGTATGGGGCTGTTGTGCTGCACTTGCAAGTGATGTGTGTAAGGATGGAGCCAGGAGCCAGATAACCCATCCCTGCACAGGGGATCAGGACAAACTGATCATCTGGGATATCCAACAGCATCAGGATTTAGAGTCCGGACAGTGGAGCCAGCAGCTGTCCTGGCCCGGGTCCATCATTGGTGTGATGGAGCCAGTGTGAAGACTGACGAGGGGAACGGACAGCTCATACAGAGGAAGGGCAGAGCCAGCAGGAGGGAGGGCAGGTATGCTAACTTCTGGGAAGAACAGTTATTTGTGCCAATTATGCACTGGCCCTGGTGTCACCTTCCAGCCAGAACATGTTGTTCCTTACACCATGACAATTTATCATTGCCAGTGACCTGGCTTGGGAAGGGGTCCCTCAGAGACTTGGACATGCCCTGCTGAGATCTGGCATTGACTGTCCCTTCTTGATGGGAAGTCACCCCTCCTTTAGCCCCTGCCTCCCTGCTGAAACCATGACCCAGGGAAGCAATGATGGCTCTTTGTTATGGGCCTCAGATCTCCCTTGGGAACACCAGGAAACAGGCTGACACCAAAGCCATCTATTCATTTCACCTATGTCACTGAGCAGCCACCCTGTACGAGTACCTCCCTGTCTTTACCACCCTGATTTATGTGCAGGCTGGTGTGGCTGATGGGAAAGGTTTCTCTCCTTGTTCCCACCACTGTGTGCTTCAGTCACCCAGCCCTACCAGCTCAGAAATGCTTCTGGGGTAACAGAGTGACGACCCAAAACATCCTCTGCACGTGTCCAGGCTGGTGCTTTGCTGGATACCCCAGCTTAGTTCAACTCCAGCAGACCCAACCAGCCTTCTGTTCTTCTTACTCTGGACATGTGAAAGAATTTCCCATCTTTTAATAGAAGCTGCTCCCTGAATGAGGGAACCCTAACATTTTACGAGCTGCTCTTCCTCTTTGCAGCTCAGCTGATAAAATAATGCTAGAGATGGAAAGAAGCCAGTAGTCTTCTACTCCAAGAAGTCTCCAAGCACTTCCCTGGCACTTTACCCCTTATATATGTGTATTTCAATGGGAAATGGTCACCTGGCACCTCCAGCTTCCTTTGGCTCTCCTGTATCACTTTCTTACTCCATAAATTCACTTATTTTCACCCAAGAATCCTCTAAACCCAAGGAGAGGAAAGATAGGGAATTTAGTGCTAGATAGCACACGAGTGTAAGGCAACAGCTCCTCCTTCCAGCAGCAGGTTTACACTGCTCATAAGAACTTTCCCTTCCGTCTCTTCCAGCCCCAAAAGGCTCCTACCAAGCCACGCAGCTGTGTTGGGAATGCAGCTAGCCAGGGTGAGAATGGGACTACTCCAGCCACCTCCTCCATACCTGAAAGTACATTTCCACCAGCTCATCTTCTTGCATAAGATAGTAGAGCCTTCCTGCCTGCAGCCAGGCCTCTGCTGCTTTCACAGACTCCTCAAGGTCAATGAAGATCCTTAGACTCTGTTTGGTGCAGTCCAGGGACTGTCTCAAAGCCCTGTGATGGTAACGGACAAAAAGCTATTACAGAGAAATCACAGGAACCCCCAGCAATAAGCTGCAAAGCTGCCACAAGCCCTCCCCATTGCCAATCCTGTCTTCTCCTCCTACAGCTGCCAAAGTTTAGAGACAAATGGACAGCCACAGTTCTGAGCAATGTGTCCTGGCAAAATTGTGGAGGTCTCCATGCTTTAGTGCATGTGTGTGTATCATCTGGCATTTTAGACCAGCCTGGGAGCCCCAAGGCAGCCCCCTCCCAAAGTGGGAGCTCCCCATGCCTGCTTGTTCCAGCTGATAAAGAGGGTTTTATCCAGGTCATCTCCAAACCCTATTTGCCCCCCTACACTAAGCCTCAAAGTCACTCCCAGCTACACATGGGAGCGCAGGCAGGGAGTGCTTGCACCTTCATTTTCCAGACAGCATCTGCCACCCAAAAACACATCTTTGCCTATTGATTGTCCCTTGGTGCAGCCAAACAGGCAGATCTGTGGCTACACGTGCAAGACCTTATAGCCTCTTTTTAAGCCCCTGGTTATCAGAGGATAAAGGGACAAGCAGCAGGATGAGCCAGTGGGTGGGAGACACTGCCTGCAAAAGGCAGCTGTGGCCGAGGGAGCATCGGGCAGTGCCCAGGGCATGTTTGTTTGCTTGGTGTCTCGCCTGCTGGCAACTGGGCTGCAGCTGTCCTTTGGGCCCAGGGAATGGGTGCTTTGTGATCTTAAATAGCACCGTCCACATGACAGGCGTCTGCTTCCTAAATTCCTTCCCTCTGAACTCACTGTGACCTAGCATGGGAAGGTTAACATCCAAGTTAATGACAGCCCCTGCCCATTTGTCCTTCTGGGACATGGTGGAATGGCGTTAGCTCTCCACTATTTGACACGTTTGCCTTGAAAGACTGAAGAAAGCCTGTCGTCTGTCGGGGTGTCTTTCTCTCCCCTCCTGCCTAATCTAATCAGTCACCTGCATGTATCAAGCGGGAGATTGAAAGGCTAGCTGATATGGGTCTAAAGTACCTCCCTGTGGAAAATATTCCAGGAGAGAGAGGAAGAACAGACTCAGCGGCTGGAGGCTGAAGCCAGACTTACTCAAATAACAGATAAGGAACCTATTTTTACTGGTGAATGGTGATTAATCACTGGAATAAGCCTCCAAAGGAAGTGATGAATTCCCTGTCATTGGGTCCCCTCTGATCAAGACTGGAAGTCTTTCTGAAAAACTGTGTTTGGCCAGACCTTGGTCCTGTCCCAGCTAACAGCCTGGCATTCGCCCAGCTGTCACGGCACTCTGGTTGACATTGAACTGTTCCCTTCTTCACTGTTCAGCCACAGCTCTCAAATCTCAGCAGCGCATTCACCAGCAGCCTGACTGCTACACACGCACCTTCCCCACCTCTCTCGTGGGACACCCCAGGGAAGCCACTGCTCTTGCATTGGGTGAGCAAGGGCCCCGCTCTAACAGCATCTAACAGCCACAGACAGGACTTACTCAGATGTGCCCAAAGCCTGGTAGAGCTGGCTGAGGGTCTGCCGGGCATTGCCTTCCATCTCTCTGTCCTGGAGCTGTTGTGCCAATGATACCCAGTGCTCATGGTAGGTAATGCAGGCCTTGAGATTGGGGGACACTTTGCTGTAGAAATGGCAGAGACACTCAGTGACGTGAAGCTGACCTGCATGGTACAGGGAAGGGAAAAGGACAGGTCAGGGGGCTGCGCTAGGGACCTGACAGGGTGCTGCACAGAGGTGAATGCTGCCCTGGTTCCCACCAGCAAAGCTGTACTCACTCCTCAGGTTATGCCACTTCAGGGCAAAAACCAACGCCAGTTCGTAACAGAGTTTGCCATCTTCCACCTTCAGCCTGTTCACCATGGCCTGTGCTAGCCACAGCAGCACCCGCGCCAACTCCATCTCCAGGTCTTCGCTGCCCTGGAGCTCCGCGTAGAGCTGAGCCGACTGGAGCAGGTAGAGCTCAGACAGCTGGCTCGCCCCGCGTGAGGAGCTCAGCTGCCCCAGGTTAGCCAGGGCAATAGCCTGGTTCCTCTTGTTCCCAGTCTCCTGGGCTTTGTGCAGGGCCCGGAGGTAGTTCTCTGCAGCCTTTTGCACCTGCCCTTCTCCTTTGAGGGCGATGGCCAGGAGATTGTGCACCGCTCCGCCCTGAGTCACGCTGTCCGTCTCATGTAGAGAGCGCAAGAGCTGCCACATGATGTCTGCAGCTGGGCCCGGCTGGTTGTTCAGGAGATACATCCACCCCAAGGAGAGGGAAGACTCGAAAGCCTCCTCCTCGCCCATCCGTCTGCTGAGGGTTACGGCCGAGGCTGCGTAACAAACCGCCCCATCCAAGACGCCATGCTGGAGGTACATCCTGGACAAGATGGTACACAGTGTCCTCTGGGTGGGCACAGCTTTGGTCTCGCAGGAGAAATGCAGGGCTTGCTTGAGGTAGAAACAAGCCAGCGCTGGGATGCTACTCCTCTCCAGTTGGCTTCCCAGGAGTTTGGAAGTGCTTTGGAGGATGAAGCCAGCTCTCCAAATGGGTGTCGGTGCCCCCTTGAGGCCACCGGGAACAAACAACCTGGCAGATGCCAGTGCGATATTTGGCAAGTACTTCTTGTCATACAGGTAGCTCAAGATGGGGGTGACATCCAGCGGCACAGAACTAGTGTCTGGGCTGAGTAAAGTGGTGGTGAGACATTGAAGATGCTCGGTAAAGGGCAGCACTTCATCGTTTTTTCCCAGTTGTAAGAAGAGCTTGACAATAAGGAAGCAGACCCGTGCCTCCAAGGGAGCGTTACCCACAGCAATAGCTTCCTTCAGGACGTACATCATGACTTCCAGCTCATTCTCAGAGCTGAAAGAGTGGCCAGGCAAGCAGATAAGCAAGGCCACCGTTTTCCCCAGCAAGGAGGAGAACTTGTGCTTCATATTTTGTTTCAAGTAGATTGAGGCAAGGTTCACATGCAATGCAGCCAACAGGGGCAGGTCCCCAAAACCCCTATCCAGGATGCTCATGGCTTCCTCAAAGTAGACTCGAGCCTGGGAGAACTTGACCTTTTTGATGCAGAGCTTACCCAAGAGGAAACAGAGCCTGACATGAGCCCAAACAGAATGAGTCCTCTTGGCCCAGTTCCTGGATGTCTCAAGGTACAAGACCAGTTCATCCTCATCAGAGAAACCATAAAAAGTGGAGTTGAGAAAGGAAAAACTAAGATCATAGAGGCTTTGGAAACTGGGCGTATAACTGTCTTGGTTAAGGAAGGTCAATATGGGGTCAAAGACATCAGCATCTTCCATGTGTCCAGCGTTCAGGTCAATAAAGAACTTAGGATCATCAAAATCATCCATCTTCTCCAGGAGAACATCTTCCAATGTAGCAGGGGAGGATTCACTCCCTGGGCTAGACAGCTCAGAGGTGCTAGTTGTAGCCAAGCCATTTATTTCCTCCCAAGATTGGAGCAGCTGGATATCTTTACAGCCACGGAGAACAGCCTCTGTAAGGGACAGGCAAACCATAGTGAGATGTTTTAGTGTGTCAGAATTCACCCTCAGAAGTCATCACAAAAGCATCCCATTCTGTCCCTTTCACATACCCACCTGATGGCACTTTTGTGAGCATGGCTTTAGGTTCAAAACCATCTACACAAGGAGACAAACAGAAAACAAAAAGCCAAAAGCCTTGGTCAGTGTTAATGTGCAGACACAGTGCTCCAACTTCATAGAGACCTTCTGCAGCTCTGCTAAACCCCAGACCCGTATGTGGAAGAGCAGGTTTACTTCTGGCCACAGACACCACACGCAGCTGCAGTTTCAACCCCCCTGTCTGCTGGGGCTTGGTTCTGTGTAAGACCATGGAGGATTTACAGCTTTTAGCTGGTGGTGAGGTGAGCACTGGTAACATTATAGTTACCTGGGAACAAGCAGGTCTTATTTTACACAGGTAGGGTTTTATCAGCTCTGTCTCTCTTAAGAGCCCTGTTGCTTCTATTCAGAGGTTTCAGGTATGTGTGTATCTCTGACAGGTTCTACCTCGGGCTCATTACACCTGAGCTGTTCTGGGAGATCTCCTGAGCCCTAGGGGATCCCAAACTCAGCCCTGCATGGCCACACTGTGCTTCTAGGTAGTGAGAAGGTAATAAATAGAGACAGAGAAATTAGCTGTGGTCCAAAAGCCACATGGTGAGCACAGAGAAACTGAGAAGAGCACCCAGGAACCCTGATCTCCTGGTTCCTGCCACAGGCATGGAAATGATGTTGCCTGCCACTTTAGCTGTGCATCCCCCTCAAAATGCACCCAAAAGGTCGGACAGCAGCAGGGGACCTGCTGTAGGCAGGGACCTACACCCATGATCAGTCGAGAGCAGCATCTGCCAGGGTGAACTGCAGCTGAGGAGCTGCCCTTGAAGCAGAGAAGACCTCTATAAACTGCAGTGTGGCAGGGCCCAGCTCTTGAGGGTATCTAGAACCTTCATGACCAGGCTTGGAGGCTGTCTCAACCACAGCAGTTGTCTCCCCTGCAAAGCCTTGAGCAAGGAGCTCCCTAGATGCTGCCCAGCATTGCTCTCCATGTGGACCCATGGGGCTGGGCACATAAGGAGAGGGGAAACTCACCCAGCCGGTACACAGAGGTGATGTCAGTGTGTGCCAGGTCACCGAGGAGGGTGGTGAAGTGCTGTTCCCCACCATTACAGGGGATGCGCAGAAGCGGGGATTTTTCTTCTTCGCTCAGAAACACCAAGCCTTTTCCCCTAGGTTGAGGCAGACACCGGGGGAAAACAGTCAGTGCCTCCCCATCCCAATTCCCTTCATTTTCTCCTGAGTTTAATTTAATCTAGATGGTAGCAGTAAACTTACAGAGGTTCACAAGCCTCAGGATTTATGTACCGGGTTGGGACAAAGCCAATGCTCCCACTGCTGACAGATTTGCCCACAAACCATGGGAGTCCTGGAATGAGGAAGCCGATGACTTCTATGCTGTCTCCTTTGGAGAAACTCAGTTCATCCGGTGCTGTTTCTCTGTGGTCCTCTGTGGCTGTGCACCTGCCTTTGACTGGGAAACCAAGGCAAACAAGGGCATTTCAGCGTGAGGCCACTGTTAAACCTTCCTCACTGGAAAAGACTTGGGCAAGGAGACACCATGACTTCAGCTTGAGAAGGCTGCCTTTCTGTCCCCCAAGATTTATGGTGCTCTCAGACTCAGATCTCTGCAGTTTCTTCTTGAGAAGAGGGTTATTAATAAAATATATGCGAGGTATGGATGTACGCCATGCAGCCAAAGACTGAAACCTCTGAGAGTTCCAGTATGGAAGGTGGGTAGAAATATGGATCTTCACAGAAGCTGCACTGTCTCAAGTCTCTGTCAGGAGTGAAAATTTTAACTGTGCAAATGTCCATCATGCTACACATCAAATTCACATCTGCAGTGACCTGCCATGACTTGCATGCTCTGAACAGTGCCCATGTCCAGGCAGGAAAGGTCTGGGGCTAATGGGGGAATGGTGGGCATAGGTTTCATGTTCAATTATTTAAAATTTCAGTCCTGAAAGAATTAGAGGAGAGATAAAATTACAGTAGAATAGAAGAACCCAGTGGCAGAAGGATGCCACCAGCAGCCCTGTGTACTCTGTGTTCCTCAGATCGCCCTTCTAAGTACATGCAATTTGGAAGTTCTGTTCTCCATTCAAGAGAGTCCAAAGATGAAGTATTCCCTTAGAGCATCTTGCAATGGAGCGTCATTGTCAGAACAAGAGATGGGCCCTTTGCATTTGTGGCCAAACCCAGGTCTGCAAGAGCCATCCCTTTCTCCAGCAAGGGCAGCTGCATTACAGGTGTTCACTCACCAATTGGCTGAGAAGTTGTCCCACTGATCTCCTGGGAGATGCCAAAACTCACAGCATAATTCTTCAGGAACCACCTGCAAGGCAAAGGGGAACCACACTGCTCCTCTCTGAGCAGGCCTGTCCCCAGACCAGCACCAGGGATGGTGTCACACAAGCAGGACAGATGTTCTGACCCCTGGGAGTGCCAGAGCTGCTACTGGAGCATGGCCAGTAATTCCTTGTAATGGTGTTACTGGGCATGGAGGGCAGTTTGCACCTCATGACTGCAGCCTCACACCACATGGTAAGAGCAGGATAAATTTGCCAGGCTGTAAAGAGTACAAGAGGAGCTGCAAGTGTCTTTGAGGCTCAGCCAGGTGTCCAATGTGAGGCCCCACTTTGACTGGCACTACCTAAGTCTTGGGCTATGCTTTTCCTCCCAGTTACTCAACTGTAAATCACAAATTATCTCCCATATGACCTAATTCAATATAATACAAGAATGATATCTGAAGTATGTCCTTGCTCTGTCCCATTAACAAGACCTGAATTGGTTCCAGCGGTTGTCTTTATGCATAATGTATATCCTCACAAAATTGTATGACTCCTGCCCATTGCCAGGGGAAAAAGCAGTTTCTCACCCCAGGCTTGGTGCCAGCTCATGTATCAGGAAAGAAACTTGGCTTGAGCCCTATTAATTGGCCAGTCTACTTACTGGTAAAATGGGTGAGGTATTGGCTCTAGAGCTGTCACAGGCACAAGGCCTCGTTGACCTGTCAGTAAGGACATCCCTTCCCACTTGGACTCCTCTCCAACGCTCTTCACATGGATCAGCTCGTTCTTGCAGAGCTGCAGGCCTTCCTCTCCCTCCTGCTCTGGCTGCCAGACACCGGGCACTGCTCTGGAAAAAAAGCTACCTGCAGATAGAAAGAGCCATGGCCAGGTCAATGTAATCAGTGCAAGACATGGCCCAGCGCAGGGCTACAGCACAGCCCTGCTGAGATGCTTTTGAGGAATTCCTGACATACACAGTCCCTTCTCACCTTCTTGGAGTAGCAGACCCATATATATGGTGGCCAAACGATCTTCATCCACAGTAACTCTGATCTCTGTGTCTTCCATCAGGGCACAGTTTAGCCAGTACTCCTGGTCAAAGAGAAGCTGTTCCAGGCAGCTGCCCACGTACCCTAAGGAACCAAGAGGGAAAGCAGTGTTAGTGCCCTCCTTCACTGGGCAGGATGAAGTGCTTTTTGGATGTCTCCCAGTCCGCCATCTGCAGATGTGCCACCTGCACGCTGTGAGGCAACAGCCTTTAATTTGGTCTCCACCCCCAAAATGCAATAGAGGGATTACCCAAAAGGCACCCTCCTGGGTCTCTTTCACTGATCCAGACAGTGTTTTCATAAATCTGTAGATGGATACCAAGGTCTTCTAACTCATACTCTTCATCTGTCCACCCCTGTTACATTGCTGGTTTTTTGGTGTCAAAGAATACCTTCTCCAAAAATTCTTCTCACACTGTCTGTTTAGATCTCTCACACCTTGAAAACATTACCTAAAGTCAGATATGTGGAAAACTTCCAGACTTCTTCCAGGGTTTTGAAGGTGAGGAGGAACCGGTCCTCCTGTGCTTGCATACAGACCAGCCTGGCTGACAGCTCCTACGCATGGAAGACAAAGCAAGATTAAGGGATGGTCCCGGGACTCTGACAAGGGATCTCCTTTATCAGTGTAGGAGTAATATTAGACCCTGGAATGAGAGTAGGCACTCATTTATTAGCGTAGTTGAGACTGAAGCGGTGTGAGTTGGTTGCCTGGGGTTAAGAGGAGGGTGCTCCAGCCAGCTGAGTCCTTCAGCCAGGAGGGATGGAGTACCCACAGTGACAGCTCCCCATGGTACAACAGCAGGAGAGCAAAGAAGCTCCATTTTCTCCTCCAAATCTTTCCCCCTGTGGTGCACACCAGAACCACTGTGCTTTTGAAACCCAGACACCTGACCTATACCATGGGTAGGTTAATGTTCAGTCAGGACAGGCACAGCTTCCAAACTGCAGCTTGGAGGTTGAAAGCAGTAACGGTGCCTAGAGGGAGAAGTTCTCCTTGCACAATTGCCAGCACTAGTATGTCTGCACTGTTCCAGGCCTTCTGGGAAGCTCTGTAGGGAGCCCTGAGTGGCCAGGGCCTTAAAAACTAGCAGGGAAGGAGAGTTCAGTCCAGGAAACATCACTATACCTGTGATGATTTTTCTATATGAAGCCAAATACTCTGAGAACCCCTGGGCATGTCCAAAGATGCCACCTCCACTAGGGACCGGAGTCCAAAGCACACATCTTTGGTGATCCCAGCCCTGTGAAATGCCGGCTATTTAGACTCACCCCAGAGCTATCTGCATGATCCCTCAGGGACTCCGATATGAGGCTCCTGACATGAGGCTCAGCCTTGGATCTGCCTCTCAGCCGTTACCAGTTCATTTCCCCCATTATCCTAGTCCCCTAAAGAGTCCCTGTGTGCAGGAACACACCCTACAGCAGCCTTGGAAAAGCTTCTCTTTCTCAGCTGGATTTGGTGTCCCATCACACATCCCATCACCCCAGGAGCCTCCCAGTAGATGGTCTGCCCAGCCAGGCTGAGGGCCCTACCTTGAACAGGGCACAGACATCTCTGTCATTACTCTCCAGGGCCCACAGCTTCTTTCTGGCTGCTTCCTGGAGCTGGGAATTGAGGCACCGTGAGGAGCGGCTCTCAACAGAGAAGAAGAGCGAAATCTCTTGAAAAAGGAAAGGTGCAGGGTTAAGGGGGAGAAGGAGCTCCATGCCACACAAGGCTGCCCCTGCTGCACTGCCTCCCTGCAGCCAGACCCACCGGTGTCCCCAGCCCTTGCCTGGTTGCGATGCCCAAACACAACAACCCCAGCCCATCGTACCCCTCCAGCAACAAAGATGAGATACTTCAGGGATGACAGGGGGTCGATTAGCTGTGGTGCCAGGCCTTGCTACATTCACCACTGGAAATCTGGGTGATGCCAAAGGCAGCATCTTACCTGGTGGAAAGCCCTCCCCGACAGCCAGCAGCGTCGAGGAGGTGTCCGGAGAGCCTTCTGCTGCCTCTGTAGCAGGGTGGCTTGGCTCTGATACCACAGCCTTACCTGGCAAGGAGGGGGGACACAAAAGAGTTGCTGTCAAGTTTTGTGGCCAAGGTTTGTGACATTCTGCCTAACCATGTCACCTGAAAGCAAAGCCCATGGGTTGCAGTGCAGGTCTGGCTGGGGGTTGTGTGAATCTGGTATCACACTACCATCATGCTCATGAGTGGAGGCAAGATCCATGGGATTGGTGTGTCCTAACTACATGATACCCTTGATGACTGGTTTCTTTCTGGTGCTGCAGTGCCTTTGAAGTGAGGGGACTTTCCCTCCTTGCTCTTGGGACAGACCCTCACTGAGCAGATCCGGTAGAAGGATCATCCTGTGACATAGAGATTTTTTTGGAGGAGACCTCAGAGTGAGAGCATTTCCCCAGCACGGGAGAGCCAAGGGCTTGCAAAACTCTTTGCTCATCAATTTTACAGTCAAAATGAGATTTTCTCCCCTGCCTGCTCTGGCCGGTATCTGAAATCCAAGCTGCATTCTCTCTGCTTCACACATCGTCAACTATTGCCATAAAGGATTCAGGAACTGAAATTTCGCTGGTAATTATGTTAATGAAGGCTGATGCACATAAAAATCCAGCTTGCTCTTCCACAGCTGTATTGGCTGTGGAGGGATAACAAGATTAAAAAACAATTTTTGCCAGTAATCAGATTGGACTTGCAAGACAAACATGTACCCGGAGATCTAGAGCTGGAACGTGCAGCAGCTTTTGTAAGTCACTTCTGTGACCATAACTGTACTCTACAGTTCTTTTTATTGAGCCAGCTTTGCTAGTCAGTCAAATAAACTGCTATTTGCACACAGAATTATAATCCTTATTTATAGTTAGCGGTGGAAAAGAATGGCTCAAGGCTGGACATGCAATGAATGAGCTTTTCTTTGAAAGGAAAGGCTCTACATTTCTCAACAGCTGATTTGAACACACTTAACAAAGGACTTCATCCAGCAACTCCGTCCCCTTCCACGCTTGGGGAAACAGAGATGGGGAAGTGAAACGAGCCAGAGGCAGAGCTAAACCCGAGCTGGCTCCTGCCTGGGCTGGGCTTGCCTGAATGATGCTTCACTCCTCCCTCCCTTCCTCTCCTCCCTGCAGACCCCAGTGGGCTCCGCTGGGTTTGGCAGGGCCAGGTGGGCAGGGGCTGGGTCTCCCTTCCCCAGGGACTGGTACCTGATGCCATGGTCTTCTCCCACCACCATTTTCCCCGGGGCTCGGCTGCGGTGCGCTGCAGAAGGTCCCAGCGGGGCAGGAGCACAGGTGAGTGGTGGCAACAGGAGTCACACTCTTCGCCTGAGGAAGACAGGTGGTGGGGTGAGGCCTTTGGACCCCCAGCAGAATGCTCCCTGCCCGAGGGGTCTCCATGTGATGTGCTGAAGGAGGTGGCAGGTTGGACACCGCTCATGCCAGTGGCATGACAAAGCATGGTGGTGGGTCTCCGCAGAGCCAGGCAGGGGCCAGGGCTCATTCGGGAGAGAGGACAAATGGGTTTTCTCCCCGCGGCACTCGCCGATTCAGTGTTTGTTTTTGTTTGGGCCAGGCTCAGAAAGGGAACTGGGAGCTTTTTCAAGAGACCAATTGAAACCGCTGGTGGGGAGTCATTCCCATTGGTGCCAGTGACTCATTTACCTCCTCAGTGCTGAAGTATTTTATAACAGTGGGCAGGAAACAGCCCCAGCCCGGAGCTGAGAGCAGGTCCCAGTGCTCGGGGCTGCGCTCCTGGCAGCCGGGGCTGGTGGCACCCTCTGGCACCAGTTCTCCTGGGGGACACGTGGCCACAGCCGCTGGCCCCCAGCCACCTCCCTCCTACCGCCCATTAGCACAGCCCCATGAGATCATTTGGGCACCTTGGTACGGGAATCGTGCCTTGGGGGCTGGCAGCACCCCATGGGCTCCGCAAGCGTTGTGGTGCCCAAGCACCCTAAGGTGCCCCTGGGCAGCAGTGACAGCAGGACACGGGTGGCAAAGGGGGCTCCTGAAAAGCCACCAGCATGGAAATAACCAGCCCCACTGAGTCATCCTCTCCCCTCCACAGCCAAAATGCCCTGCCTCGTTCCCCACGCACCTGAATCTAGTGCCATAGCAAGTAGTGCCCAGCGAGAGGATGGGACAGCAGTGGCCATCTCGAGAAAGGCAGGCAAGCAGCCAAAGGGAGCAGTGCTCAGCACCGGAGTCTCCCTAGCCCCCATCATGGGGGTGAGCCCTGCAGCCCCACTCGGACAGAGCAGAGCCGTGGCAACCCCGCGGGACAGCTTACCTGTGCACCCCAGGGACAGGTCCTGGTGCCAGGGGGTCCCCAAGCAGCAGCCCATGTGTCCAGCGACACGGGCAGCCCCGAGCCGGCGGGCTGCGGCTGCGCTGGCAGGGGTGAGCTCGCTGCCCGGCCGGCACCGCGGCTCGGCCCCGGCCACAATGCACAATGCGCCTTTTGACCGGGCACCGTCTGCCGGCGAGGCGGGGGCGATGGGCACAGAGTCAGAGAATGGTTTGGGTCAGAGTCATAGAATTACAGCATCATTTAGGTTGGAAAATACCTTGAAAATCAACAAGTCCAACCATAAACCTAATACTGCCAAGTCCACCACTAACCCATGTCCCTAAGTGGCATCTACACATCTTTTAAACACCTCCAGGAATGGTGGTTCAACCACATCCCTGGCCAGCCCGATCCAGTGCTTGACAACCCTTTTGGTGAGGAA
>VXAK01007189.1:175528-186188 GCA_013399435.1 Arenaria interpres | reverse complement strand
GCGGCGGTGGGGGGGGGGGGGGGGGGGGGCGACAGAGTTTGGGGAGAGGAACCTGTCCCCACGTACCTCCATGAAGGCCTTTGCGTGCCCAAGATGGGGTGTCACTGGGACAGCATCTTTCCTGGTGTGCCGGCAGCTGGGGGGAGCTCAGGAAGGAGGGGGTTCATGCACACGAAATGCACGGGAAATGCAATGTTTTTCAGCAAAACCGGCATGGCAAGTCCCTGAAATGCGGCCAGACAGGCCTGGCTTTAAGATATTTCTTTTCACTGGTGGCCCTCACTCATGATTTTTCTTCCGCTTCCAAGACCCTCCTTTACTTTTCTCCCTCCCGTGCAGCACAGGGCAGGGAAGCTGGCTCCATCCCGCAGCGATGGGGTTAAGTGGGCTCCGGGGCTGAACTAAGCTGAACTCAGCGCTTCATTTTCAGAAATGCTGAGGCCTGCTCCTCTCGCATTGTTTTCAGCCAGAGGCGGAGGAAGTAAGCGCTCTTGGAAAACAGACCCCGTGTGTCGGCCGTGCCCCGGGTGGGTCAGGAGGCTGGGACCACCCTTTTGGCACACGCAGTGGCCACCCTGGCCCTGGAGGGAGCCGTGCAGGGGGCAGCCCCAGGCTGCTGCTGTGACATCTCCTCCCTGGCATCGGGGGGGTGATCCCTGAGCATCCTCCCTGCAGCTCTCCCGACATGACCATCGCTTCAAAGGCAGCAGCACGGCGTCACCGCCCCGGGGAGCCTCCAGACTGCGCGGAGACAGAGCCAGGGAAGTGGAGGCCACAGATAAGGCATGGGAAGGAAGAAGGAAGGGCCAGAGCCAGCCAGCCGAGCTCCAGGGTTTGCAGATCGCTGCGGCTCCTGCCTGGGACTGTGTTGCTGAAAACACCCTTCTAGTTCACCCCTGTGCTTGGGCTTTTTTCCAGCTGAGCTTGCAGGAATGTTTTGGGAAAGCCCCGCCATGGTGCTCCATGCGCAGGTGTCTCACAGCCACCCGTTTTGCTGTAAAGGGCTTAATGATAGGAGATAGGAGCAAGGAATGATAAGAGAGCAGCAAGGAATAGCAGTCACAAGCACACAGCCCCATGGTGCCGCCCCTCAGAGCCTTTTCAAGCTTTTCTTGGTCATTGTCTCCCTTCCTTGG
Source organism: Arenaria interpres (assembly GCA_013399435.1). Classification (NCBI taxonomy): domain Eukaryota; kingdom Metazoa; phylum Chordata; class Aves; order Charadriiformes; family Scolopacidae; genus Arenaria; species Arenaria interpres. Next base: position 185,052 of record VXAK01007189.1, on the reverse strand, counting down.
CCATCCTGCCCACAGCAGACACTGCTTCAGTGTGCTTCCTTGGTTGGACACCCTCCCCCAGGCACAGGCAGAGCTGCAGCACCTCCCAGCACCACCACTGCTTCGGGAAAGGTTGCAGGGGGTGCAGCCACAGCATCACACATCACAGCAGATTTTAGGCACAGGACTATCAGGGAAAACCTCTTTCTGCTTCTAGAACAGCTTCTTCCAAGGTCGCAGAGGTAGCCCGGACTTCACGTCCTCCGTGAGATCTGAGCTAACAGCTCATGAAACCGCCGCGCACCCTGGGGATACTCCTCCCAGCTCCCTCTGACTCCTGTCAGGTCTCTCCTGCCCGCGCTACAACAAGGTGTCAGAGATGAGGGTGGTGTGCCAGGCTCTGCTCCACAGCAACCCCATCCTGCACAAGGATGCCTGTGCCCCGGCGGAGGGCACAAGGGGGCATGAAGAGATGTGTCATGAGCCCCTGACTCTCCTGGGATGGAACCTGGGCTGCTCTCCAAGCCACCTGCAGAAGAGGAGCCCTTCCCACCGCTCCTCTAACCAGTGCCTCCGCTGGGACCGTTGTGCCCCCTCTCGCCCCCTACACCCCTTTCTCAGCTCTTCCCCGGCTGTGAAACCTGTCCCTGCCATGCACCCAGCCAAGATGGCCACCCACCCCAGGAATCATCCCCACAAGGACAGACTCACAGCTGGCAGCCAGATCCACCCGGTTTTCACAGCAGAAGACGGTCCCCAGGTGATGAAAAGTGTCCCTTGGCCACCTGATCTCTCTTGGATGATGGAAGAGCTGCTGAAAAGAGGTCCCCCAGCTCCACCCTTCCTGCTGCCCCATCCAGTCACAGCTTCTCTCCTTGGCCCCTCATCCCTGCTCTTCTCCCAGGCTGGAAGTATCTCTGCCCAGGACTGGCCAGAACATTAAATGGCCTTAACCCTATCAATAATGCAGGGGAATCGATGGCAGGTAGCTCATAGACAGCTACCAGTCTCTGACGGACACTGAGACCTCCTTGAGCATGGCCAGAAAGGACCTGGAGTGCAGATAAGCACCTGCAGGCCACATTGGGGGTGGTGAGATCAGGCAGGAGCTGGCTGGGAGCCCTCCTGCTTTGCCCAACTCTCCAGACCCAGAGCAACCTGAAGGGCATCCTCTCTGCTGGCCCATGGTAGGTGGCTGCTCATAGGGGACGCAAGGAAAGCACTGATTGGACATGATGATGTGCAAATGGCCATCTCAGCCTTTGCACCGTGTCCTTCTATGTGTTGGACAGGTTTTCCCGTGCCCTAGGTAGCCCACAACTACCAGGCTGTTCTGGAGACAGCAGAGGAAGGTCTCTCTGATGTGTGTTTTGGGGAACTGTTGCTAAGCCCAGAATCTGTGCCGTTCCCGTCCAATAAACTGGAAAAAAGGTGGCACTGTGCCTTTCTTTGTGAAGGAGGGCTATGTGCTCAAGAGAGGCGAATCTGAGCTGGTTTCCTGCAAGTTGGAGGCTGGTCTGGGAGCCGCTGGCGTGCAGCTGCTGGCTGCGAGACACAAGCCAGGCGGCTTCTCTTCCACTTGAGGATGTATGTGGGACCTGTGTCAGGGCACCGCAGCCAGCATGGGGCCACTCTTGTTGGTAGAGTGGAGGAGTACTGGGGTTCTGCCATCTGGGGACTGAGGGTCCCCATCTGGGAGGATGGGGGTCTGCCACCCAGGGACATGCATCCCCACCTGGGACTCGCTGCATCGCCCAGCTCCCCACTGCAAAAGGGGCGATGGGCTGAGGGGTGCTCTTGGCTGCTGGGAGACTCCCATCACATCCCCCGAGGTGAGTTTGGGGTGCAGACCTTCAGCATGCAAACCCTGCTGCTTCCATGAGTTCGCAGGTGGCAGGGTGTGGTGGTGGGACCAGCTGCTGGGACCAGCAAGCATCACCTCTTCTCCTGCTTTGACAAGCATCTTGTCCTAGGCTTTGGAAGAGCAATGTCTGAGCTCTGCCTTCCCCTCTGTGCCCAGTGTCACCTTATGGGACGTTGTGCTGCTTTTCAGGCTCGGTCCCTCCTGCAGCCCCACGGGAGAGCTCATTAGCTGATAGCTACCAAGCCGGCAGAGGTTCACAGTACAGCTGGACTCTCCCTCCCCTGCATATTAATTGTGAGAGCCATTAGATGGCAGCAACTACCGTGCCACCAACATTGTCCTGTTCCCTGCGCAGTCCAAGCCTTGCAAAAACGATATTGGAGCCAGGCCCCAGCCCTGCTGCCCACAGTCCTGGCCACCAGAAGCCTGCAGTTGGTCCACAGGGTGGACCCTGGGGCAGGGAAATAACCCCAGGATGGGGCAAGCGCTGTGGGTCTGCAGAAATGGGCTTGCAAGGAAAAATGAGGGAAGGCTCTGAAAACAGGGGACCGGCTTCCCGAGCAGCAATGTTGGGTTCAGCGGGGACACGAGTGTGACCAGCCGGATCCAGGGAACATCTCCAGGGAAGATGACTCTCTGATGGAGCCCATCTGCAAGGGATGGCTGCGAGCACCCAGATGGGAAATGCTGTTTGCTGACTTGCAAAAGCGAGCCTCCGCGCACTGCACTAACGAGCAGGCAGTGGAGCCACACTCATTTCCAGCCATGATTTTATTGTCTCGGTGTTAAAGACACTACGGGTGAGGTAACACACCAGGCGAACCCCTCCTGGGACGTGCAGCCAAGTTTGGGTACCGCGTTGGACAGAACCGACTGAAAATTGGAAAGAAAAACTGCTCAAAATGTCAAAGTTGGAGAGGTTTCCAAAGGAAATATGTTTCATTTGTAAATATCTCTAGAAAATCAAACTGTCAAAATATTTCATTTTAACTTCTCAATTTCCCTTGTATTTCTCCCTTTCTAGTCTCTCTTTTCCTTTATTAGTCTCCCTGTGCCTGCTTTTACCCTGTTCCTATTTTGCCATTGAAACAGAAATGAACAGGACAAGGAAGGAGAACGAAAAATGACAAAGTGAGCACAACCCCCCAGATCTCCAATTTTTCATTTTTCAATTTCATCCACAGTAGGAAAATGGTCACGAAAACACATTTTCTTCATCTTTAGACTACAAACCTGTATTGAATCCCAACCTCTGCAGTACTTTTCCTTCCAACATCCACGATACGAGTTGCAAGGGGCTGAATAGCCATCTCCCCGGCATTTAGCACCAAAAAGCAAATCTGGTGCTGCTTTGCCCCCGGGGTAGCCCAGCACCCCCCTGGCAGTGCCCGCCACAGACCCTGAGCAAAGCCAGGAGTTGTATGAACCACCCCATCTAAATCACACAGCTCAAGCTCAGCCATACAGTAAAGGGAACATATTTAAAGAAATCTTTTGATAATTTGGAAAAAATCAGTATTTTTAGACTTTCTTCGGGAAGGAAAAGAGAAAAAGTGATTAAGATATTAATTGCTTATGCTGATCTAGGGTTTTTTTGAAGTTCTTAATTATCCAAGCTGCTTGTAAAGGTGTTGGTCTTGGTGCCATTTCCTTTTACAAAGCAACAAAGCAGCTCAGTGAGGCTAAGCATCTCGTTTTGATATTTTCAGGGTGGAACATTTTGATTTTTCAACTTACAAAGCTTTGCTGCTTTAATTTTTTGTACATAAAACCGAGGCTGAAATCAAAATGAAAGCTTTCAGTTTAAGCTAATTAATCCAAACGCTTTGATTCAAATCCCGTTGTGTTTTCTCAGTTTTGTTCTCCGGGAATTTATTTTAAGTGTCTGCATTCCATTTTTAGACCAGGGGAAAAAAAAAAAAAAAAAAAAAGAAAAAGTGAGATTTCCTAGAAAAGAGATAACCCGCTGCTTACCCGGGGCTAGCCATTCTGCAGTATTGTGTATGCTCAGAAGCGTAAAAAGAAATTATCTTTTTCTAATTACGTTGTTCAGTCTCCTTCTGACCTGCATGGGCAGCATGGTCTGGAGACCTAGTATGGACTTTGCCACCAGCCCCCAGAGCGAGGAGTGCCATGCTCTGGCCTGAAGGTCCCCCAGATTCCCCCAGGATCACTCTGAATCTCACTTTGCCCATGAAACGCTACGAGGAATAGAAGGAAAAACAAGTTCTCACGATAACAGCACTCCAGCAATAAGAAAGCAGCAGCATTTGCAGAGGCTAAATTGCTCTTTCTGAGAAAGTGGTGCTCCCTGAGGAGCTCTGGGAGGCCGGGAGGTGTGCCAGCCAGCTCCCACCAGCAGAGAGGTCCAAGGGCTGGGCTTCTCACAGGCGGCTCGGGATGGGCAAGGCTGTCCATTTGCAACATCTCGGGATCCTGACCCAACAGCTGAGGGGAGGGAGGATGTTTCTGCCTTCCATCAGTCCTCGCTGCTTCAGGGCAACTTAAAAGGGAAAACTAAAAATAAACCCAACTTCCGATGACCTTTAATGGGTTGGAACATGGTTGGCAATGGGAAAGCAGGTCAGGTACCTCGGGGGCCAGAGCTGCAGCTGGTATAAATGTCCCTTTGCGTGGTTTGCTGATGCTGCTCGGCAGGAGCTGCTGGCCAGGCTTTGTGGGGCAGCTGTCCCCGGTGGGTCCCCGCTCACCCTGCAGCGGGGCTGGGAGCAGGAGTGGCATCAGTATGGTGTGCACGAACCCAGCTGCATGGAAACGAAGCAGCCCGGAGATCCTCGACCTCCGGCAGTGAGCCCTGATACTGCCGCGGAGCCCCAGCCTTGCTGCGTGCCTCCACAGCGTGCTCCTTCTGCAGCAGAGGACATTAGCTCTCCTGAAAGGCTAGAGTGACAGACTCTTGCAGGTTTTAGAACAAAACTCTGGTTTCTAATGCCCCAAAGCATTTGCCATCACCCCTCCCTTAGGCAGATCATACAGCACCTCTCCTCTCCTGGTGTTCTGGTCTCTCAGGAGGGGAGGTGAAGGTCCAGGACTCCTGACATGCAGGAGAAGTCTCTCTAGAGCTTCTGCAGCACTTGTTTTCACTCATCTGCTTTTGATTTGGGAACATTTGTTGCGCTTGACCTAGGGACTCGGCCCCTGTGATGATAAGATGGATAATGCCAAAGGACCTGTGGCTCCTCCCGTGCACGGTGTAGGCATCTCTTTCTGCTTTGCAGGATGGCTACAGGTTACAGATGTTTATGGTGCACATCAGCATCACCTGGAGCACATCCAGCTCACAACCATTCTCCAATATCTGGAGTCTGGTTTTTTTTTTCCTGAAACTATTTGCACAGCACTGATATTAATGACTGAAAATGCGAGTTTGCTTGAAAATAATCTATCATTTGATTACCACTTTAAAGCAGGCAGCCTGGGGAACATCTGCCTCTGCCTCTCTGTGTCTTCTGCCGACACGGGGAATTGCTGGGAAGGGCTGTTGAGCTGCTGTGTAAACTGGAAAAAAGCCAAACCACTGGCAAATGGCTTGGTGGTTGCTGTGACTGAGGAAGAGGAGCGGGGTCCTGCGCTGGATGAGGCACCAACTGTGCTGTCAGGTCCCACCATAGCCTCCCAGGGCCCCCTCTTGAAACACCCGCTGCCCAGTTCACTGCCTCGGGTCCCAGTTGCTATGTTTTCCTGGGACTCCCAAAGTAAAATGCTGATCTCCATCATCTGGAAAGTAATTCTGTCATCACTAGAAGAGAGAGTCTGGTTTCGCACTGTGCCAGAGGGCAGCAGCGTCTGACCACTCTTGACTTTACCTTTGCCAGATCCCTGGAGAAGCAGAGGACAAGAGGAAAATGGGTGGGGAACTGCCCAGCAAGGGAGAATTTCCTCCACCCCATGACACAGACCATGTGCTGTGATATAATGGGGTCTCCAGACCCCTTAGGCTCCTCCACTGCCTTTTGGGAATATTTCAGCCTTGGACTTACAGGCTTTTTTTGGAAAATGTCACCAGCTTCTGATGAGTCAGAGTCCTGCTTCTCTGCAGCCTGCCCAGTGCTTCGCGCGAGGCGTCGGGCTGTGCCGTGCTGGAGTCCCCACAGGCATCTCACTGCCGTTGTTTGTCCTAAAATCTTCTTATTGAGAAAGGAGAGCCTTCTGCTGCCAGTGCACACGCTGGCAGGGCTGTGTTCGGCCAGCTGGTGCCTCTGGACAGACGGGCACACTTGTGCTATGGCACCCTGGAGCAAGGGCTGCAGCTGGGCAAGGCATTTCCACTCCTCCTGCAACTGTGATTCACAGGGCCCAGCAGTGAAGGTTGTTCGACAAGGTGACTACCAGTTGAAGGGGAAAGAAAGTGGGTGGAAAGCCTGGGGCTCCTACAGAAGGGACCTCTGAAAGCTGTTCTGTGTGACTGTATGTGTGTGCGTGTGCACCAACACGCATGTACGCATGTGTCTGCACCTAGGTGTGCTGAAAGGGATGCTATGGCTTCAAATAAACCAGGAATGCCAGAGCTAAGGCTGCTGATGAACCATCCCCACACACGCTTTGAGGACAGCGATGTTTATGTGATCTTTTAACTCTCTGACCTCTCCTAACCCCATCTCTCCTGGCCTTGGGACCTGCTCTCCATTATTTCCCCCGCATTCCCATCTCCGTTCCTCACCTGGTCCTCAAGCCACACAGAAGTGAGCCCCCCTTCCATGATGCTTTCCCCTGGCACCCTGCAGTGGCACAGGGGCTGCCCCTCCGGCCCTGGGGACCAACATCCCTTCCCAAGGAGAGCAGCTGAACACAGCCTCACATGGAAATATGCAGGTGGTGGCTTCCCAAGCCACCAGCGGGAGAGGCCATAGGCCTGATTTCTCCGAGTTCCTGCTGTTGGTATAGCACAAAATACATTTCGAGCCCAGGTCCTGGTGATTCCACATGCAGCCAGCAACATCCAGTTCTCCCAGTGACCAGCCAGCTGGTGGTCAAGCCAGGCATTAGGGAAAGAAGAAACACAATTATGGACTGAGTAGGGAAAGTTTGGTTCAGGTGACTCTCTCAGCATCTCACAAGGGCATGGAGGCAGGGATAAGAAACCCAGTATCCAGGGAAGTAGTCAGTAAAATTCAATGAAATTAGCACCTTTTTTTCTTCCATCCTCTTACCCCCATCACTACTACGTCCCTCTTCACGGAAGGATGCAGGGTCCTGCAGGCAGCAGCTTCCTGAGCTCCATGGTACATGCTGGGTACTGAATGAGGCAGGCGCCTTATGGGAAAAATACGCATCTAATAATTGCTGTGAAAGACCGTGTTGCAATGCACAGACACAAAGGGATGAAAGGAGGCTGCATTAACATCCTGACAGTTCCTCATTTCTGACTTCTTGTCTCAGGCATCCCCAACGCCTTTTTGTGGCAGCTGTTGCAGCCAGTTTCCTCAGCCAAAGGAAAGGAAACGGGACTTCCAAAACATCCTGGGACAGTGCTGATGGTGAGGGGCTCCAACCAGTGCCTTGCACCGAGGGGCCCTGTCGCAGCCTGGATGGGGACCGGGTGCCTGGGCAGGAGCAACTGGCCGAGGTGGTGGTGGGAAGCAGGGGTCTGAGCTCCCCGCTGTCAGTTCATGAGCGCAAAAACCCAAAAATCCCATGGCGGGGGCACCTGATGCCCTGCTCCGCTGGCAGCACCCGCTTGCCCCTTCCCCACGGCTCAGCTCTGTGGTGCTGGGACCATCCGGCCAGGAGGGGACAAAGGGAAAGAAGTTCTGTGCTGGTGCCCCCTGAGCTCTTCCAAAGCACCCCGTCCCCCTCCACAGCGCTCTTCAATCCCAGCCTGTCTCTGTTGGAAATTTCAAGTTGTTCTGAAGGCAGCAAGTTAACAAGATTTGGAAACCAGGTCAGTGGAAGAAGCTTAATCAGCTCGCTGAACCGTGGGGACCAGCTCGCATCACGTCTGCTTTATTGACTCCTCAAATGGACGTTATCGATACAATAAGCATGAGTTTTGTCATGCGCGACAGGGTCCTGCGCTCTTCCCTCCGGAAAGGGACAGCCCTGGTACTTGTCAGACACAGGGAAACTTCACAAAGGGCCCCAAATCAGCGCCATGGGACAGCCGGAGCCATCCCACCGTGCTGGAGCAGCAGCACTGCTTTCCCCTTGCCAACTCCCTCCAGTTCTGCAGGGACCCCCAAACCCCTGCCGCTGGTCCTGCTCTTCTCACCCACCCGGCGTCCCTTGGAGGGGGGACAGAGCCGAAGGGGACAGGCAGCAGGGCTTGCAGCGAGCTGGCTGCGTCACCGGCAGCACAGGCGTAGCTCACACGACCTGCTACCTGTCTTGTCATGTCACCGCAAACATCTGCTGCCGCAAACAAACCAGCAAGAGAGAAGGGAAAGCAAAAGGCCCTCCCCGGGCGGCACTCCAGCCCCGGGAGCGGGAGGGATGCGGCGCCTGTCACGCCGCATGAAAAACCCCTTTCATTAGTGGCGAGATGGTAGCTCGCTTCTCTGAATCGCAGCGCAGCTTCTCGGGGGGCTCCGCAGGCAGGGCAGGCGCAGCCCCCTCTCCGCTCGCAGCCTGGCAGCAGCTCCGCTGGGTGAGGCTTTATTCTGATAGATAGCGTCTCGCAAACAAAACAAGGAGCTAATGGCTTTGAAGCCCTTCCAGGAATCGTGATGTGCTGCCGGCTGCTTGCCGTTTGCAAGGGAAGAGCCCCCTCTCCGTCCTGCGGCCGGGTTCCACGCAAACACCCCCAGCCCCGTCCCTGCTCCTGATGTGGGACAGGCACCCGGGCTGCCAAGTGTGACAGCCGGGGGTGGCCAGCCTGGACAGCTGCTGGAGGGGAACCTTGGCACTAGAGGAAATCCAGTTTTTCAGCATAAATTTGATGCCTCCCTGCCATGCCTCTCTCCTGGGAGAGTGTTCCTTGCGTGCCCTGGCACCACGATGCCAAGCCAGAGAGTGAGCGGTGTGGGACTGGCAGGCCAGGGCTGGATGGCAGCAGCACCAGGATGGATGGGAGCCCCGTGGCAAGGAGGGACCAGCCCGGGAGCCGCAGGCAGAGCTGCAGGCAGGGCTGAGGGCAAGGCAGAGAGTAGGTCACCAGGCAGGGATGAAGACAGGGCAGTGGGAAGGGCAGGGCAGCGTAGCGGGCAGGGTTGGACCATGGGCAGGACTGCAGGCAGGGGAGCAGGGAGGGCCAGAGTGCAGGCAGGGCTGCAGGCAGGGCAACGGGCAGGGCCAGACCACAGGCAGGACTGCAGGCAGGGCAGCAGGCAGGACTGGACTGCAGGCAGGACTGATGGCAGGTCTGGACTGCGGGCAAGACTGCAGTCAGGGTGGCAGGCAGGGCTGGACCTTGGGCAGGACTGCAGGCAGGGCGGCAGGCAGGGCCAGACCACAGGCAGAGTGGCAGGCAGGGTGGCGGGCAGGGTGGTAGGCAGGGCTGGATCATGGGCAGGGCTGCAGGCAGGCAAACAGGCAGGGGTGGGCCGCGGTCAGGGCTGCAGGCAGGGTGGCAGGCAGGGCTGGATCACAGGCAGGGCTGAAGGCAGGGTGGTGGGCAGGGCCAGACTGCGGGCAGGGGAGCAGGCAGGGCTGGATCGTGGGCAGGGGTGCAGGCAGGGTGGCGGGCAGGGAGCAGGCAGGGAGTGGGCAGGGAGCAGGCAGGGCT
>VXAK01007189.1:117647-175015 GCA_013399435.1 Arenaria interpres | reverse complement strand
CGTTAGCCGGCGGATCCCCCTGAAATACTTCTCCTAGGAAGGAGGGAGGCGACCTCCTCCCGCTGCCGGGGGAGGGGGGGGGGGCGGAAGAAAAAAAGGATTTAAAGAGCATCTTTGCCCCCTTTGTTGGATGAGAAGGACGGAGGAGGACCAGCAAGATGAGCACTAGCAGTAAGTCTGGCTTTCCCTTGCCTTTGCCATGGGGATGGGGCTCATACCGCACTGATTTAGATGGGAGGAACTGGAAAGAAAATGTCACAACAGGGTTGACAAGCCTAATGGGATGGATTATTATTTTTTTTAAAAATCATTATTATTTTCCTGCCTGGCTTCTGCTTTCTGACAGGGTTCTGGCTTTGCTGGCCCTTCTTTCATGTGGGCTAAGCCATGGTGCTATCTCCACTGTGTACTTCTTGGCTTGTGTTTCCTGGGTTTGGAGGACAGATCATGGACTAAAATGTCGATATGCAACATGGTGAGGGGGAGCCAGGAGCGCTCTGGCGGGCAGCAGGCTCCCTTGCTGATGCTGCTGCCTACATATAAATGGACATGGGGGGGAACAGCCGATGGAGCAGGGTAAGGAGAGACCTAGAAACCAGGGACCTGGGCAAAGCACAGGTGCGGTACAGAAAAACATGTACCTTCTGCAGCTGGGGATGTGGGTGTTTCTATTGTGTGTGTGAGAGAGAGACAGGGACAGAGGCGCTCAGGCACTATGCATGAATTTCTAAAGAAGCAGCAGAGCTTGGAGATGTGCTGCATTAGATGAGAACTGGCACCTGGTACCACTCTGGTTACTTCTGGTTTTGTGTCCTTGTTGCAAAGTCTGGAAAAATTGATCAGGTTGATCAAGTCACAGTCAATGTCTCTTTCCTCACTGGGTATGATGTGTGACAGCCGTACCCACCTCGCTGGCACACCTTCCACCCAGTCCCTTAAAAGCAGTGAGAACAGCCGATAAGGGGGCTGATGGCCACCTGAGGGTCTGCCTCCTGGGACAACCTGCCTCAGGAAGGTGCCCTCCCTGCGGTGGGTCCTGAAGGCCATGTGAGGTGAGGAGGACTCCCCCGGGCAGAAAGTGGCAGAGCAGTGACTTCTCCATTGCATTGGCGTCTGGAGGTTTCTCAATCTGAGGGCTTGGGGTGGTTCCCAAGCAAAACACTGTGAAAAATGCCTTGGCACGCTGCAAGGCAACAGAACAGGTGATTCCAGCTCCGTTGGGCTGCGTCAGAGGCGAGAAAACTTTCCAGGTGCCCTCTGCACGAGCCACACCTGGGGCAGGAGGTAGCCCCCTGCCTGGGGGAGCAGGGCTGGTGGTGCCCAGGTAGGAAACAATAGGGGCTGATTCTTTCCGAGCCTGCCGGGTGCCTGCTGACAAATGGTCCTGCCTCTGCCTCGCTGGGTGATGAGCTCTGGTCCGGTGCAGAGGGCTGGGATGGCACACCGTGTTTGTGGGGGTTCAGTGACCACAGTGGGCAGGTGGGGCTGCTAAGCTCCCTCCCAGCCAATTTTGACAAAGGCATGTTGGTTCCTTTCGGGATTCCTTTCCAGCTCTTAATAGCCAGCTTGGCTGATGATAGCGATAAGGGCTGTTTATGGCGCTGGTGTGTTATAACTATCTGATTGTGCTGCAAAACTCCTTCGCTGCGTCCTCCCCCTCACCGAGAGGTGCCAGCAGCCCAAATGTGCTGCCTGCCTGTTGCTCTGGCATGACTCACGGGAGCAGGCCACCGGGCAGGCAGCAAGAGCAGGGCTGGGAGCCTCCTGGGAGGTGCTTCTCCTTCTGCCACTGCCTTGCTCTGTGACCTTGGGCACATCACTCAGCCGTGTCTCAGCTTCTGGATTTGCCAGGAGCAGGCTGCCACCGTGGCTCTTGCCCAGCTCTTTGGTTGGCTTTGCAATCTTTGTCTTAATATTGCTGTTACCTCTTTTTTTAAGTAGTCATGTGCTTTAGTAAAGGTTTGGGAACTTTAACAGCTGCTAATAGCTTCCCGTGCAGTGGATTGATTACTTATGGTCCCTTTGGGACCAGCTGAGGTACAAGGGCAGTGCAAACCCTGCAAAGCAGTGGGCTCTGCCCTCTTAGGCTTCCAGCCTCTTTCCCAGTAACTGAGGAGCTCAAAGCAGGGCTTGTCATACCCAAATGCTGGCTCATGTCCGTTCTTAGTGATAGCACGATCCCCCTCCTAGCTGGCTCTGTGAGCAAGGCACAGGGTGCAGGGCCACCTCCTCCATCAGCGTGTTCTGTGACTGGTGTGATTTGCCAAAAGCTGCATCTCCCCTCTTGCTGCTGGCTCTCCCAGCTCTGCACATCCCTATGCAATGTGAATCTCTCAGGTCTGTGTGCCTGGGAGGCAAAAAAAGGGAGCCCAGGAGCCTTGTGTCAGTGCCCTGTGTGCCATCTCTATTTCACCCCACTGATGCTACCTGTCAGTGGCCTCCAATAGCTTTTGCAGCCCTTTGCTAGTGGCTCAGGGGAGCTTGGTGCCACTTGTTGGTCAGAGGTATGGCTAGCTCTCCCTCCCAGGCATGGCTAGCTCTGCTGCTCTCTGCATTGATCTTATTTCTTAGTTGTTTTTTCCCCCAGCCCTTGTAGTGACTGAGGGCTTGGATGCAAAGGGGTCCAGCTGGCAGGCTCAGCTGTACTGCAGCCTCCCAACTCTGGTCTGTCTCCTGGTGCATGGGGCTGTATCTGTGCAGACGTGAGGAGCAATGGAGACGTAGGTGGAGGAGGAGGATGGATGATGAAGCCAGGTTGTGCATGGGGTGATGACCTACAGGTGTCCCTGTGGCTGCAGGACCAAAGTTTCGAGGCTGGGAAGTCAATGAAATGGTGGCATTGTATCCTCATCTATGCATGTGATCTGTGTGTTTCCCTCCACTCCTTTCCATTTTGATTGGTACATTGTGATAAGGCTCCTATCCTGTCTGAAGCTGATGTGAGGCAGGAAGCCTGGGGCTGTGGGCCATGGCTGGCCTCAAGCCATGCTGTTGTGCAAAACTATCGTTGTGGCCTCGAGGGAGCTCTGTGCAGGGGTTGCTGGGTTGTGCAGGTGCATCTCTGAACACGCTTCATGGACAGCATGCAGGAGTCTCGCCGGCCCTTGATGAGGGGACAGGGCTTTGCTTTTTCATGGTTCCTGGGGTTGGTGGCCCTATGTCACCTCCTCTTCCATGATGCAGGGAAGAGAAAGCCATATGGAAATCTTGCTTTTAAGGGGAAGAGGAAAAAGCCCTTGATCTTGGGTGTAAACTCATATCCTGAGGCTGTGGAGCAGATCAGGTGGCCCCGAGGGTGCAAGGGTTGTTCTGGCCAGGAAGGCAACCTCTCCTCCCGGACTAACCAGGTGTACAGCGAGTGTTTGGAGGGCACAGTGTTGATGTTTACATTGGCTTATGCTATTTATACCTCCCACTCCGGTTAGCACTGCTAATTGGTTGCAAATAGATTCATACATTCACAAACAGGTCTATCAGTGCTGTGCTGCATTTTCATTGAAGCTGAATCGTGCAGTACAAATGCTTGGCCAAGAGAATATCCCTTAAAATCACTCCCTTAAGTCCCCTAGGTCTCAACCTCTCCTGAGAAACTGGCCCGGTGCAGGGAGGCTGATGTGGCCAATGTTTGGCCAACACGGCTGGGTTTGTGCTCACTGAAAGGCAAAGGGTTGAAGCTGTCGGGTGCCCTAGGGGTTTAACACTCTCTGAAGTGCCTGAATAACGCCTTCTGCTGCTTTGAAGGTAGCCACCAGGTTTGGGTGGTGCAGGTCCATGCAGCGAGTATGGCTTGTGAATAGGGGTCACCCTTGTGGAATCCATGGGAGATGGCATTTGTCCATTGCCTTTCCTGGCCCAGCTCTGTTGGGGCAGGAGGGGATCTCCTGGAAGTCTTCAGACTGGTGCCTTCTGTTGTTATGGGCCACCCTGGTGCGAGCAAAGACACTCACAACTCCTGGAGGAGGTTAAACTCCTGGCTGGAATCTGGTTTGACTGGATCTGGGTTGCAATGGGTGATCGAAACTGGCTCACAAACTAGAGATCCTCCAGACACCCTTCTGTCTCCAACATGCATCCTGAAGATGGAAAGCAGAATCTGTCCTCATGCCAAAATTAAGGAGTGGGAGGAACCAGTGCCATCTATGCCCCATGTTCTTCCCTCTGAGCAGCTGATGGCCTGTTGGAGCATGGAGAGCTCTCACAGAGGGTTTGGTATGCGGGGTGGAAAGTTTCTCCAGACTATCCCAACCCCTGGCACCTCTCAAATGCCTGCTCAGAGGCTCCACTAGCCTCAGAAAACTGGGAAAGGGGAGACATGAGGGAAGACTGACCAGCTAAGCATTTAGGCAGGAAGGCTTAGCAGATAGTGACCAAGGCAGCATGTTTGCTTGGTTATTTTTGTCTTTCCTAAATCATGCTCCCTGTTACATGGTGATCCACTAAGCATAATTACCCGGTAATCTCAAGGCACATGTGGTTACAAGGTGTTTACCAGCAAACTCTATTAAGTCCCTGTGTAATTAAAGAGGAATCACATGGTGCTGCGCATCTCTGGGAGCTCCGGCTCTGCTCCTCAGGCAGGGTGATTCACTGGGTCTCCCCATGCAGTGAGGTAGGACCTGCTGAAGAGGACATGGTGTTGCTGCTGTGTTCAGAAGTGCAGTGAATCCAGAGGGATCAGCCCATTGGTATGGTGAGCAGCTTTAGTGTCTTCCCTGTGAAGAGACTCTAGTTTTTGTAGGAGTGGCACCACGCCAGATGAACCTCTTCAGTTCACTTATGGTTCCCATTTCATCTTAGCAATGCTGGAGGTGGCCACAGGTGTGCAGTGAATAGGGGACAAAAAGCATGGCTCCAGCAAGGGATGACCCAGCAGAGTGAGGTGTTGCTGCCCCAATCACTGGTGTTGCTGCCTAGTCCTTGGGTGCTTGGTGAGATGGGCTCTGGCGCTGGGTAAGCTCTTGAGCTCCTCATCCCTGATCTCCCTCGAGCTCCTGGTCAGGCTCTTCACATGCAGCAGGAAAAGAGGCAGGTCTCCAAGCAGAGCTCTTCCTTATTGGTTGGGTTATCATGGAGGAGGCTTGTAGAAGGGGGAGAGCTTTCAGGAAGGATGAAGTAGCCTCAGAGTTCAAGGCATGGGTACAGGTGGGACAGAGAAGAAAGGAGTGACATAAATGTAGGACAGTCTTGCAAGAGATGAGAAGCTACCTTCCTAGTATGTTCTCTCCAAAACCAACCAAGAACATTAGCAAGTGTCCATGCTTCTTCAAGGGGGGTTTTAGCGCTGAGTTTGCAGAACTGAGGCACCAAAGCACCTGGATAACCTCCAGGTTCTCTGCCCACATCTTGGTTCTCTCAATTACACCTAAGCCTGGCTTTGCCATAAAGAACCTGATGCAAACTGTCCCCTCTGTTCTCCTGGGCAGACTGGCAAAGGGACAAACATCCACTGCATTCGCTTTGGTGCCAGGAAATTCAGAGCCCAGGCAGCTTCTCTCTGTCCTCAGGCTGGTGGATGGACTCTGTCCTCTCCCCAAGCTTCGTTCAGGCTCTCCTGCAAACCTTCTTGGCAGCTTGCCCTTTGAAGAGCAGAAGCCATGGAAAGTGGCCCTGCAGGCCAATAAAGTGCATGCTATAAAGTCAATTGAGGCAATTGAATTATTTCAAGAGCCTGCCATGCCCTTATAAAATAAATAGCAAGTTTTCTAATGGCAAGGTGACAATCGGTGTAACCAGATAATTGTATTTATGATGCCAGGCTGGACTAATGACACTGTCCTGTTACCAGCAAGGAGCCAATGTGGTGTTGCCTTTGCTCTCTGCAGAACTGTGAAGTGAAGGCAAACCCACCAAGTTCCTGACAGACCCTGCAGTCCTATCATGATGGTGCCATAATGAAGTGGTTGTTGGAACATCTAATTAGATATTTTTAGACTAAATACATCAGTGCTTCTCAGTTGTGAGCACTGTGGCACCTCCAGAAAGCATCCTGGGTGTAGACTGATGATGGCAAGGACTCAGGTGAAGAGTGATGGGGATGAAGTGGGGTTTTCAGGATGAAAGGCTAGGAGTGACCACAGTAGCTGTAGGGAAGGCAGAGCCCAAGTCCAGATGTTCTAGGCCCAGGAAATTTACTTTTGTGAGCAGCTCGGGACAAGCGTGGCAGGATGACTGGCAACCTGCAGCAGAGGAGGTGTTTTTTGCTTGGAGGACACCTAGGCTGTCCCAAGTTCTCCTGTGCCCAGCCTCTCTGCCTTCCGAGACCATAGGCTCGGTAAATCACTGGGGAGGTGGAAGAGCTTGGGTGCACTGATGCACAGCCCTGATGGACATGCCTTGCTTTCTAGAAAAGGGCTGTCTGAAGATGAGCAGTGCCAGCCTGATCTAGCGTGGCAGCAAGCTGGGGCACACGGTTCCCATATTTGATGGCGGCTCAGGTTTTTGGTAGGCATAGTTTATACATGCATTTTTCAGTTTGGGGATGGTTTGCTGCATGCTGTATCAGTATCAGCTGTAAGCCCTGGGCTGGGAATTGATGTGCCTTCTCCGCTGCCTGGGGCGGAGAGCTGAAAGAAAAAGGAGCTGGTACTATGGTTTCCTTATGCAAGCTGTCTGACCTTCCTTTCTTCTTACCCTTTTTACCCTGCCAAAGTCCTCCCCTGAGCCCCAAGCAGCACTTGTTTTTTCTGTTCGTGGACATTTTACTCCCATTTTGAATCATTTTGTCTCTGAGACCTGGACAACTGGGAAAACCCTTGGGAAGGAAAGTTTCTCTAAGGAACAGGACAGAGTAAGAGGGGAGCGTGTGCTTGAGGGTTTGAAGCCATCCTGTTGGCTTCCATGTTCTTGCCTGGCAAGAAGTGGCACACTTTGGAGAGCCCCACACTGCTGTGGGGCAAGAAAAGCTTTGTTGGTGCAATGCCAGCCCCAGAGCCCTTTCTCAACTCGACTTGAGTCTGTTGCAATCCGAGTTTAGGTTTCAGGGTTGACCTGTTCTCACAGTAATGAATTAGATGAGTGTTTTGCAGACACGTGCGGTCTGTGGCTGGACAAGAGAAGCATATCCTAGACCAGGACTCGAAGTGTGAGCTCCCGAAGTGCACGTGGCAGGTTCTGCAGTACAGCACCCCCCATGAACATGCCTGTAGCGTCTCGCTCGTGAAGGCACATTGTGAGGCCCTGCTTGTTCTTCCCAGCATCTGTGTTTTGTACTAGCTGACCCTGAAGATCTTGCTGCTTTTCTCCTAGCGTCCGTCCCCCTTCCAGCCCTTGTGGACCCCTTTGCCCAGAGGCGTCCTGGGGAGGACTGCCCAGCCCAAGGGCGCTTGCTTGCAAAGGGAGCTATTTTTAAAGCAACTGGGGACCGGGCGGGCTGTTTCCTGGCTCCGCAGCACTTGCTGGGACATGTCGGGCGCCGTGGAGGGGATCTCCCAGTCACAGCTGCTCCCCAGCCCAGATTCTCAGTGGAAGCAGGGAGGGTCCTGGCAGGGTGGCTGGCCCAGGGCAGCTGTGTTTCACCTCCCGGACAAGGACTTTTCCCTGCTAAAAGCTTTAGAAGAGGAGAAGGGAAGGAACCTGTGTCTGAAACCCATTTTCGTTGCACGTCAGGAGCTGTAGCCCATCAAAGCCCCAGAGCCTGGCATCTGCCTGCTCCCAGCAGCCCCTCTCCAAATGAAGGGCATTCCTTGCCTTGGCCACAAGGCAGGGCTGGATTGGGTCTTGTCTGTCAGCTGCTATTGCCCTACCTGTCTCTGCTGCACTGAATCATGGAGTAAATAACTGGGTAAATAAGCCCCTGGCTGGCTTGGCCACAGTGGTGGCCAGCTGGGGCAGTGAGTGGGTTTCTCAGCCAGCTGGTGTGGCTGCAGGGTCTGCATCAGCTGGGATGCCTGTGCGTGAGTACATGAGCAAAGAGGTCTCTGGCCGGCCAGGAGGGACCTGTGGCAGGTCCCCATGGTTTGTGCTTGCCCTGTGACCTGGGAATCAATGGTCAGGTGCTGTATGCAGCAAAGGCATGGAAAGGCTCTCTTTCCCTGGCCCAAAGAAATGGGGGCTGGGGCAAGCAGAGGTCCCAGAGCACCTCTGGAGCTGGTGCAGACCCCATTTGCTCTCAGCACCCAGCTCAAATGCAGCCCACAAGGGCAGCTGCCTGCCTGGGGCCGTGGGAGCCAGGTCTGGGCAGGCAGTGTGCTGTGCAGCTCGGCACCAGCTTCTCCTGCCGTCCGAGCAGGCAGCTCTGCTCCAGATTTTCCCTCTCTCTGCTCATATCGCAGCAGTCCTCAGAGTGTGATAGAGTACAGGCTTCCCCCGGCTCTCCTCTGCACTCACACAGCCTCGCATCTGAGCTCAGATCACAGCGCTGGTCCCTGCAAACACCTCCCTCCCTGCGCTGTGCCAGGGGCTGGGGGTTTTCCCTCCCCATCGCACCGCTCCCCCCTCCTCCTCGGCACCTTCTGCATCACCTCCTGGTCCTCAGAGGATGAAGAAGGTGGAGCAAGGTAAGATGAGCTCCTGCTAACCGTGCTATAAATAGCCGCGTCACCCAAGCATCCTCTGAGAGTGATGTGACGGAGTTCGGGCTCCTGGGGACCTGCTGCAGTCACACCCAACACTTGGTCATCGGAGCCGATGGAAGGGGGCTCTTTGCCGGTGACACAGAGCGTGTCATCACATTAGCACGCAGCTGGACACCTCTCAGGTTCTGCACAGCCTAATCCCTTTTGGCAGCCGCCGAGGCTGGGTCAGCGTGCCCACACCTCGCTGGCAGCAGCCCCCAGACAGCTGGCAGTGGGGAGCCTTCCCCCTGCAGTCGAGATTGAGCAACCTGCCTTCAGCTCCTGCCAAGCTCTGCCAGGGCACAGGTGGCATGGATGGGCCAGGGTGAGGGGGTATCTTTGGTACATGCATCAGGTCTCTGGCCAGACCTTTGGCAGGGAAGGGGAAGGCAGCTCTTGCGTGGGGAATAACTAGACTGGGGAGAGAAAAGTGGCTTTCATGGTGCTGGTGGAGTGATTGCGTGGTCCCCAAATGCTCCTTTGCTCCCTCCATCCAGGCTGGGCTGGAGCTGATCAGGAAACCTTGGTCCTCCTTATTTATCCAGACTGTTGCCAGAGAGGTTCAGTTCTTGGGGCAGTCTGTGCCTTCCAGGGGGAGTTTTGCTGGCAGCACTGAAATATCCCCCACCTTTTAACTCTTGGATCACCTCTTGACCAGCATGGGAACCAGGTAGTACAGCAGCTTGCATGCGCATGGGTGTACAAGGAGAAAAACACAGCCATCTTCTCAGCAAGGAAGCCCTCCTTCATCTGGTGGCAGATGCTAAGACACGAAGCTGGATGATCCCCAGCTCAGAGCCTTTTATTCAGTGAGCAAAACCATGCCTTCATACACCCACGGATGCTGTGTGAGAGGACTTGCACTGGTGCCCCACCATCTGGTCCAGCGACCACCTTGAGAGAGATGTGGGTTGGACCTGATCCTTGCCCTCTAGGAGGTGCCTGGCAGGGCTGCCCTGGGTGAGCTGGCCAGGGAGAGCCCAGGGGACTGAGCGTGGATGTTCTCCCTTCCCCTGCTTTTGAAAAAAGAAAAGTCACTGCCCACGTGGTGAATGATGTGGTGATGACGGCTCGTGATGGGTTGCATGTAAAATCCCTCGCATCTCTGAGGATGCTACCAGTTGAAAGCTTTTATGGCATTTTAAAAATAGCCACAGAGGGGGAGAGAATGAGAAGATGGATAGGTAGGTGGATCCCTAATAAGGAGAGAAGAGGAAATGGCTAGAGAGGGAATGGAAAGACTTTAGTGAACGGCATGTGAGTGATTACTGAGGGAGGGAGGGGGTGGTGTGGTCATACCGAGCCGCTGAGCTGCATGCCCAGCAGGAATGGGAAACCCTATAAAAAGCCTGGCTGCGAGATATGCTCCTTGCACGTGCCAGGGAGAGGGATGGGGTGAGCATCAGCTCGGGCTGTCTCCTGCAGACACTCACTGTGTTCTACAAGTAGCTGTTAAAAATAATTCACGACTCCTGGATGACTTGGCCTGGGCTGGCTGCTGCTGCTTCTGCGTGATTCCCCAAACAGCTCCAGGCTCATCCGTGCTCCCTGCCTGCAGGCTCCGGCTGATGGCCTTGCCTGGGAGCTGATGGATGAGGTTGGTCCTGGCCCTGGCTTTCCCCAGGGTGGCCTTTCCCACCTGGGCTGTGCTCCAAGAAAGATGCTGAGAGCTGCCTCTCTGCTCGGTCTTCTGGCTTCCTGCTGCCTGACAACTTGCAGCACCTGGGGGCAAGATCTCCTGGGTCTGGGCCTTTGGTGGAACTGTGGTGGCTGGGTGAGGGTGCAGTGCCCCCATGCCTGGCTGGAGCCGCTGACAGGAGGTCCCTTCAGTGGGACAGCGCTGCTCTGCCTTGTGTCACTGCCAGCACAGCGTCTCCCCAGCCCTGGGAAGCGGCTCCAGGCCTGTCCCTGCGCTTGTGGCAGCTCTCCCCATCACTCAGGGAAGATTACACGGAGTGTCTCCAAGAAATGCTAATTGCTTTGGCTTGCGCTTGGTACAGCAGAGCCACTGGGCATTCAGAGCTCTTAGTCAGCTTAGAGATCTGCCAGATCCTTCCTCTCCTTTGCCTGGAGAGCCGGCGGAGGTCTGCTGTGGTGGTTGCTGATCCCCACATCCCCGGGCCCCACCTGGGCTGTGGGCTTACACCCAAGCTAGCCCAGACCTGCGGTCCCAAGTGGCACAAGGCACACTGTGTTCTTGTTGGGGCATTTCAGCCTCGGAGTGCAACACCCCAAGTTCAGCCCCCACCAGACACAGCACAGTCAGATGCACCCCTGGTGCCAGGGGGAAGGGAGGCTGGAGGGAGAACGGGAGTTTCCCCTCCTGGGGGATGAGGATGGAGCTCGTGCTGCAGCAGGATCCATCAGCACTGCTCTCCCGTCTGTCCTCCTGGACCCCTCAGCCGCCACCGCCCGCCCCTGCTCTGCCACTGGCAATTAAAGCTCTGTGCAGCTGGGCTCCTTTGGTGCAGGCTGCTGGGAAGCATTCCTTGGCTTTGCCCCCGCTCAAACTGCAGGGAAAAAACACTGCTAACAAGACTCCTCTGTCAAACTTGCCAGCCTGTCACATCCAGGCCATCTCCCTCTTCCTTGTGTTCTTGTCTTTTTTTCTTTTTTTTTTTTTCCCCTTCCTCATCAGGCAGGCAAATACCCAGGGAAGCAGAGCCTGGTGGGGGAGTAGCCCTGCTTGGGTCTGGGCTGGGGAATAGTCAAGTTGGAGCGTGTGTGCTTGCCCACTCCTTGCAGTGGCATCTTGCGAAGGGTTGTCACTCCTCTGTGTGCTGATCTGACTGTAATTCTCAGCCCACAGCTGTTTTTAACGCTGTAGCACAGGAGCTGAAGTCCAAGCCCAGCCACGCTCTCTGGGGGCTGATATCTCTACCCTACCCTCCTTCACCAAAGCCCGGGGCAGCCCCTACCCTGGGGAGGGTGAAGAGGTGCCTCCCACTCTACCTGCCTTCTGCTGACTCTGAGGAGCTTCTCACCTGGTCTGGAATAACTTCTGGAGGAGCAGTGGGTGGTTCCTAGCCAGTAGCAGAGTCCATGCTGGTGAGTGCCCGTTGCCCTCCCCAAGATGGGGGTACCCCCAGACCCTGCTCCCACCTTGCCTGCCCTTTGCTGGGCTGTGTGAGAGCATCGTGTGGCAGAGCAGGGGCTTGCCAGGAGAGGTCATCTGCGGCTGCCCCAGCCCTCGCTCCCCGCTTGGCTGGTCAGGTGGCATAAAGGGTCTGGTTTGGGAAATAGTTCTGCTCCTTGGCAGGCAGGTTTTGGCTCATTTAAGCCAGAAGCGTGCTCAACAAAGCACATGCTCATTTTCCCCCGTTGAAAGGGGACTTGTTCCCTGGAAAGTGCCAGCTCTGCTGGGCCTGTTGATTGCCTGTTAATTGTTGCTAATGAGGAGCTGGGAGATGTGGCTTCCAGAGGCTGTTGGGGACAGACTGTCGCTTCGGCTCGGGATGGACACCTCAGCGGGGAAGGGAGCCGTGACCTCGGCGCGGGCGAGTTGAGCTGCATGAATGGGCTTGTTACTGGAGAATGCCCCAGTTCCTGTGCCTGCGGCACGGGGTGGCAGCGCTTAGCCCTGACGTTGGAGCAGAGAGCGTGGAGGGTTAAGAGGATCTCTGGTGCTTACCGTACACAGATGGATTTATTTACGTATATATAGCAGGGAGGTGGGATGGGGAGGGCTAAACCCACCCCGTCCAGGAGGATGGGTTAAATCTCTGTGGCTGGCCCATGTCGGGAGCACTGGGCTGGACCTGATGCCAGGGCTTGGCCGTTTGCCTTCAGCCTGATGCTTGAAGGCTGGTTTTCCCCCAGCCCTGATGAAAGGCACCGAAGGCTTTTAGCAGGAGACAGCCACGTCTGCTGCTTCCCGCACTGCAGCCCCCCCTCCTTTTGAAGTCGGGTTTCTGGGCGTATGCAGGAGCTGAGGAGAGCAGGAGTGCGGGAAGGAGGAGGGGAGAGGATTACGTCTGTGCCAAAGCTCCTTGTACACTTGTGGGGGTTTATTGTTCTAGATGTGCCATGTCCCCCACTGTCCGCAGCCTGCTCTGTCCTTGCTCAGCACTGAGATCACTTTGGTGCCTCTTGGTCCCGTTGCTGGGCCACCCCATGTCCTACCAGCAGAGGCTCAGGACGTTTGTTGGGGTTGGGGAGAATATTAAGCCCGCTTTGAGAGTGTTGTGCTGTGTGAGCACCAGTGTGGAGGTGTGCTGTTTACCTGCTGAGACAGCCTCGCTCCTCTCCCACAGCAGCAGCTTCCTGGGCGCCCATCACCTGCTGCCCTGCTCCAGCTGCTCCTGCAGCATCTGTGCTAATTACTTCAGTGGTTTGTCTCATCTTCTCTTTGCTAAAATGGCTGAGCTGTCTCACCCAGTGCTTTTCCCAGGAGTTTTCTCAGCTTTTCTGCCATTTCTGCCAGGCTTCCGTGTACAGCTAGCCCCGCTGACCACCTCCCGCTCCCTGGGTACCTGCTTCCATGCCCATGGCCGGTGGGCTGAGACACCACCCTGGCACTTGCTGTCACCTGCAAGAGGCTGTTTCTGTGTTTACCGCTCGGCTGTTGTGAGGGTGGCTCAGCAGAGGGGGAGCTTCCCTTTGGGATTTGTTATTTCATTAGAATAAACAGCCAAATGGGATGTTATTTTCCATTCCAGCTGCGAGAGGTTGTAGTTGCTGCTTTTTGACCCAGACCTTGATGTCTGTTTTTTAATTGTCTGGTTTTAATGAAGTGGGAGGGAGAGGTGAGACCAGAGTGTGCTTTGGCAGTGGGTGCAGCTTGCGTCCCTGCAGTGCAAGGATTATGTCAATGTTTGTGGTTACATCTCTGCCTCCTGTTCTGACCTTGGATTTGGGGTTCAGGTGAGCCCCAAGCCATGTGAGAGTGTACCTTGCCCCCCACTGCCTTGGGGCTCCTTTCACAGCCAGCCCTGGAGATCACCCACTGTTGTGGGGTTGGGACTTGGGAAGCAGCAGGATAAACAGCTGGGCTGAGAAATGGGCCCGGACTCCAGAACTGGGGTGCAGTGGGGAGTGGGAGCACAGGTTTTCTTGAGTTAGTGTGATGTGTGTGATGTGCTGTGAGCGAAAGGCTGGGCCTGTCCATCTGTGCTGGTGGAAGAAGGAAGGTGCTGAATAACCTGGTCCCAGACACCCATTTATCCATCACCTTAAGGGTTTCTTCAGTTAGGGGTTTGAGAGTTGCTTCAGGGCTCCTGGCAACCTCCTGGGTCTCGAGCAGGGTTCTACCCACCTGCACCGCAGCGGGGTGTCCCACAGCGCAGCTTCAGCCTGCCAGCCTGGGAACTGGCAGCGGGGGCATGCCAGGGACCCTTTGCTGGGACAGCAGACAGCGTCTCAGTGGTGCACTCAGCATACACCCTGGCTCGCTTTGCTGAAGGTCGTCCCAAGGTGAGATGCCCAAAGGCTGCTCTCCTACTCTTTCTTTTCCTCAGTGCGGGTGCTTTCCCACCCCATCCCTCCCTCCTGCCCCAGCCCCCAGACTTTAGGGTGTTTCCCTTTCCTTCCTTTTTGCATTTCCCTTGCCTCTTGCTTTTCTCTTTCCTTTTTCTCTGTTTCTCTCCTGTCAGCTTTGTTCGCCCTGGCTGTGTACTGGGGTTGCCATGGTGACTGCCAGAGCATCTCTGCATCCTGGAGCAGCGGTCCTGCGCCTGCCCTGGCCATGGGGAGTGGCAGGGTACCCTCCTGCCCCTTGGAGGGACCATCTTCCCCCTCCTCCCAGGGATGGAGATCCCTAGGGACATCCCTGAGACATCCTGGTGTCTGGGGAGAGGGCAGGTTAGGGCACAGGGTGGCCCTCCCCAGCGCAGGATGGGGTTTTGCAGCACCTTGTGCAGGGGGCTGGGGGCCGCACTGGCCAGGCTGGCTGTGTGACACTGCTTTATTTGCCTCTTGCTACCAGACTGTTAATCTCAATAAATGTATTTCTAATGAGCAAGGGCTACTTAAAAGACAGTAGAGGAGGTGCTGCAGCCCAGGCAGTCCCTTCAGGTTTAATGGGGCACCATCCCCTGCCAGCAGAGAGGAATATAGAGCTGTATCCCATTACAGGACATGTGCATCTTTCTTCTTGCTCTTGGGAATAAGCTTCCTTTTCCTACCCTGGGAGACATGCTGTTCTCTCCCTTGATATCATCACCTGTCACCATGCAAGTGACTGTGGTGACTTTACTGTGCCTTGGCCAGGCTCAGGGCACTGGGGTGTAAACCTCCCTGTGCCTTTGGGCAAAGTGTCATCTGGATCCTAGATGTCTTTGCCCATGATGTGTGGAGGATTGAGGCTGGCAGCAGGGACTTGAGTGCATCCCGTGGCTGTGATCTGGTGTTGGAGGACACGAGGGGAGTTGTGGTTTGGAGGCAGTGCAACTTGTGGCTTTCTGGTGCTGCTGTGCAGACAACAATATATCTTTTCAGTATTTGTCAGAGCTGCTGTGCCCCTTTCATGAGATAATTAGGATGACGTGTTATTAGCTGATTACTGGGGAAACATATATTTACTGAGGATTTATTCTGGAAACAACATTAATCTCCTGTATAGTTGCTAAACCCCCATAAATAATCTGATTTTGATAATCAATTGCTATTGCAACCCCCCCATAAATCTCAATTAAATGCACATTTAATTCACATAAAGTTGCCAAATTTGCTTGTACATTTCTGTCCTGCTGTTTGCCTCAGGCAGATGTCTGTGTATGTGCAAGCTCAAGTCTGTTTATCAGACGGCTCAAAACCAGAATATGGTTTGCCAAGGCGGAGCAGTTACAGCAACAGCAACGCTCCTCTCCCGTGGTCCTGCATGGAGAACCCGGCACATCCCGGCTTCCCGCTGCCAGAGCTGCTTGAGCACAAGTGTTTTGGTTTGTTTTTTTTTTTTTTTAAATATCGCTGTGCACAGCCCTTCCCTGGTCCTCCTTGTGCTGGGGTTTGCAGCGGGGGCAGCAGGACTGACCATAGGAGACCATGCGCCTGGAGCATCCTGGGCTTGCCCAAGGATGTGGGTGTGCTTGGGGAGGGACAGGGAGGAGATGCAGTTGCCGAAACCCATGGAGAGGCTTCCAACAGCGCTAATCTGGGATAGAAACTGAGGTCTTGTTGGGCTTCATTGAGCCCTGGCCACCCTTGAGCCAGCTGCAGTGACTTTTCAAGTCTTAGTACCAGCGGATGGGTGAGAGGGGGAGGAAATGAGGGTGTGCTGCCCGAAGGAGATAGCTGACCCTGGACTAGCTGGACACGGTGCTGCCAGCTTCCTTCAGAGATGGAGGGAGATTCCAGGCATCGACTGGGCTCCCTTTGGTTTTGGGGACATATGGATTTATATTATCCTCTTTGTTTTTGCACATAGTATACAGCTGGTTGCGGTGGTGCAGATCCCAGAGAGGGCCAAGAGCTGGGCTTGTTCTGGCAGAGCTCTGGAGAGGCTGGTGACATGGGTCCCAGCTGGGGAATGTGGCAGGAGTGGGGCAAACCTCCTGCTACCTTCCATAGTGTGGGGTTTGGGCCCTGGCAGCTGCAGGGTCTGCTGCTCTTTGGGTGCAGCCTTCCCATCCCTGCTGCCTCCACCGGGGTGCCGGGAGCATCAACTTGGGCTGTGATGATCTTGGTGATAGGGACTGCACTAGGGGATCCATAAAAGAAATGATGATGCTGTTCAAATTGCTGGGAAGACGTCTACTAAGATCTCCTCCTGAGCCTGGCTGGAGCCCAGCCTGCTAATTATGGTGGTAGGGGAAATACACAAACATACAGATGGCAAGAAGAACAAAAACTGCTGTCTTTTAATATCGAAAGCTCCATTTCCGGCCAACTGAAACCGACACATGGCAGAAGCTAAGTGCTAACAGCTTTGGGTGAGACCGGAGTGTCTCGCCAGCCTGTGCAGGAGCTCTTGGAGCCCCTTGCAGAGCCTGGAGGAGCATCTGCCTCTCCTGGGGCAATGGGATGGACCTGAGCCTGCAGCAGCCACCGGTGGAGTGGGGAGGTCTGGCTGGGTTTTGGTCACCACTCTTGGCCAGCCTTTTATCCCTGGGCTCAGGGGTGCCACTGGTAGGGAAGCATCCCCTCTGGGGTGGCTTTCTGTTGGCCCTTGCAGTGCCAGGGGGCTGTCATCTTCAGTAGCCCCTCTGTCCCATGGGGTTTTGACCCTAAGGCACTAAGGATGGGGTGAGTGAGATGGACACAGGACAGCAAGGGGCTGGTGACATGGTGTTTTCTAGCGCTGTCCTGTGGAGCCTGTGGGTCAGTGTGCCTTTCTGATGCCTTGTGCCATCCTGCAGTGCTTGTGGTGCCTGAAACCTGTTGGTGACCCTGGTGCTGCACCCCACTGCCCTCACAGCCCTGGTGCCCTCTGCTCTCCCCTCTCTGCCACCCATATGCATGGCCAGGTGTCTCAAATAAGCTCCATGAGGGGGTGGGTGCAATCTTTTTATGACCACTTAAAGGCTCCATTTGCTACTTTTAGCAGAATTAGAGGGGGGATCACAGTAGATTAAGAAAAGCAGTAAACACCCTCTGTGCTGCACGGCGCCTGGCTGCAAGGACCCCGCTGGGGCCAGGAGGGCTGGGGCTCTGCTGAGCCCTTCTCTGAAAAAGGGTTTGCACAGTTTCAGTGGGATGGTCTGTGTTAATTGACTGCAGGTGTATGTTTTGTGGCTTCCAACCCCATGGTTTGCGGGCGGTTTGATGGTTTAGCACAGCTCCGAGGGGATGTGGCAGTCCCCTTTGTGCTGCAGCCTGAGCTGTGCTTGCCCCCCCCCGTTCCAGGGGCACAGCTGATGAGATCCCAGTTGTTTTAGAAAGCACCTTCCCAGGATATAAGAGTGGATAGAGGAATTTGGAGCCTGCCGGGGAAGCTCCTGATGGTGTGTTGCTGCCAGCCCTGAGCTGTAATTCATCCCCTGGAATGGGACTGGCTTGAGGGGCGGCTGGTCTTGAATCTCCTGTCCCTCTGAGCACGCACTGATGGCATTGAGATTGCTCTGTAACATATACCCCTTCCATGCATCCTATTTATGGGGAGACTGTCCCCTCTGTGACGCCAGGGCTTGCTTTGCCAGCTGTCACCTCCAGTCCAAATTCCCATTTTGTTGCATTAATATCTATACGGTGTCTCTGGATAGAGATTTGATTTCAGTTCCCTCCCTGGAGTAGAAGGAGTTAAAAATAGCAAATCCAACACCCCTCATTCCCTGGCTATGACGCAGTCTCCCAGGTTGGAGTTACAATGCCAGTGTGAATATGGTTTAAAATAAAACAAGTGAGTGTACTGCACTCTGCAGAATAGGAGAACAAGCTCCCGCCTGGAGAAATGAGATGGAGGGAGCTCTAGTCTAACCTGTGCCGGCAGAAGGCAAGAATTTCTCTTCCTTGCAGTGCTTGTACTGGCCTGATAAATGATGCTACGCACAGAGAGATTAGTGGAGTAATACAGGAGGTATGCAGCCCATCAGGGAATCAACCGATCGCAGAAGGAACTGGGAATAAATTAGCTCAGTGCATGATGGTTTGGGGCTGTCTGTCTCGAGCATCACGTGCGCACACACCACCTTGCCAAGTATCTTGCTGGATGCTGAGCAGGGGTGGGAGCAGAGAGGTGCTGGGCTCAGCAGCACCGTGGTTCCTCGGAAATGGCAGGGCGCAGACGCGCGGGCTGACCGGGTGGATGCTCTCCCAGAAGCGGGTACCAGACTATGTAAGCAACAGTCTGCTGCAAGGTGGCGGGTTGCCAACCTGGCTCTGTCTCGTCTAACGGGGCTGTTTCTCTGATCTGGTATAGAAAATCCTAAATCCCCACATTTTTCACTCTCAGACACTGCCCTAGTTTAAAAATGCTGGCTCCTGGCTTGCTTTGTAATATTTTAAATATAGCATCTTTTATGGTTTTGATGTATGCACCATATGTTTTGAAAACTGCTACAAAATCCATTGGGCTTGTGGGTGGAGGTTAAAGGGAAAAAGCATTTCCATACGGGAAGCCGCAAATACAAAACACAGCAGCAAACAGAAAATCCCTCCGTGCATCAGCCAGAAATAAGCTCCTTTCTGTCCTGGCTGTCTCCGGCGCGTTCGCGTGCGTGCGAGGAACCAAGCCTGAATGTTTCCATTGTGTCAGCTCCTGTCCCGGACACCCTGGCACTGACTCCACAGCCCCCTCCAAGGCCCAGCGGGAGATGCCACCATGTCGGAGACCATCTGACAGCTCCTTTGCCCTCTCCCTTCCTCAGAAAGCCCCTTTGCTGCTTTCCGGGGTGGTTTGTGGTTTTTTTTTTTTTTTCTTTCTCTCTTTTTTGCCTGGGATGGAGATCCTTCCTGCTACAGCTCATCCAGGCTGCTGCATCCCTGGCTGGCAGCGGTGGGTGGGCTTTGGTGGCGGAGGGGAGAGTCCCCTGGGCTCACCACGCTCCCACGCAGCACAGACTGCCTCCCAGCCTTCAACACAGCCTCTATTTAGCAGGAAATTTGGTCTCAGCAAAATGACGAGCTAACAATTTTCATCTTTTGGCCAGGACCTCGAGTTTAGTCACTTCTACCCACGCACATCTGGCACCGCTTGACTCTAGGACCCAAGGGCATCCTCCTCCAGGGACCCCTCAAACCTGTCCAGCCCGGTTAGAGCAGAGAATAGCATGGTGTGGGCTGGGGCTGGGTCCAGCCCCCAGCCGAGGTGTGATCATCCTGAGTTCTTGCTGTCTGAGGCTGCTGGGTGAGCTGTTTGGCTGGCTGTAGCTCACCCACTTGTCACGCCTCATGAATAAAATCCGGGGGAGGAGAAGGACTCTGGCCGGTGCCTGGCTGCCAAGGGGGCTGCCTCCCTGGAGACCACCCTGCCAGGTCCCCTCCCTGGCCAGCGTCACCCTGGGTGGGCAAGAGAGACGCTAGGGTGGCCAAGGGCAGTGGTGGGGAGGAGGAGGAGGCTGGTGGCACCCTCACGGCCATCAGGTGGCTTGAAGCTCTTGCCACCTCCCTGATGGGGAGGTGGGTGGGATGCAGTGTCTGTATGTACTGAAGGAGAGGGTTGTCATGGGATGGTCATGGTGGAGGAGGGGACATGGGGAAGGCTTTCATGTCTGCTTTTGCACTGCAGCATCCCTTTCTACTGGAGATTTGGGGCTGGGACTGTGTCCCCCCCCATGGGGCGTGTGTGTCTTGGGGACAGCAGGGTCCAGCAGCCTCAGGGCAGAGGGAGGCTGCTACCAAGGATTTGTCTGTACGCTGCAGCATGGTGTCCTCCGGAGAATGTGGTCTCAAGTGGTTCTCCTGCACCTGAGATCCACAGAGCAGCCATTTGCCTCCGTGACCTCTTGGGTGGGTTTATGTTCACCCAGATCCCTGTCCCAGGGTAGTTTCCACCCCCTGCTCTGCTTTGGGACGCAGGTAGAGCTCAAGCCATGGATGTGCAATGTGTGTGTGTGCAGGATGCACTCATCTGCCTCACACCCCCTCGCTCATACACAGTTTATTTGTATCTATAGCAGCTTGGGCAAGATTTTTTTAAGCTGAACCAGATGTAAGGATGAAATCCCATCTTCAGCCTCTCAGCAGGGATCCCTCCTTGTCTGCCTCAAATAAACCTTTCTGCAGCCCAAAATGCTGATCTCACAGAGTGCTGTGCATCTGCTGGGGAGGCGGTGGCCTGTGGGAGAGGTGGCAGATGCCAGCAGTGGGAGCAGCCCTGGCTCCGTGGGGCGGGCAGGGGATGGGGCAGGGATGCTGCAGAGAGATGTGCCTGGGGGTGAGAGGGCAGGAGCATGTTTGTTGGCTCTCGCCGTGTCCCTGGACAGATTGTTGTTGGTTTTGTGGGTAGAAGGGTGGGTTTTGTGCAGCGCCGTAGGAGCTGGGTTTTGCCTCTCCTGGCAGGTGCTGTGAGGGCTCCGGACCCTGAGGGCTGTGACCCCCCCTCCTCCCAGTGCAGGGCTGGGGGTGCACAGCAAGAGCCCAGGGGCTCTCCGCAGCTCCCCACTGGCTGCTGCATCTCTGCATCACCCTGGGCTTCGCTCCTGCTGCTTATTGCTTCATCAGACCTCCTAAATTGCAGCTGACCCACTGAATCAAGAGGCAATTCCTCAAGAAGAACCTGTTCTGGTTTTCTGGGCCTGGCTCCAGCCTCTCAGCAGCCTCCTGGGTGAAGAGCTGATGTGCGTGCGTGCAGGCGTCTGCTCGGGGCATTCGAGTGCGTGTGTCCCCCGTGGTGGTGGGGCACCTCTGTCATCTGCTGGGGCGAGAAGGAGAGAGGAGAGCTCTGGGTAGCTCATGTGCTCAGGATTTGGCCTCTGGGGATGCCTGTCTGCATCCTCCATCTCTCCTTCAGCTCGCACACTCGTGCCTCTCACCCCCTTTCCTCCATGGCTTCCCTGCTCCATTTTTTCTTGAAAGCAAAGCAAATCAATAGTTGCCTGTCATCCTGGGCAGCTCCACGCAGCTCCCTGGCCCTGTATCAGCTTGTGCCATGCAGCCTGGTGTGGTGGTGGTCCCTGGACAGCCTGGCTGGCTCCTGGACCACAGATGGTGCTTGGGCTCCTGACCCCAGCTGTGGTAGCTGCAGGATGCTTCAGGGTGTCTGAATCAAGCCCTTCTCAGCCCTGCACTCCTGTGAGGAGTGGTTTGTGGCACGCAAAGCCACCAGGCACCCAAGCTTGGGGTGAAAGTGTCCTGTGCAGTGGCCTCAGGATAGCTGGGATCTGGTCCAGCTGTGCTGCAGTGATGCCCCGGGGCCCTGAAGACTTGCTCATGGGGCCAGAGCAGCTCTGATCTGCCCCCCTCTACCCCTGCTGCACCTGATACCTGTGCAAGCCAGGGTGCTCTCCTGGCCAGGCTGCTTGTTGAGGCGCTGGGAGACCTGGCAGAGATGGCAGCATAAGCCACCTTGTAACCATCAGGAGACAGAGACACGTATCCCACATGCTGGAGGAAGCATCTCACTTCCCAGCACTGCTAGTCCCAAGTTGCTCCTGGGGGCTTCATACCAGTGCGGTGGATCTGGGTAGCAGTTAGATAGCCAAATGCTGGGAAGCCACACCAGCAAGGAGCAGTCCTGCTCACCCCAAAAGCATGCTTGGGACTGCTGCGGTCCTCACTGGAGCCCTGGTGAGCCCAGGTTCCATCAGCCGAGAGCCTTGGCTCCAGGAGCTGCAGCCAGGGCTGGCCAGCCTTCACCATTGGGATGGCTCCCCCTTCACCGGGCTATTTTGGGACTCCATCATGGGTCTGACCTTGTGTCAGAGCAGGTTTGTGAGCTTCAGGGCTGTGACTACCTGGTGTCCTCCGCAAAGATTTTAAGAGAAGAAGGGAGCAAGTAGCCACCTGGCTTGCAGAGGTGCGGAGCATCCTTTCTCCTGCCTGGGAATGGGGCAGAGGGGGCTGCTCCCAGCTGCCCTGATGGAGCCATCCCGGGGCAGGACCCAGCACCAGCCCTCTGGCACCTGGGAACTGCCGTGCCATCCCCTCCTCTTCAGCATAACTCCCTGCTCCGGGCTCACCACAGCTCCTACCCTGGGCAGCCATGCATTTCAGCCATTATTAATTAAAATGCAATCTATCCTTTCTCTTCCTCTCCCCAAGACGCCAAGGACTGCTAAAATATTCTCAGGGATAATAGGGAGGGGAATTAAATAGTTACTGTGAAATTCGAGCTGCGCCTTTTGGAGA
The DNA here is from genome assembly GCA_013399435.1 of Arenaria interpres. Lineage (NCBI taxonomy): Eukaryota > Metazoa > Chordata > Aves > Charadriiformes > Scolopacidae > Arenaria > Arenaria interpres. Next base: position 152,801 of record VXAK01007189.1, on the reverse strand, counting down.
TTTATTGCCGCTCCTAGAGGCTGTGATTCCCTGTTGAGTGCTACATCTCCAGCCCCACGCCGGGTGGAAATGCCGTGCCTGCCTGGGAGACTGGGCATGCCGTGTCAGATACACAGGCAGCTGCGGCACGTTCAGCCTGCGTGCAGATATGGTGCACCAGGTGCTGGGGGATCTCTTTTTCTGCGGGCTGTCGGAGGGGCTGAACTCCTCCTCTCTGACCTGCAGCGCTGGGTGTCACTTCTGGGATGCGGTCCCTGGTGGGACAGGGGCTCTGGGTGTGATAGCACCCCACGTTAGGACGAGAAGAGCTTGTGGAGAGCAGCTCCAGGAGCAAGCGTGGTGGTGGGAGCAGAGGCAGGCAGCGGCAAGGAGGGTTTTGCCTGCAGCTCTGAGCGCTGCGCCCAGGAGGGTGACCGTGGGGGGAGCAGCCCCAGCCCCTGCCCCTGGGAGGGGGCTGCTGGATGCACAGCCTTCCTCCTCCCACATCACCCGGTTCCTCCGTTCCTCCTGCAAATCGCTGCTGTGTGCGAGGTGGGGAGCAGCCTGTCCAGCGCAGGGGGGCTGAGCATCCCACAGACCCTTCTTGGAGGGGATGAAACGGGAGGAACTGCCTGGTGCTCTCTGTTAGTCATTGCAAAAAAGCCCCCAAACCCAGTTGCATCCCAGTTGGGGGGCAGAGTGGCCCTGACAGGGCGAGGCAGGCTGCTGCCCTCCCTTGGGGGTCCCGCTCACACCCAGTTTGGGGGTCTGTGGAGCCCAGGGCTCTGCTGGAAGGGGCTGCCATGATGTCTGCAGACAGGCAAATGTGCTAGCACCAGGCGTCCCAGCTGCAATTGCAGTTCAAGGAGATCTTGTTGCCATGACAAGCTGTACAAGCATTATCTGGGAAAAAGAGACCACGGCGACGCTTGTTGGAGATGGGAGAAAAGCAGGCAGCGCGGAGGGCACAGACGTACCACGCAAGCCACGCACTAACGTGGCTGCAAACACGTGTGTTTAACCACACGTGTTAAACTCCTTCTAACACACGTTATCCTCCAGTGTTGCACCCCCAAGACCTCCTGCCTTGATCCAGCCCCCTCCTGAGCTCTGTGGCCCCCAGGCTCCCATGCACAGGGGTGCACAGATGCGATCCCAGCCCCTTGCCCTCTTCCAGTCCCCACACAGCCATCCCTGCAGGTCCATTGCAGGAAAGGGAAGGTTTGAGCCAAGCTCTTGAGAGACACCAGCCCTGTGCTGCCGCACTTGCCAGGAAGTGGGGGCTCGCACCCACCAAGCCCTCCGCTTCTTCATTTATTTAGTAGCAGGGGCTGGTGAGTGCCGATTAAACTTTAAAGGGTGGTTCTGCGCTGGAAAGCAAACGCCGTTAAAATCCCCAGTGCCTCTGAGCTCCTGCCAGGGCGAGAGCATCGGTGGGGGGGATGTGCAGCCCAGCTCGGGGCATCTACCCCATGGCACAGATCAGTGTGGGGCTGGGGATGCTGTTTAGCCTTCGGCAGGATGCTCCTCCTCCTCCTTTGCCTGGTGAGTGGCAGAAGGACCTCTTTCCCAGGAGGATGACTCTGGTGCTGCTCTGGGTGCGAGTCTCACTGCAGCCCTGGAGTGAGGATGGCACAGGCTTGTTCCTGGTGGTGCTCCCTGGCTGCTGCCAGGCTGGGTGGCAGCAGGTTGTGGGGACAGTGTGCTCCCTGGCTCGCCAGCTCCGGGCAGCCCAGGGAATAGCTGTCAGGCTGGGGAAGCCCGGGAGCACCACATAAGGCTTTCTGTTGTTGTGCTGCTCTGCCCCAAGGTCTTCAGATTTCCCCACAGCTGAAAGAACTAGAAGAGCAACTTTTTCCTCTTTTTCTTGAGAGTCTGGAAAAGTCACAATTGCAGCAGCCGGTGCTTTCAGCAAATTGGGGACGCCCCGGGGCCCCTCGCCCAGCACACCCTGTGGCCCTGCTGGCAGCGGGGCTGGGTGGTGGCAGGGGGGTTCTCCAGACCCTCCTCAGCCGGCAGCAGGGTCTGTGGGTTTCCCCGGCACGTTACAGCCCGTGCTGGGGAAGTAAACATCCTGCAGCAGGCACGGGCAGCTGCCGGCAGCCGGGTCAGTGCAGGGGGACAATCGCCGGCTTCCTCAGCGCTCGCGTTTGGACAATAATTTCCATGAACGCGGCCAGAAACGAGCTCTGCTGCGCGGGCAAGGCCCTCGCTATTCACTGCTCTGTCTTTTTTCCCTTTTTTTCTTCTATCCTCTTTCTTTCTCTCCTTCCCCCTTTCTCTTTCCCCTTCTTCTTTGTCTCCTCCAACTGTGTTTTTGACCTCCCTCCTCTCTCCTTTCGGAGCGGTAACAGTATGTCCTCCCCCTGCAGACCCATTCTCACCCCCAGCCCATGGTCCTGCCATGCCCTGGCTGTTAGCGTGAGGCTGTGCCACCCATTTGGGCACCTTCCCACATCACTGGCCAGCCACAGTGGCTGCCAGCACTCAAGTCTGTGTCACAGAGACAGTTTTGCCCAAGCTCCAGCTTGACATGAGCTCTGGGGGGACACCCCCCCAGCACTAGGGACCCCCCCAGCACTGGCTGCTTTGCTTCCCAGCGCAGTGCTGGGAGCTTGGGGAGCAGAGCTGGAGGAGAGGCTGCTCCTGCCCGCCGCATGGCCATCGCTGCCCACATGGTGCAAGCCACGGTGCTGCCAGCTCTCTGGGCTGTGCCTACACCCCCAGCCCCCATCCTTCCACCTGCCCAGGCAGGGCATGAGCCTTTGAGGATCCCAAGGTTCAAATCCACAGCGAGCCCCGGGGTCGAGGGTGGGAGCAGGGCCAGAGCATGCATTTGGGCTCGCTGGGAGTCTGTTGCAGTGGGTTTGCCTGGAGAACTGTTTTCTGTCAGTTCTCGCATCCAGTTTCTCACACCAGCCCTTCCCAGGGAGGCAGGGGGTGGGGGAGAGGCAGATGGGCCAGGTGGTGGCACACAGCGGATGGGGAGCAGGGAGGGTGCTGCAAGGTGGCACCTCTGCCCGCATCCTTGACCTACCTCTGCAAAGAGAGGACTCGCACCGAGCTCAGCCAGGAAGGATGGAGCAGCCATTATCCTCTGTGATACCCAGCCAAGCTCGTTCAGGTCCTCCCCACGATACCCAGCTAGAGAGGGCTCCCTCTTGCATGCCATCCTGCTCCCCATCCCAGCCCCCTTCTGCTGCCAGCAGCCACGTGCCCTCACCCGTGCTGGCATCTGCCACTCGGGCTCCACTGGCTACCATCCCCGCAACACCCACGTCTTGTTTGTGTCCTGTGTCATGTCGAGGGAGGTGATGCGGTGCAGGAGTGACGGTGGTGGGGGGCAAGGGGAGAGCGTGAGGCAGGTGGAAGCAATAATTGGTCATGATCTAATTAGGGAAGCCTAGGGCTAGATTAGGAGCTGTGACACAGTGGAGGGTTTTTAGCTGTAAGCTGCAGATGGCTCTGCCTGCGAGCTGGGAGAGGAGAGGCTGGCGTGGACTTGCCGGGGGTTCATAATCCTGCCTGCACGACGCGCCGTGCTGACTAACAGGACAGTTTTCTGACAGCTTGGAAATACCTCGGTGCCTGGTCTGCGTAAGGCGGGTGGTCCCTGCTGCTGCCAGCCCACGCTTCCTGCGCTGCCCCGTTCCCCACTGATGCCCATCCCATCCCATCCCACTCCTGCACCGCACGCCTGGGGACAGCAGGGAATGCAGTACAAACGCTGGGAGAAGCAGCCAGAGCTGCTCCAGGCTCAGGCTATCCCTCAGCAGATCTGTGGTACCTGCCCTCAGCTCATGCCTTTATTGGGAGCACGTGGCCTGCCCCAGCCTTAAAAACCCTAAGTATTAAGCAAGGAACCACATGACATTTCTGGATTTTACTTAGGGAGAAGGTGAGAAGATAAAATATTTTGACCAAAGGTGAATATATAATTTTCTCCTTGATCAAAATGGCTTCTATCTGCAGAAGCTCGATGGAGGGAAGTGGCCAGCTGCCTGAGCACTGAGGTGGCCGTGCAGGTGTCACAGAAGGCCTCGGATTTCTCACTGGAGCTGGGAACCCCAACTGCTGGCCCCTTCCTCTATTTCAGGAGTAGTTTGGCTGGTCTTTCAGCTGGGCCACCAGTGCTGGCATAGCAGGGTGCCCCTTACCCATCTATCTGCTGCTGACAGCCCCCAGCGCCTTTCCCCACCGTTACCTTCTCATTACCATTCTCCCCACCATTACCATTACGTCCTGGGGAGCTGGAGCGGGACGGCAGCAGAGCAAGCTCATTCCCACGCAGCAGGGTCGGAGGCAGCCCCCCAGGACAGGCAGCTGTGGAAGTCCCCGTGCCCACCCATGGCACTGGCATCATTTGGCTCCAAGCCCATCTTTCCCTTCCTCCCAAGGCATTTTTATGGCCACAGCCAAGCTCTTTGGCCGCTGCAGGGCGGCAGGCAGGAGCCCTCAGCCCTGCTGATGATGAGAAACCCATATCCCACAGCCACTGGAGCTCCCACCCTTCCTCCCCAGCCACCCTTGGGACGCAGCACGGCTCCTAGCTGGAGGGGAAATCCTCTCCCTGGCCTCCCACAGGGCTCGGAGCTGACCGGGCTGCCCCACAGCCCTGCCAAGGCAAGAGGATTTGGGGTGCAGGCTCCTGGAGTGGCATCTCTCCCTCCCTGCATCCCATGTGGGTTTTATTTTTCCATCTTCTCACTCTCCGCCCCCAGCCCGGCACATCATGTCCCATCACCGGAGCTTCGCCCCGGCCTCTCCCTCAGCCTCCAGCGCTTCCAGCAAAATTCCTTTCTGGCCAGTCATTGCCGCCCCTCAGCCTCGACACCTCCGGGGCCGGCATGCTGGCGGGGCTGGGCTTCCTCTTCCTGAACTGCTCCAGCCCCCGCTGCCCTCCTGGCCCCCTCCTCGCCTTCTCCCAGTGCTGTGGCATCAGCCTTTCCCTGGGGACGTGAGGGCATGGGGTCTGCCAGCCAAGCCCACCCAGCGGTTCGGGTGCCCAGCAGGGGTGCCCAGCCCCCCTCATCCTCTCTGGGGGTGCTGCATCCCACACGACCCCCACGCCATGCTGGTCCCGCCACCCCCAGTGCTTTTTTGTGAGAGGATGATTTACAGCCCCAGTTGGCAGAGGGGAGGTGCAGAGGATGACTGCGGTGAATCGCTTGCAGTGGGAAGGAGTAGGAGGCAGCAGCTGCTGGAGGGGGGGGGCGGACTCAAGCCCACGAAGGTGTGAGGACCCTTCAACACACCATTGCAGTTCCCCCTCGCCCCCCCGCATGCTCAGGTCTCACCCAGGCACACCTCGTGTCCCCTGCTGACACCCACAGCACCCGGTGGGGACACCTCCCCCACACGTGCCAGCCCTCAGCCCCAGCACACCCACCCACCTCACCTTACCTTCCCACAATGGCACCGTCTCTCGTTATTAATTAAAGGGTGAATGCTTTGCTTTTCCACAGTCCCCTTCACCTGTGGCTGTCCCAGCGTTGTGCAAATATTAATTACTGGTAATTAATTAAATCAGGCCTCCCCATCCCCCTGTGGAGATGCTGTCTCATAAACATGCTGATAGCAAACACAGTGTCAGGGCAGGCTCTCCGAGCTGGGTGGGAGCTTCCAATTACCTGTTGCTAATGATGCAAAACCCACCTGCAGCAGTTTCTGCCTAATTGATCTTCCTGGAGGGCTAATGGGCTGGGAGAGGGAGATAGGTGGGAAACCAGCAGGACCTGGCCTGATCCCAGTAAGGGATAATGGATAGATCTTTATAAATGCCCCTTGGAAACTTGGTTCTGGCTTGTTGCTGGGGTATGTGGGAGGGTCCTAAGCAGCTGGTGGAGCTTGCTTTGTGCCAGCTTTTCAGCCCAGAGCCCACCCTGAGGGGCTGTGCCCTGTTATCTGCACTGGTGTTGAGCTGCCATCCCTCCAAGGTAGGTGGGGATCATCTCCCATCAGCTCCCCTTTCCTGAAGGGCTTAAAGCATTCCCGAGGTAGCGTTAAGGGTTCAGCACTCCTGTCCTGCTGCTCCTTGGTGGAGGGCTGCGACACCGAGCAGGAAGAGGACAGGAAGGCAAACAAGGTTGTTGACCCTCCTGAAGCGGAAGGTGGGTGCTCTGGGAAGGAAGGAGGGGGATTGCCCAGGGATGCACAGCAGGAACCTGCAGATTTCTCACTACAGCATGGCTTGGAGGATCTCTCAGGCAAGGTCCCGCTGCCCTCCAAGGGGACAAAGCTCTTCTATGCATCCCTGGGATGTTGTTTGGGAGCACCACGTCTCCCCCCCACCAGGTTGCAAACTCCCTTGCTGGCGTACGGCTGCTGCTCTCTGTCCCTAAGGCTGCAGAGGGCACCGATCCCTGACCGGAGGTGCCACCTTAATCCAGATCAGTGGGAAATCCATTGCGTGCCCACGCGGCAGCTCCCTGCCCGGCCGTGGCCACAGCAGCTCCACTGGCTCCGCAGGTCAAGCACCAGCTGGGACGTGGGGGCAGCCCGGAGGAACCCGGCCCCGGGCAGCCTTTTGTGCCACACAAATGCATTAATTGCTGAGCGAAGCCAGCTTAATTTCCCGCTCTACCAGCAAAAGCGGGCACAAACGGGGGTGAGATTAAGGCATTCCTTGGGCAGCTCCCACCCCCTCACCCCGACTGCTGTATCTCAGCCTGCGAGGCCACTAATGCTACTTACATTATTACTGGATTATTTTGGTGTAATGAGCTTTGCCCTGCTCAGCTGTCCCTCTGCTCAGGGGTGTTGTGATGTGTAATACTTCCTGCGCGAGGCCACGAGGCGGGCAGCTGCCTGCTCAAAAACAAGCAGAGCCCCGGCAAAACAATGCATTAATGTTCCCAGAGCAAAATTCCAGCACGGGCCGGAGGTTAATCACAAATCGGGGAGCTTTTGGCTTAGGGCTGAACAAAGCCGGGAGGCGGGAGGGCGATGGTGCCCTAAGCCGGGTCCTGACCCGTCTCCGTGGGTACAAACAGGAGTGACCGTACGGGTTTCATCTCCGCCAGCGGTGTAACGTAGCTGGAAGCATTTATTCCATCCTCGACTCCTTTTCCTCTGCCTTCCCTCCCGTCAGACCTGCCAGTGCAGGGCCTTGGCGATCTGTTGCTATGGACACCAAGAAGTTTCCCCTAGAGACCAGAAGCCCGGAATAAGTGATGCTTGCATTTTCTGACATCGATTTCTTTTTTTTTTCCCCCTTTCTCTTTTTGTTACTAATGTTTGTTTAAGTGTTGATTAATTCCCAGCCTTTCACCCCACCTCCCTCCTGCTTTTCTCTCCGAGCTTTGTGGATTGCCGTGGCTGTGTCCCAGGGCTTGGCTTCTGCTTCGTTCTCGGCGAGGGTGCGAGCATGGGGTGCGTGGGAGGAAGTTTCAGCGCTGTAACTCTTGCTCTGCTGGAGACCCCTATGGAAGAGATCCCCTGTTCACTCCAGCCACGGGAGATCCTGTTGGGGTCAGGCCTGGGTTCCCCCGGGCTGCCGCAGAATTAATGGATGCCCACCAGCAGCACCAGATGCTGCTGAAGGAAGTCCTGGACTCCTCTTCCCAGGGCTTGTGCCTCCCCTGTAAAAGCGTGGGTGGGGGTACCCTGTTCCCTTTACAGGTGTCCTTCATCCTGTTTGGGACCTCAGAGCGGTTTAGATGTAGACTAGACTGGTGAGCTCCAGGCCTGACTCCTGTTTCATAGGTCCTCTCCTGGCACTGCAATACCCTTTAGGACCTCAGGTACCTCTGTTGGCATCTGAGAGCTCTTGGCCTGCAAGAGTGCGATCAGGAGGGAAGTCCCAGCAACTCTTGGGAGTTCACATCAAGGCTGGAGCCTGAGCTTTGCTGGGTTGCGCTTGTAGAAAAGCACCTCAGCTTTCCTTGCAGCCCTCAGGTCGGACTGGGCAAGGCAGCCGGTCCCCAGCAGCTCCGTAGCTCCAGGGGATGGGGCAGTGGTCACGGAGGGACAGCCCATTTTCCCAGTGATGAGCAGTGCTGCATGTCCATAGAGCATGTTTCTGGGCACTGGGCGTACGGGATGGGATTTTACTGTGAGACAGCCTCAATGTCACTTTGACTTTTCTTTCTTTGCTTTTGAAGCCAATAATGGGCTGTTTCTGTTCCCTGCCACATGATCTGCCCCACAGTGAACGAGGAGCCTCTCTGATGAGTGATCTCCTCTGTCCTGTCCCTGCTCTGGGGGGAGTTCACGTACCAGGTTACAATCAGCTGCTTCTCTTGTTCCTGGGAATGCAGTTCAGCACTGGGTCAGAAAGTCTCTGCTCCATTGAAATCCTGCCCTTCACTGCTCAAGTTGCCCAAATTACAACTCCCTCTCTGAAATCTTACAGCAAACAAGTCCTTTGCTGCTTGTCCCCTGCCTGCAGCCACCGTTAGCCTGGTGTCAGCCAGCCTGGAGCTCCTGCGAGCAGCCCATGCACCTGCAGGTGGGGCAGGGAAAGCAGGAGGTGCTTTTAAAATGTTTTCTGTATGCGTTTGAGATTTGTGCTGAGACAGCAGAAAGACCCCCAGCTCCATACGGTTCCTCCCTGGAGCGTGGGGGGAGGCTGCAGAGCATCAACCCTTCACGGTGGCCTGCAGGGCTGCTGGAGGGGGGGGTGAGGAGAGGAGATGAGTCCCAGGACTGTCTGCAGCAGTTGAAGGTCTGCTCTTGCCCGTAGCTCCGGGGCAGCCACGTTGCCCTCCCCTGTGGCCCCCGGCTCGGCGCAGAGCCTGCACGTGCCGCGGTGCCGCTCCGGAAGGAGCAGCAGGGCTGGGATGCTGCTCCTGGCCAAGGAGGTGAGAGTCCCACCAGGGCCAAACGCTCAATTGCTGTGATGTTTGAAAGCTCCTTGAAAAATGACTTCTCCATCCAGTTCCTAACCAAACAAGTGGAAGCTCCAGAAAACAACAGTTCCTTCCCATGCCTCTGCCAGGGCAGCGCTCGCTGGCGTGTTTCTGAGCAGGTCAGCAGCGAGCCAGGGCTGCCCGAGGGCTGAGCGGAATAGAGCTGCTGGGTAGCTGGTCCCTGCCTTGTCCTTCTCCACCTGCTTAGGAGATAGGAGAGCATCCGAGGAGCTCTGCTTGGCTTTGGGGCGATGGTGCAGGTGACCTGGTTGTCCATGCAGGGACAGGGAGCAGTGTCCAGGCTCTTGGACTGCACAGCCCTTAAAACTGCAGACCTGTGAGCAGCTCTTTTGTGGGGACAAGGAGATCCCAAATCCAGACAGGGATGTTCACCCAGCTCAGAGTCACCAGCATGACCTTGGCTGTCCTTCACCCTTAGTGGTGGCCTGATGTCCAGCTTCTGTGTTGCAGTCACCAGAGGGCTCTTCTCTGGCTGCCCAGCTGGGGTCAGTGCCATGATGCCTGGTTGTGTCCCAAGTGCTAACAGACCCTTCCCCTCTCTCGTTTTTCTCTCCCTCCTTTCTGCCAGCAGTTCCCTATCAGCAGAACCCCTACACCCCTGGGAGCAGCTCTACCGTCATCCAGTGCTACCGCTGCGGGGACACCTGCAAGGGAGAGGTGGTGCGTGTCCAGAGCAATCACTTCCACATCCGCTGCTTCACCTGCCAAGGTAGGACGGTGCTGCCCAGAGAGCTGGTGGCCAGGTTGCCCCACGGCCCTGGGTGCAGTTTGGAAAGCAAAAGGCTGGGCACAGACCTGCTCAGCCCACTGAGATGTGGTCACACACCCAGGGGTGGATGTGGTACGGTGCAGGCAGGGAGGTCACGGCACGGGGCTGGCACAGTGCAGGGAATGTCCCTGCGTGATGCCAGAGCTCTGAACAGGGGTGGCCAAGACCATCAGTCCCCTCGAGCTCCCTGAATACCAACCAGCCTGTGCTGCACCAGTCCCAAACATACCCACTACCCACCTCTGATCTGGGGTGGCCACTTCAGCCACCTGCCTGCCCCAAAATCAGGAGGAGGAGGAGGTGTCACCAGCCTGGCTGAGAGGTAATGACGTGAGGGAGATGCTCCAAGCGGCTCCTGACAGGGATGGGGATGGGTGACTGACCACTGCCACCCGCACATGGGATGTGACCGAGGTGCCATGGGATGACATGTGCTGGAGCTGGGACTCGGTGGCCTTGGGGGCTGGCAGAAATAGAGGAGAGAGGTTGCTCAAATCCTCCCTGATGCAGGAGAGCTACGGAGCTGTAAAAGCTAACGGCCCAGAGCTGATGCTGAAGGGCTCCTTAGCACATTCATTAAAGCAGCCGCTCTCAACCAGGCTAGTGGCTGGTTCTATAGGTTGTAAAGCATCCCATTACCGGGGATTTTTAAAGGTCTCTGGTCTTCCAAGCTCCCAGCACCCTGTGCTGAGCAGGACATAAATCCCTGTCCCCTTGGCCATGCTTTGCTGCTCCTCTGGCGGGGACTGTCACTATCCCTGCTGCAGCCCTGTCCCCCATGGTGTGGGCAGCCCTGGATCTCTGGGAGGGGGTGTGTGCCCCAGGTTGCCCTCGGAGCTGACCTACACGTTCGGGGCACTGTGCTGAGCTCCTTCCCAGCTCAGCATGTGGGATGGAGCCGGAGTGCACATCCAGACAAAGAGCTCAGACAGCCACCGGCTTCAAAGGGGCCAGGAGCCGGCAGGGAGATCTTGGCAGTGCTCGCTGCCTGATTTCCAAGTGAAAGGGAATAAATAATGAGAGGAAATCCTCCTGTCTCACCTTCCCTCACAGCTCTTACCCCCTGCTACCTCAGCCTAGCTGCTGCCAGCTCCCATGCCAGCCCTGCAACTTGTTCCCAAGGTGTCCCCGGGAGTCTTGAACGACTGGGGATGTGCTCTGGGTCCCACGGCAAGCAGGGCCCAGAGCTGCCACGGTTTTTCTTGCTTCTGCTTCCTGATACCGTGCCAGAGCTGGTGGCCTGTCCCTTGTCACTGATGAGGAAAGGCTGGCAGGCTGTTTCGGAGAGCAGGGGGTGCTGGCCCTGTACCCCCCAGCTGTCTGCCCCCACCTCCGTGAAGCAGCATCTGGGGGATGCTCTGCAGGAGAGGAGCTGCATCTCTGCACCTGTGGGCCCTGCAGCCAGCAGGTCCAGCTGTGCCCCGGGATGGTGGCCACTGCATGGGCTGGCCCACGGGTGGGGGTGAGGTGTGTGAGGACAGGACAGGGGGGTGTTTTGGGGTGAAGGGTAAAGCAGAGACCAAGAGGGACTGTACCAGCAGATGCTCAGTTGCTCTGTAGTTCCCCCCTCCACCCCATCACCTTGCAGAACAGGTGATGGGCATCATGCAGAGGCCCCAGAACCTGGTCCCTGTGCTGCTCCTGAGGTGCCTTTCCAGGGTCTGATGTTCTTAAGGTCTCTCTGTGCACAGAGAAGACGTAGGAGGGAAATGACACTAAGGGCCAAGGCTTGCTACGTCTCCTTGGATTACTCTGATGGGCTGTGCACCACCCACGGTTCCCACAGCAGGGAAGGAAGTGATGTTGGGCTGGACACCTATGGAAAAACAAGCAGTGAGAACACCAAACCCAGGGTGTCCCAAGACTTGTTCCCATTAGGGCATGGCCTCATGTCCAAGCCAGGGAGTGGAGATGGCTCGTCATAGAGAAGGCCACGCCACAGGGCGTGGAGAAGACCTCTCCCCAACTGTCCCTGGGGCGTGCCCAACTCTTTGCGGTTTTGGTCTCGGCTTCCTGACACCATGTGAGTGTCTAATAGAGGGGCTGAGCCCCATCCAGGTGCCGTGGGTCCAGGAGGGGATGCTGTGGACCCTCCTGGGCATGGTTTGTGCACGGTCAGTGGGGCTGCAGGGGCTCCCTTCCTAGGGCTGGGGTTTCCTCCAGGAGCACCTAGCCCTGGTGTCCGGGCAGCCCCATCCTGCACCCCGCTACAGCCCAACACTGACATCTTGTGGTGCTGGGGGAAGGCCCCAGCGTGTCCGGTGGGAAGGGAAACCCTCCCAGATACCTGCAGAAAGCTGAGTCTTCAGGGATGCCCCGGGACTGCTGCTGGAGAGGCAGCAGAGGTGGGTTGGGAGATCCCGGCTGGGGCTGGACCTTCCCGCTGCCCCTTTGATGGGTGCATGTCCTCCCCCCACAGTGTGTGGCTGCGACCTGGCCCAGTCGGGCTTCTTCTTTAAGAACCAGGAGTACATCTGCACCCACGACTACCAGCAGCTCTACGGGACCCGCTGCGACAGCTGCGGGGACTTCATCACCGGAGAGGTCATCTCTGCCCTGGGGAGGACGTACCACCCCAAGTGCTTTGTCTGCAGCACCTGCAGGTGAGCTGAAGCCATCATCGAGGGTGCATGGCCTCCCTTGTGCACCCTTGGTTGTGCACCAGGGAGAAGGCTGTTCATCAGCCCACAGCCCCTCGTTCCCCGCTCAGCACCACAGCAGACACCTCCTCTGCGTTTCCTTAGTGGAAACCCTTGGGAGGCAATGAAATGGCTCCAGCCCTTCCCTTTGCTGCCTGGAGACCTGCCTCAATGCCTGCCTCGGTCCTCCTGCCCCAGCACACATCCACATTCTCTGCCTCCCCTTGTAGCCCTTGCCTGGAGCCCCCCTGCTCCCCAGCACTGTGGGTCCTGCTGGCCCCTGGGGAAGGAGCTCAAGGAGCCCCAAGCACTGCATGGAGGGGAGCGAGTGGCTCATGCCTCTCCACCTCTCCTTGGCCACAGGAAGCCATTCCCCATCGGAGACAAGGTCACCTTCAGCGGGAAGGACTGCGTTTGCCAAAACTGCTCCCACTCTCTCATCAGCACCAAACCCATCAAGATCCACGGGCCCAGCCGTAAGTTGACTGCTCTGGTGTTACGTGATGGCTACGAGGAGAGGGACCACATACGTGTGTGGGAGGGGGTGTGTGGAGGGGGGGTGATGGGACAGGCTTTGGGGACAGTGTGCAGCACTGCATGGAGCCATGGGCGTTTGCGGAGGTTTCGGAGGAGGAACAGGGTAGTCCTGCAGCTCCACCCAGGATTGCAGGTCACTGCTGGTTTCGGAAACTCCCTTGGCCTGTTTGTGACCTGGGCGGGTGCCACCACCCTGGCGGGCACTGTCTGGGGCAGTGGGGAGGTTTTGGAGCTGGTTTTGCTCTGAGGCGGTTCCCAAATGTTGCTTTGTGTCCAGCTGCACCAAGGTCTCCATCCGAGCGCCAGTCCCAGGAGTGCTTGCCCAGCTTTCCCAACGCTGGTGTTACTCACCGCCTCTACAGGCAATGAAAAGGCTTCATAACGCTCACCCCCTAGCGCTCAGCAAGACATGGAGCATCAGTGCCTGGAGACAAGTCCTGCAGCCAGAGCTGGACCCAGGACCATGGTGTCCTTGTCCCCTGGTCACTATGGTGGCACTGATGGTGGCTGTTTGGATTGAGTTTTCAGTCAGTGCTGATGGGTCCCTGGGAGCACCCCCAAGCTGCCTCCCCCCAGGTCTCACTATGGCCTCAATGGAGTTAGGGGATGTGGTGGGGGTTGAATGACCCTCGGCCAGGGCTTCCCTCATCTTCCTCCAAGGGCACCTCGAGCTGCCCAGAGCTGTGGCCAGCAGACAGCACCCCGCTGTCTCCTGGAGCAGGGGACAGGAAGGGCAGCCATACGCTCTGCCTCTCTCCTGCTTTCTTCTCCCTTTCCGTCCCCTTCCCCTGGCTCTTCTCCTCAGCCTGCGGCACGGGGTCAGCTGAGGGCACCATGCTTTATTCATAGGCAGCTGCAGATGTGGCCTGCTGCCTGTCTGTGCCCCTTGTGGCCCAAGTGGCCCTGGCAGCGCCACCCAGAAGGGGTGGCAGGGGAGGTGTGCCAGCTGGAGCCCACGCTGGTGTGCTCTGCAGGGAGGACATCCCTAGAAGAAGGATGCCGAGCCTCTCCCTGCAGCCCCAGCCCTGTGAGCATCTCCAAAACCAGCAGGACCTGTATGAGAGAGGGACTGGATCCCGGCTCAGCCCAGCTGACCAGCCTGCTTTTTGCCAGAAGTCAAAAGCCTTCCACCCTCAAGCTTTGTCCAACCATCAGGGATGTGGTACAGAGCTGTCTGGGGATGAGCTGGGTGGAAAAGCCTGCTGGGGCTGCCTGTGCCATGCTGTTGCACCTCCCTGGTCCTGCGGCAGGGAGGGGGTTAAGGAGAAACCCCATCCGGGCAAACCTGGTGGCCAGGGGGAGAAGAGGACAAGGAGAAGTCAAGGTCAGGGGTCCGAGGCCCATGTGCTTCCTGCTCCCAGCCTTGACGGCAGCCAGGGGAAGCGGGGAAGGAAGGGAGTCTCGTAAATACCGCAGCGGGGCCGGACGCGGCTGCCGGAGAGCACAGCCCTTCCTCTGCTGCGCTGGCGGCCGGACACTTCCCACCGCTCCCGCCCCGGAGGGGAGCCCCCAGGGACCTGCCAGGGCAGCATGGCCACGCACTCGCCATGGCTCAAGCTCCCTGCCCGGCAGGGAGACCCAGCTCTGTGCCACAGCTGGGGTGGCTGGGTGCCAGCAGCACCTCAGAGGTCCCAGCTCCAGCAGGAGACCGTCCCCCTGGCTCCTTTGCTGGGAACAAGCAGAGGTGGCATATTCTGTGAAGAGATGATTCCCCATGAAGAAATGATCCCCAAGAGGCAGCCCCTGGAGCAGTCTTCTGAGCAGGGTGCTTATAACAGCAGCATCCTCAAGAAAAGGGGGTCCCTTGGGGCAGGGCTTTCCTCTGGGTGTGAGGGGTACACCGGGTTGAACAACCAGGGTGCCTCTGCGTAGGCCAGCAGATGTGGGTGTTCCTGCCATGCTGTCAAGCCCCCCCCCCGGAGAGCTGCGGTGGTCCCACACTGCCCCCCTGCTCCTTCTGTCCCCCCAGACTGCGCAGGCTGCAAGGAGGAGATCAAGCAAGGCCAGTCCCTCCTGGCCCTGGAGAAGCAGTGGCACGTCAGCTGCTTCAAGTGCCAAACGTGCGGGATCATCCTCACGGGCGAGTACATCAGCAAGTGAGTGCCACCGCGCTGGTGGCAGGCTCGGCCGTGCCGTGCCATGTCCCCCGGGGCTGGGGCTGCAGCGAGGGGGGTGCCCAGTCCAGCTCGCTCACCGCTTACCCCGCTCTCCTCCCTCTCCTGAAGGGATGGCATCCCGTACTGCGAGTCCGACTACCATGCCCAGTTCGGCATCAAGTGTGAGACCTGTGACCGGTACATCAGCGGCAGGGTCCTGGAGGTGAGTCCCAGGGACGTGGCCACCCAGTCCCGGTCTGTAACAGGGACCGTGTGTCCCGCCCTGAGGTGCATGCCTTGGGGAGGCGTGGGAGTTTCGTCATCCTGCGCCCTTGTCATGCTGCCCTCGGTCTCTTGGGACCATGGCTCTTCCTGGGGTGGGTGTGTGGACACAGTCTGACCACCTTCTCTGGAGGGTGGGAGTTGGGGAAGGAGCACCACCGTGCTGCAGACCTATGGAGAGGTGGCTTGGGTACTTGAGCTCCAGAAGCAGCCAGAGCACGCGGTGGCCTGTGTGTGAAGGGACGTGTCTGGAGCCCAAGGTGCAGGGACACTAGCTTTAACCAGCTGCTATCATGCCTGGCTGGGGAGTGTCCCCACCACGCTCACCCCAGCCCACCTTCTGAGCGCATCCCTGTGCAGGCAGCCTGCCTGTTGCCTTGGAAACGCATCCAGCATGGCTCCCTGCTGCGGAGGAGCCCAGACGAGGGGCTGCAGCACCCTGCCCACAGGCAGCACACCCCTTCGCAGGACAGCCACCGGAGCAGGGGGTCTCCTACCTACCCTGGGCCAAATCCAGAGAGGGCTTTGCTCATCACCTTGTTGGCCGGCGGGAGCTGCTCTCACAGAGCCACTGAGGGATGCAGGGATCCCACAGCAAGGCATGGATGCAGGTGGCCATGGAGGATGTTTTTGGGTGATGATGGAGCTGCAGAGGTGGGAGAGATGGAGGGAGCAGGGTTTACTGCTGGGGAGGAACAGAAAGGTCCATCGGGGCTGGTCCTTCTGTTAGCCAGACAGTGAGGTCCTTCTCGTGGCCTCTGCTCCTGGAGGTGAGGTGTCCTGCCATGCTTTCTGTTTCTACCCCAGCATTTGCAGGGGAGAAGAAAAAGCCGGAAGATCTGGTCTGAGGGCAAACTAAAGGCTCAGGAGGCAGAGAGAAAGATGTCAGAATGAAGCTTTTTGTCATTTTTCGATCGGTGGTGCTTGGTGATGCTGTGGGGCTGGGCTGTGGTGGTGTAGAGACACAACAATGCAGAAAGTGTGCTCAGTCACTCCTGAGACCTTCCCTTTGTGGGAACGGAAGATGGGAGTGGCATTGCACCCACACCTCTGCCATCTCCAGACAGCAGCAATAGGAAGCTCTATCCCAAAATCAAAGGTACTGTGGCTCCACAGAGAGCCAGACAGCAGGTGCTGGGCCTGGAGTGGCAGTGGCTGCGTAGGTCTCCAGCCTGCTCAGAGCTGTTCCAGGACATCTCCAGCCTGTTTCACTCACAGACTACCAAGAAGCAGTCACCTCTTCTGATGCTGCCAGCTGGGCTGGCCTGAAAGCACCTTGCCTAGCCAGGGCACCTCTCCCAAAGCTGGAGATGGGTGCCAGGAGTCCTCCAGCATCTTCCCCCTCTTCAGGGAGCTGCCTCAGCTTGGGGAGGCTTTCTGCTGACTCCAGGCTTTGGCAGCAGTCGTGGCACTGGACGCTCTGAGCATGAGCTCAGCGCTGCAGTGGCTGCCGTGGGCCGGCTGCCCATCATGGGGCCACTTGATTAGCAAACATCTGAGCAGAGCAGGGTAAAGCCAGAGGGTCCCCTGAGGTCAAATCCCTGTGGCTGCTCCCCTGGGCAGTCCGGTCCCTGATACCCCAGTGCCAGTATACAGCATCCTCAGCCACCCCAGTAGGGCAAGCAGGCTGGGCGTTGCATGGTGTGGGATATTCAGCATATAAGAGGAGCCAGAGGGGACCTGGGACCCCTGCCCTGAGCTCAGAGGCTGTGCTGCCAGCCCAGATGGCACCCTGGGGCACTGCTGCCTCCTCACTGCGCCACCCTCGGGGTTTTCCTCACTTGGCGCAACCACAGTGGAGTCAGAATGAGCATAGGATGTTCCTCTGATGCATGTCTGATGGCACGGACAGAGCAGCTCTGCAGGGCATGACGGTGCGGGTGGTGTGGGTGCTGTCTTCTTCAGCAGAGTGCAAAATGGAAAGGGTGCCTTTAAATCATTTTAGATCTTAAGGAGCCTTCTCATGTATCCCAGCAGCCTCCGGGCTTTCCCAATCGCTGCAAGCACGGCCAGGCTTGGATGATTAATGAGTCTTTAAGGGACCACAAGTGATAACGAGCAGGTCTCTTCCCTCACAGCCTCTCCAGCCTTTTACGAGCTGTAACATTAATGAATATAAAAAGAACAAAGTTTGTGCGTGTTTCAGAGAGTTGCTCCTCCAGGAGTGGTGGGTTTTGAGATGTTGGGTGGTTTTTGGAGAAGGTGGGACTGGGCTGGTACATACCACCAGGGTAGCAGCCAGCCTCCCTCCACGTCCACATCCTGCTCTGCACAGCATCCCCTTTTAGCACAGTCTCACCTGTCACACAGCCCATATAGTCTAGATAGGAGAAGAAAAGACATATATATATTTTTTTTTCCTTACTGTCCGCACAGCCAGTCTTTGGGAGTACTAAGGGGATCCGGAAGCACCAAACCCATCCCAGATTCAGAGAGGGACTGGGGAAGGTTTCACATCAGTCATCAGGGCCCCATGTCCCCTGTGTTAGCTTGTCTCTAGACAGCTGGAAGTACAAGCCATGGGAACTGCACGCACACTGGCCTGAAGTGTTTAGGAGCTGGGCTTTCACTGGGTTATTTTTCATCTCTTTTCCCTGTATTTATGGCTGTCTCCTCCGATCGGTGCAGCTCGGTGAGCCTGCCATGGGTGCCTGCTGCAGAGGGATGCTGGCACAGTGCTGTGATGGGCACTGGGGCTGGGGCCTTCCTTGCTGCTCCTCTGTGTGTCCATCTTTGCTGTTCTCCCACCGGTGACTTTCCTGCCCTGTCATCAAGCTTTTGGGTATGAACTGAGGGTATTTGGGTTGTGGGCTCACTTGGGCCAGCCCAGGAGTAGGTCGTGCTGCTGTAAGCTGGCACAGGGAGGTGCCTGGGGTGCGGGGCTGTGTCCCCTCCCCGGGTTGAGGTGCACTGCAGTGAAAGGAAGAGGGCTCCCAACTCTCCCACTCATCTTCCCTGCCTGCCCTAAAACCTTCCACTCATTTTTGGCATAAACTGGAGGGAAAAAGCCACTGACTGCTGTCTGCACTCCGAGGACATGGAGTTCTACGTTGATTTTTATGGGCAATCAGCTGGCAGATTCTCAGTTATCCTCACAGCAGATCTTCCTGTTGATCCTCCCTGTTTCAACCCGGCTCCAGCCCTCTCTGTCATAACCCTCCCCTTTGCCAGCCAGAGCCTCGTCTTCCTTCTGCTGCCTTAAATTATCCGACCTCTCCTCTTGGATTATTATTATGGGAGTAAAACGTCCTTTGGGGTTGAGCTCTAACAGTGCAGCCCAGATTCCTCCTGCCCTGAGCCAGCTCCTGCCTCCCAGTTCCCAGCCCGGAAAATGAGCCTATAATTGAAATGCTTGCAGACACTTTGAGTGGAAACAAGCTACCAATTAAAGCTATTATCCCTGTCAAAGAGCAAAGGGAGCAGCCCGGCTCCTGTTCCGCTGGGGAGTAGCATGTCACTAGTGCTGATGTTTGGGCACAGCTTCACAGAAGGAGAAAAGTTTCTTGAGGGAGAGGGAGAAGGGCTGGCAATGGTAGCCAGGGAGGGTCTGACAGCAAGAGGAAGCTTGTGCTTTACGAGGTTTATCTTCAGGACCCTTCTCCTCCCTTTACCGCTTCCCTGCTGCGATGTCCTAGGCCAAATTTGCTGTTTCTCTTCAAAGCTCTGTAGAGGGAAGGAGCTGGTGCAAAGCATGGCTGCTCGGCTGAGTGTTACTGCAGAGGGTCGTGCTTATTTCCAGACTTTAAGGACAATTTATAAAGTGTGACATTTAGAGGGGTACCTTCCCTGAGGGTTTGGGACCTCCTGGCTCTGCTTTCCTGTGTGTTGGACAGTTGAAGGAGAGCAGAAGGTTCCGAGTCTGACTCGTACTCCAGCAGGTCAGAAGCATTAGTGATGAAGTGGTCTCTGGATTCTCCATGTGTTGGGATGGTCTAATGAGGCTACCCTGGGCAGTTTTTCCCCATTCACTCTGTCATCATCTGCAGCAGCAAGTGATGCCGGGGCCACTTGCCCTCAGGGACTTGAGCAGGTCACCATGTCCTGCCTTGCTTAGGGACCACTCTTCTCTGCTCGCCCTTGCAGGCTGGAGGGAAGCACTACCATCCCACCTGTGCCAGATGTGTCCGCTGCCACCAGATGTTCACAGAAGGAGAGGAGATGTATCTCACAGGTAGGGAACCTGCTGCAGCAAGAACATGGCTGTGCAGAGGTGTGCTGGCTGTGGGGCCACCTGGGGTTTGGGTCCTCACCTTTGGGTGTCTCTGTGCAGCAGAGACGCAGAGCCCACCAGCAATGCCAGAGACCCCTCTCTGCTGCTCCGCAGCCCCTGTGCTCTTCCTGGACCATGCAGCAATCATTTATCTCCATGAAACCTTCCTTGTGGCTGAGTTGGAGGAGACTTTGTTTCTCATCTTTAGTATTTTTTCTCCCTGCACAGCTGGGGATGGCTGCCGGGAAAGCCTGGATGTGTCCCCGGTCTGTGCCCAGCGAGTAGAGGTTGGGATGGGTGCAGGGTGACCTGCTCCCTGCTCTCCCCAGCCCCAGGGGAGATGCTCCAGGACCCCTTTCCCACTGCCCCCAGCTCCCCTTGTCCCGTTTACTCTGCGAGCAGCACTGGAGGGGTAAGGCTTTCACTTGGCACAGCTGGATGGTTTGGGTTTGGTTTTGGCATGGAGTTCATCCCTGCCTGGAGCTGCCTTAGGGACTATTTCCAGCACAGAGGGAGGGTTTGTTTTCTCTCAATAACCTGTGCTTGCTGGTCACCTTGAGTCACTAATGGTCCCATGAGCGGCAAAGGGGGAATTGTGCGCTGAGAGAGCCAGGGTCCCAGCAAAGGCGTGTCATGGGCAGCAAGATGGATGTGTTCAGTGTCCATCCCAGGACATACCTGGGAGAAGCTCAGTGCCTTCGCTGGTTCCAGCCCAGAGGGGGGGTGAGGGGCTGTGGGTGCCCTGGGCTCGGTGTTACCCTGTGTTTAACCAGCAGGAGCTGCCTGGCTGAGCACCAGATGGACTGGGCCAAAAGCACACCTGGGTTTGCTGTCACAATTTAGTAGTGTTAGCCACTACATCTTGGTGCTTGGGAGCTCTTTCATCCCCACTGCCCTGCCTTCCCAGTGGGCACCTGCCTGTGGCTGTGCTCTAGGGGAGAAGGCACCCAGGAAAGCCAGTGGGACCCAGCAGGTGACCCCCCTTCTGTATCCTCGGGGTTCACCGCCTCCTACCTGCTCTGCTCCCAATGGAGAGAATCCAGTTCCTACCTCCTGCCCCTTTGCCCCCCCCTTCCCCAGGAGCTGCCCCCCAGCACGCAGGGGTTGCACCCCTATAACACTGGTTGCTCAATAGAGCTGCTGCTGGAGACGTGTCCTCCCTGGGGACCAGACTGTGGGCTACAGGTTGGTGCGGGGGGTGGCAGGGACAGGATGGGGCTCCCCTGGGGCAGGAGGAGCTGGACGATCCCCAGCAGCAGGGGTGAGCTGTGCGTGGAGCTGAAACACTTTCCCTTTGCTGTGTTGCAGGCTCTGAAGTGTGGCACCCCATCTGCAAGCAGGCAGCCAGAGCAGAGAAGAAGCTAAAGGTAGGCAGCAGGGTAAGGGGCATCTCTGAGTGGTGGCACGTCCCGCATGATGCTGTCCTCGAGTCCCTGCTGGAGGTGAACTGTTGTGGCCATGTCGAAGCCCAGGGTGGCTTCCTGAGGCTGGCACAAGCTCTGCCCCTGCTGCCCAGAGGATGGTGGGTGGCCAAGAGGAGGCTGTTAGTGGGGACCTGCTTCCTGGCTGGCAGCAGCCCATGCTGTGGCCAGGGAGGGGGCACAGCAGTCCCCTTGAGATGTTGCTCTTTCCCTGTGCCCAGCTGGCCACTGCCCGCTGGGTCTTGCCAAGCCACTCACCAAACTCTGGATCTGGCCCCAGAAGAGGCCAGGACACGAAACTGGATGGCAGGGCAGCCTGCAACGGCCATGGGCACTGGCAGCAAGGGGATGAAAGGGCAGAAGAACCGGACCTTGAGTGAAATCCAGCCCCAAACCCAACAGTTCACTTGCATTGTGCCTGCTCAGGGCTCCCTCCCCGCCATGCTCTCACCTGTCTTCTGCTTTCCTGCCTCCACAGCACAGAAGGACATCAGAAACCTCCATCTCACCCCCTGGTTCCAGCATCGGCTCCCCAAACCGTGTCATCTGCGTAAGTACAGCTCTGCCCTTCATCTACACGGGGCAGGACAGATGCGCCGGCCCCAGGGAAGGGAGCGATGGTTCCCAGTGCTGCTCTGCAGCATGAGGTGTCCCCCGGTGACGAGCCCAGCATTTGGGGACAGCACAGACAAGCCGTGCCCCCTCGTCCCAGCAGCATGCCGTGCCAGCAGTGCTGTTGGCACAGACCAGGAGCGCTTGGAGGGCACAGTCCCACCCTCCCAGCTCCTCTGCCCCTTCCTCCTGCTGCCTCTTGGGCATCTCCTCTTACCTCTTCTGCTGCTGGTGTGATGGTGGGCTCTGTCTGCCCTGTGCCAGCTCCGCACTGTGTGCTCCAGCCTCCCCTTCCCTCACTCCTCCTCTTCCTTTCCCTCTCTCTGTCTCTGTCTCTCCCTCTCCCTAGGCTAAAGTGGATAATGAGATCCTTAATTACAAAGACCTGGCAGCTCTTCCCAAGATTAAAGCCATCTATGAAGTGCAGCGTCCTGACCTCATTTCCTACGAGCCCTATCACAGATATACATCGGATGAGACGCTGGAGAGATATAGCTATGGGGAGGTACTGAGTCTCGATACGCCCAGTGCCGGGCAGCACAGGGAGCTGGGTGCTCATCTGGGGAAGTGTGGGGAAACTGCACGTGGATATGTGCTCACTCCAGTGGGAATACTGCAGGGAGGCAGGAGTTGGGGTAGGACCTCTCCCGGAGCTCTCTGTCGCTGGGAAGAGAGCTGGAAGGGAACCCATGATGATGATGATGCTGCAGAGCAAGAAGGAAAGCAGTGACCTTAGCTGATCGCTGTGCGCTGCCCACGCTGTGCCGCAAGCCCGAGGTGCGGGGACAGACGGCGCTGCGTGGGAGGAGACGTCACCCTCGGGAGGGAGATGGCAGGGAGCTCACCCATGGCAGCCCGCAGCGTGAGAGGAGGAGGGCAGGCAGCACGCCTGCATCCCTGCGGGCTGGAGGGACAGATGGCTGGCAGGACCAGCCCGGTGGCTCAGCCCAGAGCCTGGCCGCTGGCCGGCAATCGTCCTACACACAAGGTGCCTGTTCCCCATTAGCTGGAGCTGGGGAATAAGGCTGGCCCAGGCCACCCAGCCCTGGCACGGTGTCTCTGAAGCACAGCAGGGCTGTCCCAGTTGGGTGGAAGTGGAAGGGGGCTCAGTCAGTGCATTTTTCCGAGCGTGTGATGAGATGCTGCCCAAGCAGCACGTGGCGTGGGACTGCCCTGCCCTGCTCCCCCAGGCAGGCTGGGGCTGCTGGATGATTTCAGTAAGTCTGTGGAAGAAGAGTGTCTGAGCAGCTCACGCAGAGGTGGGGGAACCTGAGGTAGACCTAGAAGAGGACTTTGTAATGGCCAGGAGCAGCATCTCTTACGTCTCCAGTCCCCAGGCTTCTCACAAGCCTCCCTTCCTGCAGTGCACCCGGTGACAGTGCAGGCAGCATGGCCATGGCCTGCTCTGGAGCACGGCGGGGCCAGCAGCCGCCTTCCCCCCCTTGCAGCCGCATGCGTTGAGGGGCTCCACAGAGGTCTCCGAGAAGGGGTGCAGGCTGCTGGTTTGGGAGGTGCCATCCTCTCGCCAGCTCCTCCTGCCATGGCTTCGCTCCAGCTGTGCCACCAGCCGCCCGCACCACCTGCCAGCTGTGATGGGGCTGTAATGTGGGCAGTCGAGCTGCTGTGGGACCTCAGTCTGTCACTGCTCCCCTTAACTGTGTGCTGTCTCTCTCTCTCTCTTCCCCCCCTTTGCCTCCTGCCGCCTCCAGTCCCTGGGGACCCTCTCCCCGTACTCGCAGGTAATGCCCCGGGCGGGCAGTGAGAGGTCTGGCACCTGCTGCCACCACAGGCTGTCCCTCTGCCCAGGGACCACTGGGGTCCTACTGAATGTCCCCCTGCCTGGGTGCTGTCCCGAGGTGGGGGGAGATGGGGGGGCCATCCGGGAGGGTCCTGTCCTTCAGGCCCTGGGGAGAGTGGCATGCAGCCCTCCCTGGCAGAGCAGACCCGGGGTGCAGCTTCTGCCCCGTGGAGGGGGACACTGGAAACTGGGAACAAGCTCAGGGGAAAGGGAGGATCTCCAGGCAAGGGAATGAAATCCCCTGTCCAGACAGTGTCGCCTGGTCCTGAACCCTGGGCTTCGCTGCCTTTGCTTTGATGGGGAGGCAGAGCAGCCTAGGGACCCCTCCAGCCATGGAGGACACACACGCTGCCCGGCCTGTCACACCACAGAGCATGCATCTTCCTGGGCTGCCACGAGCATGGGGAAGCCCAGCCACGGGACACCTCCCTGCAGGGCTGGCAAGGCACTGGCTGGCCTCGTCCCTCATCCCACCAGCTCTAACCCCACTTCTCTCCACACCTTTCCCGGTCCCCAGGACATCTACGAGAGCTTTGACACCCGGCAGAGGAGAGCCTCCAGCCCTGGCTACATCGACTCCCCCACCTACAGCCGCCAGGGCATGTCCCCCACCATCCCAAGGTCGCCCCACCATTTCTACCGCTCAGGTGAGGATTTCAGCTGCAACCCCAGGCTGGGCTAAGATCAGAACCCCAAGTGGAGCAGGGACCATCAAACTGTCCTATGCTTCTCTCAGAGGACCTCAGTGGTCCCTTCTCTGGCAAGCAGGCAGGAGGCCTGGGGGGTCCGTGGGGGGCTGACACAACAGGAGCTGCAGGGCAGTCACTAACTCTGCGATGTGCGTCCTCCAGTTCCCTGTCTCTCATCTCGTGAGCAATGAGAGGAGGCCGAGGGGATCTTTGTCCTAGCTCAGACCTGAGTTGGGGCTGATGAAGGATGGGGTGAGGAGGGAGGTGACCCCCAGGTCCAGTGAAGACCCCTCAGCTGGATTGGTAGCTCTGGGAGGGGTGTGCACAAGAGTGCTTGTGCCCAAACAGTGCTGCAAGGGGGGTCCTTACACACACACACAGACACACACGTACATGCCCTGGAGCATGTCAGGGGGGAAGTGTGTCTGTGCCATGTCTCCCATCCTTTGGAGCCGGGGAGAAACGACTGGGAAAATCCAAGGTCGGTAAGTTCTGAGGTCCCGCACTCCCCGAGATCCCCCTGCACTGCACCGCAAGGGCCCATCACCGTTTGCCTCTGCAGCGCGCTCGGCTTTCCTCTCACCGGCCGCGGGGCAGCCTGCTGCCCTCTGACAGCACCCGCGCACGGGGATTCCTCTGCATCTCGCCTTCCGCTGGAGATGTGGGAAATCTCCCCTTGCTCCATCACGCCCCATCCTGGACCACGGACCGGTGCACGTCTCTGTCACCTCCACCACGTGGGTCACCCCCCCTGCTCTTCTAACACCGCTGCACTTAACACCCGTTTTCTTCTGCCTCTTGTTCTCTCTCTCGGTCACTTATGGCTGCTTCTGCTCGGCACCGCGTAGGCACCGAGAGCGGGCGCAGCTCCCCCTACTATAGCCAGTTAGATGTGAGGTCCTCCACTCCAACCTCATACCAAGCGCCCAAGCATTTCCACATCCCAGGTAGGCTCTGGAGCACCCCGGTCCCCGGGGAAGCGCCGTGTCTGTGGCATGCCCGCATGTGCCGTCCCCCCTGTGTCGCATGCGTAGCTCCGCCGCCTGCCTAGAGCCAGCTGGCAGCAGGATCTACCCCTGGTAAAGGCCATCCATAAACAGGACCTGCAGCTTGAACCCTCCTCCCTCCCCATCACCACCCAGGTGTCCCAGAGCCGCCCGGAGTCTGCTTGATCCTTGCAACATCCCTCTTCTTCCTCTTCCCTGACCTTCCTCCACCCCCCTACACGAAGATGAGTTCCCTGCAGAGAACCTGCCCCGTTCCCTGCCTCCTCCCCAGGATCACGAGCTGAAGCGTGTCTGCGGGAGGCCTTTCCGCACCCATCTGCTACAGATGACTATTTTATACTCCCCCTAGGGCCCGCTGCTCCCTCCCCCCAGACTCTTCTGGGCTTGCCAGATGCCTGCTCCCCTTCTGCAGGGATTGCAGGGGGCCACCAGGTAAGGGCCACCACCCACTCCCGGCCACGCAGAGCCCACGGGGACGGGGATGGAGTGGGCAGAAGGGGAGAGTGGGGAGGGAAGCAGGCAGAGCTGCCCATCCATCCCTCAGCACACACAGTGGGGCCAGAGCCGTAGACCACCCTGCTCAGCTGCAGGCTTCTCCCACTGCCCTTGTCCCCCTCCAAAGCGTGGGAACGAATCCCACAGTGTGTAGCTGATGCCCTGGGACAGCACCGTGAGGACACCCAGAGGCTCCCCACCATGGTCCCCTGCTCCCATCCCATCCGTGCCAGGGTTTGGCCCCGCTGCCTGCCCTGCCCTGCCCTCCTTGCTGACGGTCGGTGGTTTATGGATGGCCCCCTCTCTGCTCCGCCAGCTCCGCTGCCTGGCCCCTGTGTGGGGGCTGTAGCTCTCAGCACCAGGCTCCAGCTCGCTTTCCCTCCCAGCTCGCTCTTTTTCTCTCTGTGCTGCGGAAAGAGGCTTTGGCTGATGTTGTTTCACCCCAGGTAGATTGCAGGTGGTTCTGCCAGGCGCTGGCATCCCGAGAACCCTGCACCAGCGCAAGCCGCGGTGCGTTGCTGCCGGCTGGCAGGGGTGGCCGGTGGTTCCTGGCTGTGCCACTGCCTCCCGAGACTGGCAGTGCCGGCCGCCCCGCGGTGCATGCTGTCGCTGGGGCACTCACTGCATGTCCTCTGCGTGCACCGCTGCCTGGGGAAGCCCCGGGACCATGCTCCTGCCGCCCTTCCCGGAGCCTTGGCCCGGTGCTGCGCTCCCCCGGGATGTGTGGACCCAGAGGCGGTTGTGTGATGGAAGCGTGGTGTGGGGATGGCATCTTCTGCAGGACCTCTGTCCTGTCTGCTCTCAGCACACCCACACTGACCTCCCCTTTCTCCTTTCTCTCCTTCTTTCTTCCCTTTCTGCCACCAGCTGCCGGTGAGAGCAACATCTACCGGAAACCTCCCATCTATAAGCGACACGGTAGGGTCTGCCCCCTGGGCTCTGCTCCACGGGGGGAGTGGGGAGGGTACCGGCGTGGGGCTTGGTCTGGCTGAATTGTGTTTAGGCATAAGGGTGGGAGGTGGAGCGGGCATCAGGGCGAGATGTTGGGGTGCTGAGCTTTGGTGAGCTGATGCTCCTGCTTCCCCTCCGGGCAGCAGAGTGCGGGGTTCAGTGTGAGAGAAAGGCAGCTTTGGACCACATCCCTGTTGTGAGGGATGGAGGGGAAGGCTGTCGGCAGCACCGGGAACAGGGATAACTGTGGCCATGGAAGGGTGGCAGAGGGGACAAGAGTGGCCATTGCTTGCTGATGCCAGGAGCCCGAGCCTCAGGAAAGGGATGAAGAAGGTAATTTGCAGTTTCATATGGAGACCTGGAGAAAAATCACAGCTCATCTTGAATGGATGCTCTAGGGTGAAAGAGGCTTGGGCTTTGTTGGGAGGGGGTGGGTGGAGGGAGGCAGAGGGGTGTCTGGTGTCTCTCAGCAGGGCTGGCTTGTGCTGTCCCTGCTTGCTTCTGTGTGTAGAGGGACAGCAGCTCCCCCCACCCCGAGCAGTAACCGTGTCTCCTCTCTCTCCCTGGGCTCTCCCTTCCCACCGCCCCGCTGCTGGCTGCACCCGCTGCTGTAAGTAGCTGCTGTTGGCAGGGTCCCCTGCGCCCGCTTGGGGTGGTGGGATGGCTCTGCCACACAGCCTGTCCTTGATCCTCCTTCCCCTCTGCGGGTCTCCTGGCCTCTGGGCGAAAGGCACGGGGCTCACCCTTGGGTTTCTCACGCCGAGGCTCAGTCCCCAGCCTGCACAGAGCTCTGTGTGTGGCCCTGCTATGGGGGGCTGAGCCCTGGCTAGAGCTGTTGGGGTCACCCCTCTGTTTTCCCCTCTGCACAGCCCACTGCTGCCTTCCCCTGGCTGTAACCCACCAAGAACCCTTTCCCTGCCAGAACCGAGCCTTCTCCGTCCCCTCCTGCGTCTGTGGTTATAGTCCTGGGTGATGTGACAGCCTGGGGCATGGGGAGGTTGGTGGCACTGGGACTGGAGTGAGCCAGAGCTTGTCCTGGTGCCGTGGGCTCTGAACCATTCGGGTCCCTTCCCAAAGGCCCCTCTGCTGGTCACCATCCCCACCATCTGCCTCTGCCCCCTTGTTTCCAGGAGGTGTCAGCAGTCTGGGAACGGATTATTCCCAGCTCTGTTCCGCGCTGTCCCGGACATAAATTGCTGGCAGCCACTGGGGAGAGGAGAGGGAAGAGGATTTTCCTTCGTCCCAGGGTGGATCTTTGCAAGTCCTGCCGGTGGGGTTCAGGGTCCTCGTTACAGCTCTGCCTGCTCCCTTTGCAGACCCTGCAGCCACGAAAAGCAAAACCAGTGAAGACATCGCACAGTCATCCAAGTACAGCCCTGCCTACTCCCCAGACCCGTACTACCACTCCGAGTCAGAGTACTGGTCCTTCCAAGGCTCCCCTAAAGGTAACAGCCTCACACTGGGCTGGGGGAAAAGGAAACCCATTCCTGCCCCCAAACCCAGCAATTCCCTGGGAGGGAACCCTGCCCTGAGTTGGGTCTGGACCTTAAGGTGGGGTTGGGCCAAGATACCTGCCGAAGTGACCTGAAAATCCTAGCAGCCCTTGGGACTCGGCTATGCCCATGCAGCTGGGGACTGTCACCTCCCTGCCTGCATCCCCCTTCGTCTCCATCTGACTCCCAATGTGTCTCCTTGCAGCCCCCCGGGCCCGGAGGTTCTCATCAGGAGGTGAGGAGGACGGGTACGACCGGGGCATGCACAAGGTGAGTGATCTCCCTGCCCAGGCCTGGCAGGGGGGAGCCGGCAGCAAGCTGCCCCCGTGGCGGCTGGCTTTGGGAAGGATGCTCAGCCCAGCTCTGCCACCCAAGAAGGGGCCACCACCGTCCCTGCTGCCCTCTGCCATCTCTTTCCCCTTGGCGACCCCCAGCATGGGGCCAGAAGGAGGGGGGGCACACCCCCTTGCTGAGGCTCCCCACCCCAGCACCTTGTTCTCGGGGACAAGGGAGCAGATGGGGGATGCCAAGTCCATGCCGGGAGGTGCCGTGCCATCGCTGCCGGGATGTGCCGGGAGGTCAGGGAGGGCCGGGCAGGGAAAGGAGAGGTGTGAAGTGGCTTTCCTTCCCTGCCCAGATCCAGAGTGGCATCGGCAGGCTGATCCTGAGGGAGGAGATGAAGGCTCGGTCCAACTCCTACGCAGACCCCTGGACGCCCCCGCGCAGCTCGGCCAGCAGCAGAGAAGCCCTGCACACGGCTGGCTACGAGGGCTCCCTCAATGGCTGTAAGGACAACCCCCTCCTTGTGTCCATGGCCCCAGCCCCTGTGGGAAGGGATGGAGAGGGAAGAACTGGGAGGGGGTGGTTTGAGAGGTGCTGGGCATCACAGTTGGACTTGGGAGGCTC
Organism: Arenaria interpres; assembly: GCA_013399435.1. Classification (NCBI taxonomy): domain Eukaryota; kingdom Metazoa; phylum Chordata; class Aves; order Charadriiformes; family Scolopacidae; genus Arenaria; species Arenaria interpres. The sequence continues at coordinate 124,047 of VXAK01007189.1, read as the reverse complement.
TTCTCCTCTCTGGAGGATTCTGTTCCCTGTGCCCCGGCTGGGATGGTGGGTGTTTGCAGTCTGTTTGTGCAACCTGGTGAAGTTCCTCATCGAGTGGTCAAAGGGTCCCTTGGAAATGTCACAGCACAGCCACGCTGGTTTTCCTCTGACCTGTTTTAGGCTCACTGCCTCTGTACCTCCTCATTAACAGCACGTTTGGGGCCTCTTGGCACCCCAGACCTGCTGGCTGTCCCCAGGGTTGCCGTCCTTGCTTGCAGGGCTCTAACTGTGCAGCACCCAGGGCACCCAGCCCCTCTCCCCTCGGGTCTGCAGGGGATCCCGGGGGTGTTGGGGAGCCTGGCAGCACCCCTGCCTGCTCCGTGCTCCCCTCCTTCCCATGCGTGTCTGCCCTCATGGAGCTGGGGCTGTTCAGGGATGCTCAGGGAGCCCCTCGGCCCTGTTGGGCTCCTGGGAGCCCCAAGGAGGACCCGTGGGGCTGGCAGCGGGGCATCTCTGCATGGCGTGTGGTGCTCGGTCCTCCCTGACACCCAGTTCTGCTCTCCTTGCAGCTCCCCGGACACACTACCTGGCCGACAGTGGTGAGTGTGTGAGCCCACAGCCCTCTGCAGCCGGTCCCTCGTGGCTGTGAGGTCCAGAGCCTGAGCTGGAGAAGATGCTGGGACCAAGGGGGAAGGAGCCCTTGAAAAGCTGGGCCAGGGTGGAGCTAAACCAGGGCAGAGTTGGTGGCAGTGCCAGGAGAGGACTGGTCACAGAAACTGAGAGGAGATCGTGTTGAGCTGAAGGGTGAGGCAGGAGGGCTACCATGGGAAAGGGATGTTGGGGAGAGGGATTTCAGCACAGGAGGAAGCCAGGCTGGAAATCAGTTGGGAGCTGAAAGGTGACAGAGCCAGCTGAATTTGGAGCCAGGCAGGGATGTGGAAGCACGGCAGTAGGTTGGCCCAGGGGTGCTTTCCTAGGGTGTGGGGCTCACCTCTGTTTTTTCCTTATGCACTTTGGTGGCTTCTTTGCAGATCCCCTCATCTCGAAGTCGGCCTCCCTCCCTGCCTACAGGAGGAACGGGCTGCACAGGGTAAGAGCCTCCTGCCTCTGCTCTGCCACTGCCAGGCATCTCTGCACCCTTCATCATTCTCCCCAGACTCCTCAAAGCTCCCTTTCAGGACTAGAGTGTCCTGTTCCCCACCTTCTCTGCACCCTTGCTGTCACTGCTGGTCTGTGCTAATCCGAAACGACCCTTATTAGAGACCAAAGTGCCCTGTCCTGGCACTGCAGGACAGAGGTGCCTGCCCTGAGCATCCTGCAGGGCACATTTCAGAGGGATGCTGGTGTTTCAGAGGCACTCTGGTCTTGCTTCCCAGCACTAGAGCTTTGCTTTATACCCTGGGGCACTGATTGACCAGGATGGGGAGACCTGATCCTGGCTCCGTGTGGCCTGGGCTTGTCACTTCACCTTCTTGTGCCTCAGTTTCCCCACTGCCAGGTGTGAGGAGCAGGTCCTGCTTTGGGGTGGGTGGGAGTTGGTGTGATGAGCATCTGGAGGGGGACCCCTTCTTACTCTTCCCTCCCTGTATCCCACCTGCAGCCTCCCAGTGCCGAGCTTTTCCACTACGACAGCACGAATGCCGTCAACTGGGGGATGCGAGGTAAGGCGCTGGGGAGGAGCGTGGGCAGGGGTCCCTTTAGGCAGGGAGCCAGGTGCCATGGGGCTGCCTACCCCACCATGGGCAGCTCTGGAAAATGAGGTTCAGGCTGGAGGGAGGAGAGGGGGGGGATACAGGTGGGGGTCCCTGCAGCCCCCCGGGGAGGATCCTGGCAGTGGGGGCATCGGCGTGGCTCATGTCTCTCTTGTCTTTTCTCTCTCCCCACAGAGTACAAGGTAAGATGCTCCTGCTCCGAGGAGCGGCTGCCAACCGGAGGTGCGAGTGCCACCCAGAGGGAGTCCCAGAGCCATGTCTGTGTGTTCCCCAGGCCCTTCAGGAGGAAGCTTTGCCCTCTGCCTGCAATACCCTACCTTCATTCCCCTCCATCCCCCGCCTGACTATCCTGTCCCGGGATTGTGGGGCTCGGACCAGAGTCACAGAATCACAGAATCTTCTAGGTTGGAAGGGACCTTAAAGATCGTCTTGTCCAACCGTCAACCTAATTTTGACAAAAAAACCCCAAACACCCACACAACAAACAAAAAGCAACACCATCACTAAACCATATCTCCCAGCACCACATCAACCTGTCTTTTGAACACCTCCAGGGATGGTGCCTCAACCCCCTCCCTGGGCAGCCCATTCCAATGGCTGATAACCCTTTCGGTGAAAAAATTTTTCCTAATATCCAGCCTGAACCTCCCCTGGCGTAACTTGAGGCCATTTCCTCTAGTTCTGTCGCCTGTGACTTGGGAGAAGAGACCAACCCCCACCTCTCTACACCCTCCTTTCAGGTAGTTGTAGAGAGCAATAAGGTCTCCCCTCAGCCTCCTCTTCTCCAGGCTGAACAACCCCAGCTCTCTCAGCCTCTCCTCATAAGACTTATGTTCCAGACCTCTCACCATCTTTGTTGCTCTTCTCTGGACCCGCTCCAGCACCTCGATGTCTTTCTCATGGTAGGGAGCCCAAAACTGGACAGGAGTCCTTCCCCTCCTACCAGGGTGCCAAGCAGTTGGCCAAGCAGAAGTGTCTCCTGAGTGAGGAACAGAGAAGGGTGGTTGTGCTGGTGGCTCTCTACTCACACTTGTCCCTGAGTCACTCCTGGTTTTGCAGAGTGAGCAGGCTATTCCAGAGCCATCAAGGTGACTTAACGTAGATTAAGGTCACCCTGAGAGCAAGTACCTCTTCTGTCTTGTCCTGTCCAAGCCCTGGAGGCAGCTGTGCCACCCAAACCCTGCCAAACATGGTGGGGGAAGGCTTTGCCCTGGTGGCCCCCCACAGCCTCATTGCCATGTGTGCTCCAAATGTTGTCTTCTGGGTCCGGAGATATCCCATGGTCTTCCTGTCCCCATGCAGATATACCCCTATGAGCTGCTCCTTGTGAAGACGAGGGGGAGAAACCAGCTGCCTAAAGATGTGGACAGGACTCGATTAGAGGTGAGGAGACCCTTTTCCACTGGGGAGAATCTCCTCGGGGAGGCAGTGTGGAGCTGCGAGGGGCTTGTGGACTGTGGGGAGCATCTCCACAGCTCCCCGGGTGCACACGTAGGCCAGCACACTGTCCTGGTGGTCCTGCTGCTCTGCTGTCTGGGCAGAGCTGTTCCCCATGCCCATGGCACGAGTGCAGTCAGCAGGAGGGAGCTGGGTGCTCCCACTCTCCTGGGTCAGCATTGCACCCAGCTGGACAGGAGATACCGCTGGACCCTCTCCTGTGCCCTCATCCCCTGCTGCAGCTGTCCGGCCCGCATGGTGGCCGTTGGCCCTGGGTGGTGGCCATGGTCTCTGGCCCTTGCCCAGCATCCCCTCTCTCCCCAGCGCCATCTCTCCCAGGAGGAGTTCTACCAGATCTTCGGTATGACCATTGCCGAGTTCGACCGCCTGGCCCTGTGGAAGAGGAATGAGCTGAAGAAGCAGGCCCGGCTGTTTTAAATGCAGTGCACTATAAATATATACATACATATAAATATATACATAGAAAGATCTCTATATTGCAGCTCTGTATGATTCTCGGTGCTGTACGTGGCAGAGGCGCCCTCTGCACCCCTGAGAGTGAATTGGAGTCTCGCAGACCATTTTATGCTCTTTGTTTCCTTTTCTTTTCCGACCCTGTTTCTGGATCCTCGGGTGCTCCCCGGGGCTAAAGCCATGTGGGTCTCGAGACACTTGGCATCTGTCACTGCTGCCCCACGGGGGCAAAGGGGGGAGGATGTTCCTGCTGCAGCCGCATCACCCGGGACTCTGGGAAAGCAGGGCTCTGGGATGGGAGGGTGGGATGGGAGTGTCCCATCCCCTCTGCTCAGCTGGTCTGTGTGCTTACTTATGGGATGAAAATCATCCTGGGTATGTTTGCAGGAAAAAGAGATCCCACCGTGGGCTCCTTATTGCCCCCCCAGCCTTTAACCTGGCCGTGCACTGGGGGCACCTTCCACCTCACCCTCGGGATCAGAAGTACAGAGCGTGGGGCAGGGGAGAAGGAGGAGCAGTGGGGACCCCACGGGGAGCAGGGTGCAGCCCCATGGGTCAAGGTGCCAGCCTGAGCCCTGATGCAGCCTGAGCTGTTGGATTTCCCTGCAAACCCAGTATTGCCACAGAGCCAGTTTCTCCTCCCAAAGTGCCAGAATGGTGGCTTTCCAGGCTGTCCCAAAACCAAGCCCTTCTTAAATGAAAACAGCTAAAGCCACCTCCTCCCTTATGCAGTTTCTTGCTGCTCTTCAGGTTTGTTCAGGGCCAGCAAGCCCCAAGAGTGAACAACCTGTGATGCCACCCAGTCCTGGGCTACCAAGTATCGGCCCTACAGAGGTGTTGGGAGCACCTTGGGGACATGGAACCCAAAGAGCAGTGGTGGGAGCAGTATGGCTGGGGTAAGGGGTGCCAGTCCTGCTAGATCCTGGCCCTTTGCGGGGGGGTTTCTGGTGTTATCTGTGGTGCTCTGGCTTCCTATTTGTTTGTTCAGCACAATTTTCAGCCATACTGCAGGACTGAGCGGTCCCAAACAGGCCAGCAAGCCATGGGGGAACTCTGCAAGAGCTGGATCAGCAGGGTTCCTCTGAGGGGACAGCGAAGGTCCCACCATCACTGTGCCACAGGCCAGCTCTGCTTCTGCCTGTTCTGGGGGGTCTTTGAAGCCTTCCTTTCCTGGTGTCTCCCATCAGGTGGATCAAATGCCCTCCCTGCCATCAGCACCACCACTGTTGGGTGCCCAGCTTGCCCAGCTTGTTGCCCAAAAACGCCATCACTGGGTTCCAGGAGAGACTTGTAGGACCCCTTGCAGGGGTTTGCCAGGCTCCGCAGGGCAGGAGATCTCCCACCAGCAGCAGCCCCGGTGCTGGGAGCTTTGTGCTGGCATGGAAGGGGCTGGGGCCTGAGGTGGAGATGGCAATATTGCACTGGTAATTGCTCCCGCCTGCTTTAGTGCAGCCGTAAATAAACCAATTGTGTTTATAATAATTTCACCCTTATAAACTACAGCTCCCTAAATCAAGCTCAACCATTTGTGGCTATAAAAAAATTCCATCTCCAGCAGCAGTTTCAGTGATAAAGCCTGGAGGATATTATTAATAATAATAATAATAACAACACGACAGAGGGAGTCTTTTCATTTTCAAAGCATTTTATGGACAGTAACTAACTGTTCCGTGCAACTACCTGCACGGCAAAGATGGGGAAACTGAGGCAGGGCTCATTGCTATCCAGGGCCAAGCAAGCCTCTCCAGCCCACACCGTTCGGGGGCAGCAGACACCCCGTGGGACCCTTGTGGGTCCTGTCACCCCTGGGGTGAGCACAGTGAGCACCCATTGCTCCTGCCCTGGAAGTCACCACCGCCTGAACCCACCCTCTTATTTGGCTACTTTGCAAGTCCCAGACACAAAACAGCCGGAGCCCGGAGTACGGCGGCGTTGGTGGCTCTGGCCGCCTGTGCCCCAGCCACAGCCCCGGAGGTGACCCGGTGTTACGAGAGAAAATGGAGCCCGATCCAGAAGGGAGGGACGGGCAAACGCCATCCGGGCAGGAGCTGCCTTGGGGGAGCGGGACAGAGCTGGCTCCGGATGGGCATGGGATGGTGTGAGAGCGGCCACTGCCTCCCCATGACCTGGGCTAAGAGTCCCCCGGGTGGGGAAGCCCTGGAGGCCAGTTGCTAATGCACATCTAGTATTCAATTATTGCTTTCCCAAGTGATATCTGGGTACGTATGAAACCAAACCGTGGTTTTGTCGCAGCCTGCTGTCCCCAGAAGAGGCCTCAGCTGCAGCCCTGAGGCCTTGGGGAATTGTCCCCAGGGTGTCAGGAGTCACTGTCCCCGCTGCCACACGCTCTCCACACACAGGACACTCCTTGCACACCCCACGAGTCTCCCAAGACCAGCTGTCCCCTGAGCTTCTCGTTGGGGAGGGACAGTGATGAGCACCGTGGCCAGGCAGAGGCTGGGCACCTGAGGGACACCAGGAGGGGGCAGATATGAAGGGGTTGGGGGGTAGCAGGGAGGTATTGGGGGCACTGTGTGGGCTCGGGGGGTGTGCCTTTGGCTGGGTGGGCTTGGTTCTGGATCTTTGCCCGAACCCAAGTTGCCCAAACCGACAACCCCCGCGGGCAGGTGGAGGTGGCCTTCCTCTGGACCCTCACCTTCCGTGGGGGCATCTCCGGCTGCTGGCACTGCTGGGGATGCTGGATGCCCGGCGTGGAGCATCACCTGGGGGAGATGCGTACCCGGTGTGGGGTATCGCCTGGGGGAGATGAACCGGGAGTGGGAGGAGGAGTGGGAGGA
>VXAK01007189.1:76265-117588 GCA_013399435.1 Arenaria interpres | reverse complement strand
GGGGATGCCCGTCCCGGTCCCAAAGGTCTGGGGGGTCGCGCATCCTTTCCCAGCCCTGCATCTCACCCAATTGATGTGGGACCCTTCCCCTGTGTGCCTTTGCCTTCCCCCCCCCGCCTCCCTCCGCTGCAGGACCAGTTGGGAGCAAATTGGTCCCAGTTTCCCTTTGCTGGTCAGGCGGGTGAAAAGCCAGCCAAGCCCGTGGGGTGTTAAGCACTTTGTTAGGGGGAAATTATGGTTGTAGAAAGGGAGGTGGCTGGTGTTTTTCAGATGGGGCTGATGGGAGCCAGAGGGTTTTCCTAGCTGGGGAAGATGCCGGTGGTCTCGTAAAGCCACGGAGGGCCTGATCCCCACCCTGCTGGGAAGCGGCTGCGTTCCTACATGTGTGTGATTCCCGCCTGCAGCTTGTGGCATCAGGCTCACGTAGCTGCCAGGCTTTGATCTGGGATACGAATAAACCTGCCAGGGCTCTGGGCCAACTTTGTAGAGAAAGTCCGGGCTTTCTGCTGGGGCTGGCAGGTCCCTGGAAGGAGCAGAGGGAGGCTTTCAGAGGGATTGCTGCTTTCTGCTCCTGAAAGGTGGCCTGGGGCTGCAGAGGAGCAGCAGGTGGTGTAGCACGGAGGTCCTGGCCCTCGACCGGTCCTCAGAGGTGCTACAGGGACACCAGCCAAACATGATAAGAGGGGGGCGAGGGGCATCACTCCGACTCCGCGGACTAGGAGCACGCTGAAGTCCCAGGGTGGTTCAGGCAGTGCTGCGTCTGCATCCCTGGGTCAGCACCAGAAAGACCCGAGGGTCAAGAGTTCCCCTTCCCGATGTAAAAGGATGGGGTGGCGTTTCCGCAGTGGAAACGCAGTTGAGTTGTGAGGAGTTTGACTCTTGGGCTGCAGCTCGTGGTGTCGGTGCTCGGAGAGCAGGACCAGTGCCCAGCAGCCTGGGAGGGGACAGGGACGGTGACAGGGACAGCCTTCCCCCACGGCTGCGGCTCGCCCTGCCTGCCAGACAGACAGAGTGGCTTTTCGAGCTGTGAAGGAGGGTGCAGTTGCAGGAGGGGAGTGTTGTCAAATGACACATGATGCCAGAGCTGTCCTTCAAGGTCCCAGAGGACCCCACCGATGGGGAGACCAGAAGGTCTCGGCTTCCCTGTTCTCTTGCTGTGCAAGCTGGTGGGAGGCCACTCTGTTTGCATCCCAGCCCACCCCAAAAATCAAACCTGGGTCCTCACCACAGGGAAGGGCAGGAGGTGGCCGGCACATTGAGGAAACCATCCTGGAACATTGTGGAGATGGGCCCGGGCATGGTGCAGCCACTCTGTGAGCTGGCCCTGCTGGGGGAGAGGTGCTGTTTTATCCCCCTCGTTGGTGCCTTCTACGGTAGCGACAGCACTGCCCGCCTGCTTTGCTTTGAGTGCTTGTAATGAATTGCAGTTGGCACCTGGATGGCTCTTTGCTAATGTAAACCTCCTCCAGACCCTCCTGCTCATCCCCCAGAGCTGCTGGGGGCTGTGGCTCACGGGAGGAAGGTGTGGGGGGTCTCACCAGGCTCCCTTCTCTAGTGCAAGGGGTGCTGGGTCTGGTGGTGGGTAGGAGCTCTGTGCCCCATTCTCTGCCCCGGCCTGCTCTCTGGCAGCCCCTTTCTTCACCCGGAGTTCCACTCAGCCCCTGTGTGTTCCCTGGCTCGCTCTTGCTTTATGATCCACCAGCTTATTCATCGCTTTCGCCTGCTGCCTCCCCCAACAGGCTGGGCAGAACGTGGTGTGGGGGTTCTCCCCAGCTCTCCCACCCATGGAATCGGTGCTGTGGGCTGTCTGTGGAGATGTTTCAGGCTGTGCCGATGGAGAAATGCATGATTTGGGGGGTGCTCTGCGCTACGAGCCTTGGCTCTAGCAGGGCTGTGCTCACACACGCCTTCTCCTCATTAGCGATCTTCCCTGACCTTTCGTGCCACCAGAATTTAGACCCTGCACCAAACTTATCTGGGGTCTAAATCCAGCAAAGCCGGTAGAGATGTGTCAGGGATAAACTTGGCTCCAGCTCGCCCACAGGAATGGGGAGGCTGTGGAGCTGGTGGGAGGGAGCTGGGATCATTCCCGACCTGCTGCCTGCAAGCTGGGGGGCAGGAATCCCGCCCGCCCCACGCACGTAGCCCGGTGGAAGGGGGTGCGGAGTGGGTGCGAAACACAGATCGGGCCAGCTGTTAGCGCGCCAGGCAAGTGCCGAGCTCTCCCCCGCATTGCAGCCATTCCTTCCGCTGGAAACTCAGCTGCCCCAGGGCCACCGCCTGTTTATAGCCAGGGAGCGTGTGGGGAAGGGGGCTGAGCCCACCACGGGCTGTCCAGCCCCATCATGCCGGCCAAAGAGGGGTGGGAGAACAGCCCCAGGGATGCTGACGCCAAGCAGAGAAGGGAAGAACTGGAGTTATTTGCCCCTCTGTGTCTTCTGATATCCTTCTGCGTGCAACCAGGAAAAATGGGTCTCGCTGTAGGTACTAGATGATCTCTAAGGTCCCTTCCGACCCAAACCATTCTACTGGATCCCTGCTGAAACCAGCCAGGCTGTGCCAGAGCGGCTCAGACCAGCCCTGGTGTGCCCATCGCAGGTGCCCACTGCAGCAGGGGCTGCTGGAGAGGGGAAGGAGCAGGCTGGTGCCCTTAGTGACTGCCGAGGGGGTAGTGTCCTCCAGCCGGGGACCCTGGGGACTGTCCTATCTGCCTGGGCTGTCTGGAAAACCTGCCTCTTTCCCGCGCTTGCTCTTGACCTGGAAATGCTGTTTTCCGGTGCAAATGTGCTGAGCCGCGAGGCTGACGTGCCCTTTGCTAAGGAGCGGCGCTGAGCCACGATGTGCCTGAGATCCTCTCCCCTGCAGCTGGCGGGTGGCTCTTATCCCAGCCCAGGAAAACTTTGTTTAAGATCTCGAAGAAGTTGTCTCATCCCAAACAGCGGGAAAGCTTTTCAGAGGAGGTCAGGGAGTGAAAACTGGGCTTGACCCAAGATTTGCCTGTTGTTCAGTAGCCAAATCACTTGCTGGGGACAGGAGATAACGATTTCACAGAGTGGAGGCTTGAAGTGGTTTCTGGCATCCCAGACCCGTGTCCTAACCCCTTAACCCTTCCCTACACCAGCTACTGTCTAGTCTGGCACAGCTAAAGCTCTCTCCTGAGGAACACACATCTCCTCCTTCATATAGGGAACCTTCTTCCAGTGAAAATTAATGGCGCAGCTCTCAGTCCTGCAAAACATCTACTGAATGTCACTCTTCCAGGGCAGTAGCTGGACGGTTTGGTTGGAAACCTCCCAAGGAGCTCTGCATTGTCTCTGCCAGCCCTGCCCCGCTGCCGTGCAAATGAGGGGCTGGCACCCCTTGCCAGGGCACCCAGGGATGAATAGAGCAGGTCCTGCCACCCCCGGGGAGGGGACCCGTGCAGCCACCGACAGCCTGCCTTTCATCACCCTGCGGCGCTGAAAGCGGTGGCATTCAGGGATCTCAGGTCCCTCTGCAGACGCTGTGCTGATGATCTGCAGCCTTTGCAGTGGGGAAAGATGAAAATAACTCCTTTGGCCCTCCCTTCCCCAGGGCCTCCCCACGGCACGGCTGCTGCAGCCCCTTTCAGCTCCTGATATGCTTCCCATTGGATCAAAGGCAGGCTCTTCGGCAGGCAAGGGAAAACAGTGACATTTCTTAACAGTTTGGAACAAAAACAGATCTTTGCTGCAAGGGGTTTCCATGCTCAAAATACTTTTTTTTTTTTTTTTGAAGTGGGTTTTATGTATATGTGATCCTGGAAGTGATAGGAGGGAGCTCTGGGAGATGCTGGTATGCTCTGGTTGTGGCAATTAGCAGGAGATGTTTAAGGAGTAGCTTGAAGAGTGGCTTTGGTTTTCCTCTAGGTTTTTTGAACTTTAAACCCACCCGTCTTGGTGATGGGGGAACAACTGCTTTTTGGCTCCTTGTCCAGTGGATTCAGCCTCCCGTTTCCATGTAGTCCCAGTGTCATCCTGCACTTGGGAAACCAAGGTCGGGAAGGACAGAGCTAGGAATAGAAATTATGGAACAACAGGTTTGATAGCTGGCTTTTGTGTCCTGGATCAAAAGCAGATATGGTGAGCCAGTCCTGGCGCTGACGGAGCCATCGGCAATAACCAGAGCAGTCGCAACCTTCCCCTGTGCTCAGGCTTGTCAGCTTCCCACCGGGATAAACTGGCTTTCCTGCCCCTCCGCCCCTGCGCCGCAGGGGTTAAGTGGGTAGGAAATGCTGTGGTGGTGGCCTTGCTGCTGCACCTGATGCTCCCGGCAGAGCTGGGCGAGGGAAGGAAACGGAAGGGCTGTTCTCAGCTGAGAAAATACGCTTATCCTGCCCTCCGAGGGTCCTCTGGGGCAGCACGGCCCTCTCAAACACAGAGACCCTCTGCCGTGTCCTGACCACCCTGGGAATGTCGCTCTCCCTTAGGGACAGGGCCACCAAGTCCTGGGCAAGGGGTACTACTGCCTGGTGCCCTGGGGCTCCTCGGCTTTGCTGGAGTTGGGGCAGAGATGCCCACAGACACCTGCGAACACAGGAGGCTGGGTGCTGGGCACTTGTCTCCCTCCCCCTGACACTGTGGGGATATTTCCCCCATAGGGGATCTGTGGTTCTCCTCCCACCGCCTCTGAAAAGAGGGGTCTGCATGGTGCAACGTGGCTGAAGGCATTTGGGAAAGTGGAGCTGGCTGGTGGCTAATCCACCAGCTCCTTCCTGCAAATCCCATGCCCTCCCTGCCCACAGGTGAGGGTCCCATACCTTCCTCTACTTCCAAGGGTCCTGGCACAACCTCCTCGTGTGAATCTTCCTGCTCGGAACACCTACCAGTTCTGCCAGTCTCCCTGTGTCTTGCTCCTGCGGGTCGGGTATTGCATCTGAGATGTTTCGGATCTTGGCTTTGGGGAAGGCAGATGTACGGAACACAGAGAGCAGCCTTTAGGGATGCAGAGATGTTTCCACCCACAATGGGCTGGGGTGTCCATTTGGGAGATTTGGGGGCTGGAGGACCTGCCCGCCCCTGGGTGGTAACGTGGCCGTGCCTGCCTGGGCACTGGGGTGCCGAGTCAGCACGTTTCCCACCCCCATCCCTGCAATTAGCTGTAATTCCTGCTGTCCTGGAGGCTGAGGTTTGGTGGAGATGAAGGGCTACTGAGAGGTGAGAGCTTCAGGTCCCCCCAGGTCCGAGCGAGCTGCAGGCAGGAAGGTGCCACAGGGGGAGGATTCGGTGGGCAAACAGCTGTGGCACCAGTCCTGGGGCCTCTCCCGGTGTCAGGAGCCAGCCCAGGCCAACCTGCTGCTCCCTGCGCCGTGGAGTTTGTTTGGAAAAGGCAGACGCCAAAATTTTGGTTGGAGAAAAGACAGTTTACTCTGGGTTCTAACTAATCCTAACATCTCCCCTCTGCCTGAAGCTTGTTTTTTATACATTACTCAGCAGGTCTCGCCCCTGCTTGACAATTCCTTTAAAGGGCATCTCAAACCTCTCTTTTATATTCATTATTTAAACGTGTTCTCCAGCCAGCAGCCTCCGAGCCCTGCTCCCAGGCTGGCCTGGCAGAGCATCCTGCCACACACCCGCTGAGGCTGGCACCGAGTTTTGAAATGTCGCCTGGAAGCACTGAATGTGGTCCACGCAGAGCTAATTGCCTTGATTGGGCTGAGCTGTGGCTGGAAACAACTTGTGCCAGGGGTTGGGAGCCCCCGGAGTTCAAGGGGGCAGGGGGAGGAGGCTGCCCGTGCCCTGCCTGTGGACACCAGCAGGGTCACTCAGCGGTATCTCACCTGGGTGGTTTTATTTGCTTGACTTCTCGCTGTGCTCAGCAGTAAGGTCCAGAAACCTCCCCCTCCTCCTCTGGGGTGGGGACAGCTGCAGCCTCTTTGGGTCAGAGGGGTAAAGTTTGCTTTTGGGGAGCTAAAGCAAACCATCACCATCCTCTCCAGGAGGTGAAGAAAGGGCTGCTAAGCCATCAGTGGAGGGGGAACAGTCCCCAGAGAAGGACTCCTGTTTCAGCACGGGGCGCTGGGAGGGGGGGTCGTTATCTGCCTGGGTTACAGGAGATGTTTGTAGGTGATTTAATCAGCCTGTTAATTATTACTTGCTTGTGAAGCTGCTGTGCTTCAATGCAAGCTGCTTCGAGGCCCTGCAGCCCAACAAGGGCTGCCCCCAAGGGCTCCTTCCAGCAGCGATGCCAGTTCAGAGATGCCCCATGGCGGAGTGGGGGGCTCCCTGGGGAGGTGACACCCCTCCATGTGTCACTGTCCAAGGGGACTGGGGGACAGAGGGGAGCAGGCGGGGTGAAGGTGCCGCAGCTCTAGGTGCGTGGTCGCTGCCGCTGAGGGGGAGATTTCCCACCCATAGCCACGCTCCCAGCGTGGGCATCACCAGGAGAGCCTCAACCCAGCATGGGGCTGCCCTCCCTGCAGGGCCATGCTGTGCCAGGTGGGAAGGGAACCAGCACATTCCCCTTGTTCTCCAGTTTCTCCTGTAATCCTGCGGTACGGAGAAGAGGCTTGACCGGCCCCGCAGCAGCGAGCGATGGTTTCAGCAGTGTGTGACCTGGCCGGGGCGTGAGCACTGGTGATAATCTCTGCCCTGTGCAAGCTCTGGCAGCCTGTAATTACACCTCAGGACTCCTGTTTTCATGTGTGAGACCGTGGGGAGGATGTGAAACTGCTTCTCCTCCAGAAAAGAACACATCAGGATGGGGTTGTTTGGGATCTTGCTCCTGCGGCCGAGTCCCTCATGCCCGCGCTCTCGGCACTGGCTGGGGACACTGGGCAGAGCACCAGCCCCTGGGTGTGTGCCAGTGTGTGCCACTGCTCCCCTTGCTCTTCTCTGCTTTTTGGGGGTGGCAAGGACTCCAAGAAGCAGCTCTGGGCTGGGCTGAAGCAGGAAGGCTTGGGGAGAGCCTGGCCAAGAGGGGAGCTCTGCCACTGCCCCGGGTTGGACTTGCTGCTCGGCCAGTCTCTGCCAGGGTGGGCAAGCTGCTGGGAGAAAGGCCATGCGATAAGGCTTTCTGCAGAGCTATTTATACTGGGGAGACGAGCTGGTGCTGGCAAAGGCACTGGGCCAGACACAGGACCCTTCACACAAGCGCTGCTGAAAGCGGCCGAGCTGGCCGTGCTGCTGGGGCCGTGCTGGGGAAGGAACCTCCCCCCTGAGCTGCTCTTGGGGTGTGCGTCTGGAGCAGATGGGGGACAAAGATGATGGTGGCTCAGCAGACACAGCCAGGGCAGCCTTCTTGTTGTTTAACCTCCCTGGTTCCCCATCTCCCCCTCTCTGAGCGATGGATGGGTCCTGAGAAGCCGGTGGGAGCCAGGAGGGAGGGCTGGTGGGGGACCTTCTGCCCCCCTGAGCAAGCAGGTTTCACGTTCATCTCCCAGGATTGATTTTCCAAGGTTATCAGCTAAGGATATTAGTTACTGTAAGGAGATGATGATGAGATCCCCAGGAGATGTGCGTCCCTGCCCTTCCTGCTGCAGCCTGGCTTGGCGGGGTGGGGGTATGTGCTGTGGGGAGGCAGCAGGGAGGTGCTGGGAATTTGGGGGATGAGTCAAAAAGGTTTGAGCTCATCTTCTGCTCCGCAATGCTTGGGGATGCTGCAGCACCCGAGCTGGGAGCTGCTGGGGGAGCAGGGACAGTTGCCAGGGTCCTGGGGCTAGTGGCAAGGGGGGTAATCACAGCAAGGGATGGGAAGAGCCACCAGCCAGGGCAGTCGGAGAGCCGGGGAATGTGGGGGGGTTCCTGGCCATGCAGGAGCCAGCCCCAAGCACTCTGGCTCCTGCTGACATCGTTGGATGCCAGGTCAGAGGCGCTCCCCCTATCCGCCCCACTCAAGGGGCCCTTGTTTCCAGGGAGGAGATGATTCATGTGCGTGGAGTGGCCCCTTAGCAAATCTTCCACTGTGACGGGATGTTGTCAGATGTCAAGTGTGATCTTTAATGGTTGGCCTTTCTCTAAAAAGCCTCTGGGCTGGAGAACGCCAAGTTGCTCTGTAGCCGTACAGCCAGCCAGGCTTGAGAGGAGGAGGTACTTTCCAGGCTGGAGTTCCTGGCCCCACCAGCCTGTCCCAGTCATCCCGGTTTGCTCCACACTCCACTGGGTGATGGCTGGCTGGGAAGCTGAGCCTGGCTGGCCGGGATGCCCTGCTTGTCCCTGCCACCTCCCGGGGGCTGAGTGCTGCCCTTCTCCTGCCTGCTTGGCAGGGTGTCCTTCTGCCTGCACCAGAGGAGCAGTGGCCGCAGGCAGGGTGCGGGCAGGCAGCAATCTGTCCTCCTGTCTTCTGCACAAAGGAACAATTCTGGGAGCGCCACGCCGCCCCCGCCGAGGCACTTCCTCACCGACTGCGTGCCTGCCTCCTCCCCGTCGGAAAGAAACCTCCTTGGGACTGGGGATGGGAACAAGAACGGCCCCAGGAGCCCAGCAAAGGGCTCAGGAGGCCACCTCCTTCCTCAAGGAGAAGTGGCAGGGGAAAACTGGCCCTGCTGGGGTGGGAAGCAGCACGATGGGGAGGAGGTTGTCAACCCCTACAACATCCCTCCGGTGATGCCTGTATCCCATGCAGGGGCAGGAGGAGGCTGGGGGCAGGCAGGCAGGTATGGACGCACATCCCAGTGCCCGGGTGTCCCTTGCAGGTGGCTCAACATCAGCCCGTGGAGAGGACAGAGCAGTTTATCTGCTGCAAGCAACTCCTCCCATGGCGCTGGGTCCGTTTGTCCCACGGGGTGGGTGACCTCCCTGCAGGGCTCCTCCTGGGGCTGGGGTGTCTCCACCGCTGGCCCTGGGTGTTGGGGAAGCTCCCTGTTTTCCCCCCTTCCCCAGCCCACACCCCACCTATTTATGGCATCCCCGGCGCTATAAACGTTTGTTTACGGCCGGTGGCGGCTCTGAGCACGGGCAGGCAGAGTGTCCCCACGCCCTGCCCACGCCAACAGGAAGGATTTATTTTTGCTTGGTTTTTATTTTAGCTACAAACAATGGTCGTTACTCCCAGCATCCGATTTCCCCCCGGCCCCCCTCACCCCCAGCCTTCACCTGGCGCGGGAGGAAGCCTGGCTGGGGCAGGCGGAGGATGGGAGAGCGGTGGCCGCAGGACCCGGGGGGGGGTCCCCATGCACCTCCCACAGCAGCAGCCTCAGGGTGCTGCGAAAGGGCATCTCCCCTCCCCGGGGGCTCTCTCCCAGGCTGCAGAGCAGCTTTGCTTGGGGTGACAAGCCCACGTGCATTGTCTTATCTCTCCCCCTGCAAAAGCTGGGTCTGTAAACCAGGAAACTCCTGCTTTGGCTTGGCCAGAGCCTCTTCTTCCTCCTCCTCCTCTTCCTCCTACTCCTCCTCCTCTTCCTCCTCTTCTCAGCAGGTTGCTGGAGCAAGACCTGAATTTTGCTCCTGTGAAGAAGCAGAGGCCGGGGAGGGGGAGATGGGCTCTGCAGCTGCAGGCTGTGCCCAGACCCTTATCTCCACACTGTGGAAGTGGGTCCCTGAGGGGGATGGCACTCACAGGGTCTAAAATTAGAGCTGCCCTGGGCGCAGGGTGGAGAGAGGTGGTGGGGTCCTGGAGGGGTTGCAGTTCCTTTGCCAGCATTGTGCTTGGTGCTGCTTCTAGGGCAGGCTTTAGCAGCGGGGGAAATACTGCCCTGTTGTCCTAAACAGCAGCAGCGTCCTGGTGCTGGCCCCCCCGGCTCACCCCATCCTGGCAGAGCTGCCCTGGGTCCCTGCTGCCCATCCAGCCCCAGTTAGCTAGTGCTAAAGCCATCTGCTGCCATGGCTCCTGGCTTCCCAGGCTCAGAGACCTCGCTGAAATCTCCCCATCAGGCTGCAAATGTGGAGAGAGTGAGTTTGCAGGAGGGAAGGCTGGTGTCCCTCCCTATCCTGGGATGCCTGTGTCCAAAGCCTGAGCCCAGCGAAGGGGTGCAATCCCACAGGGTTTCGGTGTCAAGAGAAACCCCTGAAGAAAGCAGCAGGTGGGAGCCATTTGTCAGCGTCAGAGCCGGGCATGGGGCCGGAGGTGTCCCCGGGAGTGAGGCGGTGGCTCGGTGGGTGGGGGATGCGGGGTCTCTTTCCGGCTGCATCACCTGCTCAGCGCCTGTGGCCGCTCTGATGTCCTGCCGCCTTCCTCCCAGGAGCCCTTTGATGTCCTGATGCCGCCCTCGTCCCCAGGCTCTGCGGTTTCACGCCGAGGCTGCCAGAGCCCCCCAGGGCAGGGGTGTGCACCAACACCAGAGCCCCGCTCCTGATGGCTACTGCAGGAGTAACGTGCCGGTCCTTCCTCGCCGGGTGACCTTGGGCTGGTCGCAGTGGCACCTGCTTCCCTCCACGCAGCAACCCTGGAGCAATCTCCCCTTGCCACCCCATTAACCTTATTTAGGCTGGGAGCCTAACGAGTGTAGGAAATTAATTCCTTCCCTTCCTCCGCTCCCCGGGGCAGAGGCTCGGCTCAGCGGGCTGCACACCCCCCTGGCATCACAGGCCTCTTTGACTTGACCCCCCCCCGCCTCGTATTTGGGGAGGATGTTTAACAAGGGAGATGGAGGGGACAGCTCAGCTGGGGGGAAACAAAGGCGCCTTCAGTGCTCGCCCTGCTCCGTGCGCCCGGTCAGAGCCAGCGCTCAGGGCGTTGCTGATGAGCTCACCCTCCTGCCATGCCGGGTGACAAACCTCGCTTATCGGCCCCTCTCGCTTCTCCTGTGCCGGGGGGGTGCTGTCTTCTCGCCCCCCTCACCACACATGCCGCCCGCTTTGTCACTATTAATAGAAACCCCCTCGCCCTGTTGCCCTTGGCTGGTCTGAAGCCTTGCACAGGAGCTGGTGGCTGTGATGGGAGATGTCCTACCCACGGCAGGGGATGGGGATGCTGGTGAACACCATGGCCTAGGTTTCAGTGTGCTATGGAAGGCTGATGTAGGGTATGTGCATGGTCTCCATCTCCTCCAAGGGAGCTCACGACAGACTGAGACCCTGCTGAGATGGGGCAGTGTCTCCCTAGATGCTTGCAGGTGTTGGATGGACCTGGGGGCATCTTGTTCTTTGTCCCAGCTACTTCCTTGCTAGCCCCATGCCTCACCAAGCCCTGCAGCTGTGTCCTGGGCACAGCAGGGGAGGATATCTCCCAATGGAGACCACCACCACATTGCTGAGCAAGAACCTGCCCCTCTTCCCTCCCTTCCAGCCTCTGCAGAAGGGCAAGTAGAGGGCCATGGGAGATGAGTTTTTACCCTCACTCATCACCTGCTTGAGGCTCTCACATGGCTGGAGCAGGTCCCCGTCCCAGGAGGTGCATGCTGGCAGGGCACAGCGAGCAGAGCATCAGCAGGATCTGGGTCCTATGGCTGCGTGTCTGCTGTGGGGTGGTTTTCCAACTCAGGGAGCAGGAGTCCTACTCCCCTTGTGGTTGCACTTTCCTTCCACATGGGCTGGGCGATGTTGCCAGCACCCTGGGCTTGCTTGCTCCTTCTGGAGCTGTGCTGAGGTTTCTCCCCCTGCCTGGAGGCTACCTATCCTGGTTTGGCCTGCCCACAGGAGATGGGCACTGGCAAAGCTGCCCTTGCCGAAAGGCTGAGGCTGCTGTTTAGCTTGGCGCTGGGAAGTGGGGAGGAAGCAGAAGGTCTGTGGAGATAGAAGCCCATCGGCTGGGGCGGCAGGAAGAGGCTTGTGAGCCACATCCTGCCTTGTGTCCTGGGGAGGCAGTGATTTGGGGCTGGGCACGCTGTCTCTTTGCCCGGGGGCTCATCTTGGCTGGCGCTGATCTGCATCAACCAGCTCCTGTGGGACTCCCCTTCAGCCAAAAATCTTTAAAACAGCCGTTGGTTTTGCTGCACTGCCCCTGCTTTGGGCAGCAGTGCCAGCCCGGTCCTGGGGGACTCACTCTGTGCTCCGGGCAGTGGCTTGCGGGGTGGAAGGTGGACACCTAAAATCCTGGGTAAAACCTGTAGCAGCCCAGTTTTTGGGCAGCCCGGGTGTTGGGCAGAGTGGATAAGGCCCAGCAGAAGCTCGTTAAAGAACATGAGTAATGAAGACCTAGTGTGAGTAAGAGCATCCTGCCCTTCCCCTGGGAAATACGCCCTGTGCCAGCCCTCTCTGCCACCCAGCTCTGCTCCTCCAGGGCCCTTCCCCTGGCAGAGCCCGGAGGGGCAGTCCAGGGTGTCCCCGATGCTCTGTGCTGCTGGGGCACATATTCTCCCCTCTTTACAAACCATCCCCATCAGTCAACACATCCAAGCTGCCTCTGCGGTCACCTCTGGCCTCTCCTCCTGTCCCTGGAGACCCAAAGCCAGCTGCATGCTGCCCCAGCTGTGCCGCGATGACTTTCAGTTGCTGCCAAGAGAAGGGATCCTGCTTGTGCTTCCACTGGAAGAAAGAGCAGCTTTTTTTTTTTTTTCATGCTCTGTAGCTGCAGGTTTGCTGGTGTCTCTGAGCTTGGCCTCTCCAGTGCAGGCCATCTCCTGCAGGTGCTGGAGCCTGCAGGAGCTACCCCGTATGCCAGTGGAGCTGGGCTGGTGTGTGAAAATGGGAGTTTGGCTTTGGATCCAGCTCAGCTTTGTCTTATCCTGCTTGGAGGAGATAAGGTACAGGAGGAGACCTGGGATGAGGATGTTGATGAATGTGCAGAACGGGGGGTGTGGGAGCTCATGAGAGATTTGGAGTCCAGAGCTCACCCCCTGGCCACCACATTTTCCCAAAGCTGTCGCTCAGCTGCTGCCAGCACCATAAACACTGCTGTCGGTGATGATTTTTTTTTGTATCCCTGCTCTGATATGCAGATATGCAGATATTCTGGAGCCATGCTGCACAGGTAACCCCACAGCTGCAGCGTGCTTTTGCTTCATAAAAACTAGCCCATGAATCACCACATTTAAGAGAAGACCCACACTTTTACATGTTGTGCCTATAATGGTGATTTGCAGTGAATTCTCTTTCGCTGGGCTCTCCCCACCCCTCCTGCCTGGTTCTGTCTGCCGGGCTGATGCTGTGTTCAGATGTGGTGGCTTCCCAGGAGCTGGCGGGTGCTGGGATCTGGCAGAGTGATGGGAAAGCAGATAAGCAGCGCCTTCTGGTGCGGTTCCTCTTTGCCGGGACCCTCTTGTGTGGGTCATGTGTGTTGGACTGATGCCGGGTGGGGAGAGCCCCTCCTGTGCTGCAGTCGCCGTCCCCTCCCCAAGCACCTTTCAGGCTGTGTGGGGCAGGGACTGTCCCTTGGGGCAGTGACTCCATGCCTGGAGGGAAGAGTGGGGTGGCCTTGGAGCAGTGTGGATGAGCTGGGGTGATATGGGGAGGAGTGAGAGCAGGGCAGAGGAGGCTGCTGTTGGTGAGTGTGGGGCGAAAGGCTCTAGCAGGGGGCCCTGTGGAGGTGGCACTGGGCTGGAAGGTCACAGGTGGTCTGAGCACAGCAGGGGAATATGAATGTCCCCCAGCAGGTGCGGGGTGGGAGGATGTCTCCCTGGGTGGCATTGCCAGGTGGCTCTGCAGATGGCATCTGGGTTTCCTTCCCTTCCTTCCTTCTCCCCACCACCACCCAGTGCCCGTCACAGCGAGGGGGCACCAGCAGCAACGACATGCTGTTGGGGGGGCAGAAGTGTAGTTTTATCTGCGTGGAAAAATATGTCTGAGCCCTTTGATAGCGGCCCAGTAGCCCTGCAGAGCTGGTGTTTCCGTTCACGGGCTCAGCAGGCTGCGTCCCGGCGTCTGCGTGCAGGTGGAAGAGCTCGTGCACGGCTCGAGCACGTTTGTGCTCTGCAAACACCACCTGAGCCCTGCTGGGCCAGCTGGGAGAGACTCCCATCCTGGGGCCTTCTACACATTCCAGCCCCTTCTGGAATGCGTAGCCCCTTCAACCCCAGCACCCCAACACCACCCTGGCTGACGGGCTTTTCCCTGCTCCCCACCCCCCCAGTGCTGGACCAGCTCCTGCCAGAGCTCAGCGTCTTGCTCAAGCTGCTGGACCACGAGTACCTGAGTGCCACCACACAGGAGAAGAAGCTGGCCGTCTCCACCATCCTGCAGAAGCTGCAGCCATCCACAGGTCAGTGTCCCACTCCCACCGTGTCCGGTGGCCGTCCCCAGGGACAGTGGGTGTCCTCAGCATCTGCCCTGGGCCAAAACCCCAGCGTGGCAGGGAAAACCATCTGCTGGGCAGGGTTGAGCTGCCTCTGTGCCCAGAGCCCAGCACCTGCTTAGCCCCTGCGGGGCACTTTGCTCCCTGCTGTCACTTCCCAGCTTCTTCCCAGCCCCGAGTGCAGGGGCTGGCGTCAGCCCTGCCGTGGCTGCGGGGGGGCTGTTCCCTGCGGAAACGCTGCTTCGCAGAGGTCTTCCTGCCACCGGTGCTGCTGAGCGCAGGGGTTTCCGCGGGAAGGCCAGGAGGAACGTGCACCTGGGGCTTCACAGCCTTCCCACTTTCCTGCCCTCCTGGGGAGGAGGCAGCAACATCCCTGGGGGCTTCTCTGCTCCCCGGGTGCTTGCTCCGGGGGAGAGCCCCATGGCATGGTGGGGTGGGCTGGCCTGTGTCCTTGGGTGGTGTTTGTAGGGACGGGGGGGTGCCAGTGCTTGCCTCAGCCACCCTGCCCACCCCCGGGCTGAAAGCATCCCCTTTTCTCCTAGGGAAGGATGTGGACTACATGTATGTCAACACAGCGTCCCTGAGCAATGGCACCAGCTTCGTGGAGTCTCTCTTCGAGGAGTTCGGTAGGTGTGGCCAACATGGAGTGACACCCGGGGGTACCACTGGGTGGGTGCCAGGCTGGCCTCGGGGGTCCCTGCTAACAGCGGGAGCTCTTGGGGTGCCCCGAGGAAGGATGGTGGAAGCTGCATCCTTGTGTCCAGGGTGGGCACCATCACCTCAGGTGCTTGCTCCCACTCCGCTGCAGCTGTCTGGGGACTGACCGTGGGGGGGTTCCACAGACACCCCAGTCCAGCTGCGTTTATCAGTGATGCCCATCTCCCAGCACCTTCCCAGGGAAGACCCATGGGTCCTTGCCTTGGGGGTCCCCAGAGGACACGGCTGGGGAGGCCAGCTCTGGGGTTTCCTCCTCCTTTCACCCTCTCCGCTTACCTCTGGGCAGACTGTGACCTGCGGGATCTCCAGGACATGCAGGAGGAGGAGGGGGACACCGGTGATGGTGTTGGCTTGGAGCTGGCGAGGAGTCAGACAGCAAAAGCCGTAAGTCCCTGAATGGCCACCTGCGAGGTCTGCTCTGCACCCGCACGGGGAGGTGGCGGTGGCTGGGGCTGGGACCCCTTCCTGTCCCTTGCCACCACGGTAGCTGCTGGGACTCATGACCCTCTCCTCTGCCTGGCTAATGCTGATGGTGTTTCTGCCATAGGTTCCTGTGGACGCTGCTCCACCGTTGCCCACCACTCCCCCGCCTGAGGATTACTATGAGGAAGCCCTGCCCTTGGGCCCCGGCAAGACCCCCGAGTACATCACCTCCCGCAGTGAGTCCCACTCCGGGGGGGCAGGAGGGTGGGGGGACCCCTGCAAGCTGAATCCCCCCTCCTGTCTGCCCGCCTGGCAAAGCGGGCAGCCCTTGGCGAGCATGACGGCTCCTCCCGGGGAAGGAAACGTCTCTGCTCCCACCGGCATTGCTCCTGCTCCGCTTCCTTCCCATCCTGCTGTGCTGTTATTGCAAGGAGTTGTTTTCCCCGGCTGGACTGAGAATGGGGTGATGGGGAGAGGTTGGAGCCACAGGGGGACCTGAGATGCCCTGGGAGGGTGTGCTTTGCTCTCCCCCAGCCTGCAGGCTTGCTGCTCGGAGCATCCTTGGGGAGAAACCAGGTGTAACAGCCCCAGCTGCCCTCTGCTTCCTCCGCAGACAGCTCCAGCCCCCCCAACTCCATCGAGGATGGCTATTACGAGGACGCAGACAGCAACTACCCTGTCACCAGGATGAACGGGGAGCAAAAAAACTCCTGTAGGTATCTGGGTGCTCTCACCAGGGAGGGGAGGGCTTTGGCAAAGTCCAACCCCGAGATGGGGGCTTGAGGTCTGGTGGGGCTGGGCTGGAGTCCAGTGGGGTTGAGGCTGGAGGACCTCTTGTGTCAGAGGCTGCTGGGCAAAAAGCAAGGAGCGTGAAGTGCTGTCATGCAAACCAGAGCCCCCATGCTTCAGAAGGGATGAAATTGGTGCCATGTCTGTCACCATCATGGGGAAGGGGTGTCCCTGCCTACAAAGCTTTTGTGCCCTGTGTGAGCTGCCTCTGCTGTGCCGGAGGAGAGTTGAGGCAGGGACACCACTGGAGAGCCCTGCTCCTCTGTGCCCTGAGGAGGCATGGAGCAGAGGGACAGCACATGATCCTCTGTTGTGGGTTGAAGTTTTCATCCAGGCTTTCAAAGTTTGAGGCTCGCAAAGAAATAAGCCAGCCCAGGGGTTTGGATAGTCGCACCTGGGGCTGGCATTTGGCCCACGAGCATCCTGCCTGGTTTAGAAGGGAAATGGAGAGGGCTGGGGTCAAAATGCTGCTGTTTTCAGAGGATGACATGGAGTCCATCCATCCCAGCTCCCAGCCCAGGTTCTGTGCTGGAGCCCACCGGGCACACAGACCCCTGGCAGTGTGTGAGCGTGTCTGGCAAGCAGAACCCTGGGGTGCCAGTTGGGGTGACTCGCCTGATTCCTTCCAGACAATGACTCGGATGCGATGAGCAGCTCTTACGAGTCATATGATGAGGAAGAGGAGGAGGGGAAGGGCCAGCAGCTGACACACCAGTGGCCGTCAGAGGAAGCCTCCATGAACCTGGTGAAGGATTGCAGGATTTGCGCTTTCCTGTTGCGCAAGAAGCGCTTCGGACAGTGGGCCAAGCAGCTCACCATCATACGGGACAGCAAACTGCTGGTGAGCCCAGAGATGGTGGGGGACAGAAACCCACTGATGGGCTGGGAGGGAGGTTGGGTCCAGGATGAAGAAAATTAGCACTACCCAAGCCAAGACCCTGCCCCAAGGCTGCCACTGCTCTGCAGAGCACATGCAGGTGCTGCCCTCGCTTCCCTTGCAAGAGAATGGAGGGCTCCCCTCTTTTGGGACCCCGTGGAGTGAGAGGGCACCCCACAGCCCTCCACCACCAAGGCTGTTGCAGACACTGAGCCACCTCTGTGCCACCTGAGAGGGACCCCAGCTCTGCCCAGCATGGCAGTGGGACCAGGAGGTTTTGGTCAAGCTCTGAGCAGTTCCCTTTGCTTCCTCTAGTGCTACAAAAGCTCCAAGGACCGGCAGCCACACGTGGAGGTGCCCCTGGGGACCTGCAACGTCATCTACGTCCCCAAGGACGGGCGGCGCAAGAAGCACGAGCTGCGGTTCTCGCTGCCGGGGGCCGAGGCGCTGGTGCTGGCCGTGCAGAGCAAGGAGCAGGCTGAGGAGTGGCTGAAGGTACTATGGCTGCCCCCCGCTTCGCCTGGGGGGGGCTGCAGACCCTCCTTGGCATCCTCCCTGGCTGAGGCGGGGAGGGGAGCTGCCCGGGGAAAGGTTTTGTTCCCCTGGAAGGGAAAGGGGGCTTTGCTCCCATCTCTTATCAGCTGGAGGGGGGCTGGCCAGCTGCTTCCCAGGGCCTGGGCGTCTCCGGCGCTGATAGCCCCTGTGGGGTGGGGATGTTTGCTCTCCCCCTCCTCTTCCCAATGTCCCTTTCCTGCCTTTGTTCAGGGGCAGGAGGCGGGGGCCACGGGGAAGGAGCTGCGGGTGGGAAAGGAGCCTCTGCACACACCACAAAGCCAGCTGTACCCCAAATGTGGGAGAACAGGGTTACTTTACGTGGCCTGGGCAAGCCACACTGTGCCTGCCTGTAAAATGGGGGTTCCTGAAGTGTCCTGTGCTGGCAGGATGACTGCAGCTCGGCACCCAACTCCCTCACCTCTGAGATTTCCAAAATCTCTGGCAAAACTGGTTGCAGGTGTGAAGGGGTGAAGGGGTGCAATCCCCCAGGCAAGCCGGGCTAGTGCCCTGAGCAGGGCTCACTGTCCTGTCCTGCAGAGACCAGGATCTCTCTCCCCATGGTTCAGCCTGGCTCTGGTGGCGAGATGGGGGCGTGCTGAGCCAGGGGAGAGGAGCCCTGGCCTGCAGGTCTGTTTTGAGCGGCTGCTGGGGGCTGTCTCCGCAGGTGATAAAGGAGGCGAGCACTCCGGCGGCGGGCGGGATGGAAGCCCCCACCTCCCCGGTGATGCCGTGCAAGATGGACCTGGATAAGGTGATGGTTTCTAACCGCCCTGCCAAGGTGCTGCGTGGGGCTGCTGCAGTCAAGTCCGGGGAATGGGGGTGCAGGGGGAGCACCGAGCTCCCAGTGCTGCATGGGCGACCCTTCCCACCCTCCCAGCGGGTCTGCAGGGCTTATGGGTCTCCCCTAGCACCGGGGGACATGCCAGCCCCGGGCGGGAGGGACAAAGGGCCGATAGTGGCCATTGCTGGGGGCTGTGCGGGGGGATGCTGCTGACAGTGTGCCTGCTCCGCTCCCCCCGCAGCGGCTGTCACAGGAGAAGCACACCTCGGACTCGGACAGTGTGGCGACGGGTGAGACCAGCTCCCCAGCAGCCCGCAGAGAGCCCGGCGAGCACGGTACAGCCCCTGGGCCCAGCCAAGCAGGCTGTCCCCCAGCCAGGGGGGCCAGCTGTGTGTACCACAGCCGGGGAGCCTCCTCTCCCGGTGAGGGGGGATGCCTTGACATACACCAGGGACATGCAGCTACTCTGTCCTCCTTCCAGGGAAAGGCAAAAAGAGCGGCTTGGCTGACCTGAAGGGCTCAATGAGCCGGGCGGCGGGGAAGAAGATCACCAGGATCATCAGCTTCTCTAAGAAGAAGCCTTCCCCTGAGGACACACAGACCTCCTCCACCGAGGAGGACATCCCCTGCTGTGGTTCGTGCTGGCTGGGCGCAGAGATGGGGCTCGACTCATGTCGGGCTGGGAGTACTGTCTTCCTCCCGCTATGGGGGGCATCCTCCCCCTGTGGGAGGTAAGGGGGTGGTGGGTTGGGGACAAGGTCACCACACTGATGGAGAGCTGTGACATTCCCCTGGGATAAGAAATTGTGCCTGGTCCTGGCTCTGCAAATTCCTGTGGTGCATGGGAAGGGGTGAGGGGTCACCCATGTCCTCCCGGAAAACTGTGGCACTGAGCTGGCACCTCACATGGGTCCGTGGACCCCAGCTGGCTGTCTGTGGGGAAACTGAGGCACAGAAGAACCAAACGAGCAGGGAGCCATGTTGTAATCTCTGGGAAGCCCTGTCTTATTAAAGGTTGCCCAAGGTCTGGCTGAGCAGGCACTGAGACCCTTCCCTCGACCTTGCCACCCCCCAGGCTACCTCAGCATCCTGGTTAACCAGTGCTGGAAGGAGCGCTGGTGTCGCCTGAAGGGCAACACCCTCTACTTCCACAAGGACCGCACTGACCTGCGGACCCACGTGAATGCCATCGTCCTCCGGGGCTGCGAGGTGGTCCCGGGGCTGGGCCCCAAACACCCCTTCGCCTTCCGCATCCTTCGCAACGGGCAGGAGGTGGCCGCGCTGGAGGTGAGTGGGCAGTGGGGTGGGCAGGGTGTGCCGGTCCCATGAGGAGGGGGTTGCCAAGCTGGGGGAGCATCTCCTCTGATGATCAATGTTTGCATGGAAGTGATGCCTTATTTTTCCCTCCCCTGCACGTTAAGGAAGCCCAGGGCATCATTTGGGTGAGCTGGGGGCAGCCACAGAGGTATTTGCAGGCTGGAGGAAGGGAGGAGGCTGGTGGGGCTGAAGCAGGCAGGGTGGCTGGGGGTTTGGGACTGGGACCTCCCGCACGTGCCTAGGTGCTTTCTCTTGGACCCTCCTAAGTCTTGCACATGTGCTTTGTGTCGGAAGGCCCTTCTCCGCAGTGAGGGCAAGGGGACAGGAGCTGGGTGTGCATCCCGACCCTTCCTCTCTCCTGCAGGCAAGTTGCTCCGAAGACCTGGGCCGCTGGCTGGGTCTCCTCTTGGTGGAGACGGGCTCACAGACGGCACCAGAAGCCTTGCACTACGACTATGTGGACGTGGAGACCATTGCCAACATAGTGACGGCTGTGAGGCACTCCTACCTGTAAGGCTGTCCTCTTGCTGTGCTGCGGGCTGGGAAGGGGCTGTGCCAGGGGCAGAGCATTGGGCTGGGGATGGTGATCCCTGTGTGCTCCCTAGAAAACGCATGGGCTGGGACACGGTTTGTGCTGTGATCTCAGGGAGAGCCAGTATCCCGGTGGCTGGTAGTTTCCAAAGCAATGCAGCTTCCCTCGGGCAGGATGGAAAGCAGAAGTTGTTTCATCAACACTGAGGAAGGACTTAAAGCGTACGTGTGATAGGCTAGTGTAGGGTGGGAAGGGTGGAGTAGGGTAGAGTGCTTGTGAGTGAAGGTGGGACAGCAATGCAGAAAGCCCTCTGAGGTGGAAGGGCTCTCTGAGGGGCTGGAAAGGATGTCTTGGGAAGGAAGACCCCAACCCTTCTCTTGCAGGTGGGCCAGCTCCTCCCAGGATCACCAGCCAGACTCCTCCCCTGTGGTGTATGATGATGTCCCCTACGAGAAGGTTCAGGTGAGCACAGCTCCATGGTTCTCCCTCTCCCATCACTGTGGCCAGAAGAGGCCCCGAGAAGCCTTGGCCGGGCTGCAGTGGCCCCACGGGTGTTTCAGCACACTCTCCCTCCCGTCCCCACAGCAGGCTGAGGAGGAACCAGGGCGGCCGGCAGGAGCCCAGGTGAAGCGCCATGCCTCCTCCTGCAGCGAGAAGTCACGGCGGGTGGACCCACAAGTCAAAGTGAAGAGACACGCGTCAAGTGAGTGGGGGCCCTCAGCCACAATCCCCCATGGGGGGACCCTGGCCAGTGTGGGAGGACACTCTTCCCCACAGGGGGTCTGCGGGCAGGCTGGGGCTTGGCCAGTTCCAGCACACGGGTGATGGGTTGTGCCGCACAGGTGGCATCGATGCAGTCGGGGCCAGAGCCTTCATGATGGGCTGTCTTTGTGCGTGCAGATGCCAACCAGTACAGGTACGGGAAGAACCGGGCCGAGGAGGACGCCAGGCGATTTCTGACAGAGAAGGAGAAGCTGGAGAAGGAGAAAGCATCGATCCGCAGCGAGCTGGTGTTGCTGCGGAAAGAGAAACGAGAGCTGCGGGAAGCCATGAAGGGCAGCACGGGTAGGTCGGTGCCATCTGAGCGCTGTGGCTGCTCAAAGGCACACAGGTGCTGGAGCGGGTCCAGAGAAGGGCAACGAAGCTGGTGAGGGGTCTGGAGAGTAAGTCTTATGAGGAGAGGCTGAGGGAGCTGGGGGTGTTCAGTCTGGAGAAGAGGAGGCTGAGAGGAGACCTTATAGCTCTCTACAACTACCTGAAGGGGGGGTGTAGAGAGGTGGGGGTCGGTCTCTTCTCCCAGGTCACAGGAGATAGGACAAGGGGAAATGGCCTCAAGTTGCGCCAGGGGAGGTTNTGCCTTCCAACCTAGACGATTCTATGATTCTATTCTAGGTAGAGGGGGAGGGCTGTGGAGCCGGGGGTGGGATGGGGACGCTGGGGTGGCAGTGACATTGTGGCTGTAAGCCAGGCTGGCTGCAGCACACCGCCGGGCTGGCAGCCCCATCTAGCGTCCCTGTCCAGAAGGATGGGTGACTTCTCCGTCCCTGAGCAAAGGCGCTGAGCTGGGTGCGCTTGTGCAAGCAGGGATGAAGCAGCAGGACCTGGAGCAGCGGGTGGCGGTGCTGGAGGAGCAGTGCCGGCAGAAGGAGGAGCGCCGTGTCGACCTGGAGCTGAAGCTGACCGAAGTGAAGGAGAGGCTGAAGCAGTCGCTGGCGGGAGGGCCGGCCCTGGGGCTGGCTGTGACCGGCAAGGCTGAGAATGGGGTACGCATCCCTTCTTCCTCGCTCTCGCGGCTCCGGCTTCCCCCAGCAATGGCATTTGGGGTGGCGGGGGGAGCAGCACGCAGGGAAGAGGGGACATCCCTGCTGCTTTGTCCTGTTGTGGACAGAGGTGGGAAGCAAAGTGTCTATTAGGTTTGGCCACATCAGTTTTAACCTCATGACAGTTTGTGCTTTTCTGTTTCCCCTTGCTGCCTGGGTCTCCTAAATCCTCCTCCTTCTTGCTCCCCCTTTTCCACAGGAAGCTACAAACAAGCCAAACGGGAGCGCCCCTGAGCGCTTGGTCCCCGTTAACTGTGCAGCCGAACTGAGGAAGAGAAGTCCCTCCATCCTCCCTGCCAACAAGGGAAACGTGCTGCGCAAGGCCAAGGTCCTGCTTCGCTCTCCCTCTCCTCCTTGGCCCCACGGGAAATCTCGGCCTTCGTCCTGTCCCCCTTGCTGACCATGAAATTTGGGGGCTGGGGGTGCTTCCTACCGCAGAAGCAAGGGGTACTGCCAGGGTCCCCTGTAGCCAGGCTGTCCCACTCGCTGCTGGCAGGAGCCCAGCTTGCAGGGAGGTTTGGGAGGGGCAGGGGGGAGAGCATCACCTCTACGATGCCCAGGGCAGGAGTGACCCCAACCTTTGAACACGCTGGGGTGGTCCAAAGCAGTCAGCAGGGAGGGATGTCCTCGAAGGGCTCAGTGCTCCCTTCTCCAGCGACGTCTCCTCATGCCCTGCTTTCTTCTCTTTCTCTGCAGGAATGGGAAAAGAAGCAGACTTAAGCCAGGCTGCGGGAACGCCTGCCGAGCCCCCGCCGGACACCGGGGCTCACGGAGAAGCTACAAGCCCCCTTTCTCTGAGGCGCTGGGAGGGTGCTGGGAAGGCATGGGGGGAGAGCTGCCCTCCCAGGCCCCACCACTGCGGCTCCGTCTGCCTCGTGGGCAACACTATAAACCATGGGGAGTGGGACGGGAGGGGGATTTGGGAGGCGGGTGGGGAAGGGGGATCCGTTGTGGATCAGGGTCGCATACTACTGAGGAACCCATCTTGGGGGGAGCCTCCCACAGGGCCAGGAGTTCGGCGCAAGGTGTGTGTGCCCGTGGTGGTGCCCAAGGAAGGAGGGGAGAGCCGGGGGGCTGGCAGTCAGCACTGCCTGGCCAGCACTCCAATTTATCAGGATCAGCGTGTGCCACCCTGGGGACGCTGCTGGAGGCCAGGCTACCGCTTTCCAAAGTAACCACGGACTCATTGGGGATTTTTGGCTGCTTCGGTGTTGGAGTTCATGAGCTGCTCAGGACCGGACACTTTGGAGACGCCGATCATTCGCCCTGCTTACTGCTCCCAGCTCCGCAGGGTTCTCATCTCAGGGTTCCTCGTGTCTCGAGCTCACTGTGCCTCAACCAAGTGCCCTTGTCCAATATTTCCTTCTCATCCTCCAGGCGGTAAGGGTGAGGGCACGCTGGCTTCCCTTGGGAATGAACGAAGCTCAAGTGTCAGCATTTGAAAGCAAATTAACATCAGGCACCTTTCAGCCTTGCTAAACAGCTTAGAAGTGCTGCAAAGGGCTGAGGCTGGAGGTAGCCCGGCTCCCTCTGCCCTAGCCCCATGCCAGCTTGCGGGGGAGCGGGCAAAGGGACAGGGCTGTCTCCTGGCCAACAGCGCATTCACGCTGTTGCTGCTGCAGTCAGACACAGTTTGCCAAGGCATGTGGTCAAAATGGAGCTGAGGAAAGTTTAAAAATTTAAAAAAAAAAAAAAAAGTGCTTTCAAATGAGGGGACTGGAACAGAAAAGAGAAATAGAGGAAGGTCATTTAGCACGGGCAGAAACAAGGGACAGGAATAAAAAAAAGAAAGGCCCAGGCTTTTGTGCTGGGAACAAGGGAGCAGACCTGTCGCCCACTCATGCTAACGACTGCCACAATTAACCTTTGGAGCTCACTCTTTCAAAGCCCTCTTGTTACTACCGAGGTAAGCAGCTTTTAATAAAAACGCTGGCACTGGTCCTCCCCTTCCCCTGGCTGTAGAGAGCAGGGTGGGTGAACAACTCCTGCCTGCAGGGACATGAGGCAGGAGGGGTCTGGGGGGAGCTCAGCATCCCTGGGCAGCGGCAGCCGGGCAGGCTGGGGGGATCTGTGCTGGGTTTGTGAGGGCGGTTAGCTCAGAGCCGTGAGCTTTGCTGCCCAGGGTGGAGGGGTGCCCCGTGTCCCTGGGATGAGGTTCCTGACGGTGCTCATCCTCCTCTCAGCAGCGGTTCCCTGTGCTGGATGTCACTGCTCCTCTTCCCCCTGGGACCTGGAGTCACAACATCCCATTTCACTTCAGAAAAGGTGAAAACCCTCACCTCAAAGCATCACTTCTGCTAATGAAATGAGGAGCCTGGGCCCACAGGGGGGAGAAAGAGAGCTGGACCAACACAGCCTGTGAAAGCACGTCATAGAACCATGGAATGGTTAGAGTTGGAAGGGACCTTAGAGATCATCGAGTTCCAACCCCTCTGCCATGGGCAGGGACACCTCCCACCAGACCAGGTTGCTCAAAGCCCCCAAAGGCCTTGAACACCTCCAGGGATGAGGCATCCACAACTTCCCTGGGCAACCTGTTTCAGTGTCTCGCCACCCTCATAGTAAAGAATTTCTTGCTGATATCTAACCTAAATCTTCCCTCTTTCAGTTTAAGACCATTCCCCCTTTGTCGTATCACAACACCCCCTGATAAAGAGTCCCTCCCCATTGTTACGGTTTGAAAAACCCACAACAATTTATTGTCATTTAGACAATTATTCTACCACCGATGACCCCTCCCCACTCGGGACGGGGAATTGGGGAAAAACAAGGAAAGACAAGAGTTGAAATATAAATAGATTTAATAGGACAAGTCTAAATAACTAACATTAATGATACTAAAGAACCAATATTGATCCCAATACCAATATTAAATACACAAGGATTATATCAGTCCATTTACCAGCAAGTGACATCAAATGTGGGACACTGTGAGCGCTGTGGCTTCAGGAGGAAGGGAAGGGCTCAGGTCCAGCACAAAGCAAGTTCTCTGACTGCTGCTGCCATCAAGGGAGAGAGAAACTACACAGCAAACTTTCTAATTTATATCGATTGTGACGCTCATGGTATGGAATCGTCCTGTTGGCCAGCCTGGGTCAAGTGCCTGGGTCTCGTTCATCCTCGTCCCTGCACCCGGCAAGGCTCAAAAATGCGGAGACCTTGATACCCCCATCCCATAGCTGCCTATAAAGTAAATAGCTTCACAAAATCATACACCAGAGTCTTCTAAAGTGCAGTTTTCCCAAGCATTGGAAGAGAAATTACCCCTGTGTCAATCAACGCAGGACACCCATCTTTCCTGTAGCGCCCCCCCCAGGAGGTTAAAGGCCATGCTCTGCCAAAGTTTTGGGGGTTTTTAATGTTGATTTCACCATGAGGTAAGAAACGCTGTTTATTCCACCTCAGGTCAGCCTCCCTCAGTCTATCAATGAAGAGGTGAAACCTCTCACTTTATCACCCCCCTTAAGCTGCAAAGCCCAGGGCGGTGTATCAAGCCCAGGGGGTCCCAGTGCTGCCACGGCCAGGCTACTGGCCCAGACCCCGTGCTGACACGCTTCCTGGTGGTGCCATGGCCGGGCTACTGGCCCAGACCCCCTTCTGAGGCCCTTCCCAGTGCCACCGTGGCTGGGCTACCACCCCACACTCCCTTCCGAGGCCCTTCCCAGTGCCACCGTGGCTGGGCTACCACCCCACACTCCCTTCCGAGGCCCTTCCCAGTGCCACCGTGGCTGGGCTACCACCCCACACTCCCTTCCGAGGCCCTTCCCAGTGCCACCGTGGCTGGGCTACCACCCCACACTCCCTTCCGAGGCCCTTCCCAGTGCCACCGTGGCTGGGCTACCACCCCACACTCCCTTCCGAGGCCCTTCCCAGTGCCACCGTGGCTGGGCTACCACCCCACACTCCCTTCCGAGGCCCTTCCCAGTGCCACCGTGGCTGGGCTACCACCCCACACTCCCTTCCGAGGCCCTTCCCAGTGCCACCGTGGCTGGGCTACCACCCCACACTCCCTTCCGAGGCCCTTCCCAGTGCCACCGTGGCTGGGCTACCACCCCACACTCCCTTCCGAGGCCCTTCCCAGTGCCACCGTGGCTGGGCTACCACCCCACACTCCCTTCCGAGGCCCTTCCCAGTGCCACCGTGGCTGGATTATCGGCCCAGACCCCCTTCTGAGACCCTTCCCGGTGCCACCACCGCCAGGCTACCAGCCCACAACCCCCACTGAGACCCTTCCAAGTGCTACCATGGCCAGGTTATCAGCCCAGACCCCCTTCTGAGGCCCTTCCCGGTGCCACCATGGCCAGGCTACCGGCCCAGAGCCCCAGCTGAGGTGCTTCCTGGTGCCACCACGGCCGGGTTATCGGCCCAGACCCCCTTCTGAGGCGGTTCCCGGTGCCACCATGGGACCCCCACCCCGCGCTGAGCCCTTTCCCGCCCAGCCCCGCTGCCCGCCGGTCCTGGTAGTCCGCCCAGGAGCTCCCTGGGAGCTGTAGTTTGGGGCGGGCGCTGCCTGGTTCCCTTCCCACCTTCCCTCCCTCAGTCGCTGCGGGCCGGGGCCATGGCCGCCCGCTCCCTCAGGCGTTTCGGGACCCTCCTCGGCGCGCCGCGGCGAGGCAGGTAGGTGAGGCGGTGTGGACCCTCTCCCTCAGCCGTTAGCGGTCGCCAGCCGTGGCCTTTCCTCGCCTGTGGCGGGCTCGGNCGCCATAGGCGGCGGCGGGGCCGAGGCGCCGCGTCGGGCCCGGACCCGGGGCGATGTCTGCCGGTGTGGAGCCCCGCTGGAAGGTCGCCATCCCTTCAACCCCCTCTTTTACCCCTCATGAGGGACACCCCGCCGGCCTTTAGCTCCTCAAGAAGGCCCTGGGATAAAAAAATAACCAAACCAGGCCCTCTGTAAGCGAGCTCTTCCCTGGCAAGACCGGCCCCCTGAGGAAAAATTCATTTTTATGGGGAAAAAGCGCTTTCTGCGGTCGGTAAGCCCCGCTGTCAGGTTGTCCCCGCCGTACCCACGGGCGATTTGGGCCTCTCGCCCACCCGAAGCGTTTATTCCCCGACTGTTAGGTTTTAAAGCGCTCCTTAAGTTTTATTTTTGGGTCGTGGTGCAGCGCCCGGTGCTTCCAGCCGTGTTTCGGGTGGTCACGGGAAGTGGGTGCGTTTAATTGCTTCGATATTTAGACGGAAAAACAGTGCCTGGTCGTATTTTTGGCCGTTGTGGAGTGTGGTTTATAAAAGTGAACTCCATAACGAGTGTTTTGGTTATTCAAGTGAAGTGTGGGCAGGTGAAAAGGAAAAAAAAAAAAACCAAAAAAGTCAAAATGCATGCTAGTTTATCCTAGAGTTTTGTCTCTGGAAAAACATCACCCAAAAGAGCATTTAAATACAATAAAATAATTCTGCAGCACGTAGCGGGAGCATCAGTGTTTGGGACTAAATGTAAAGATGCCTGTCTGAAAGTCATGCTTTTATAGGTGTGAAAATTGCTTTGCCCCTCTCAAAGCGCACACCGAGTTTGGAATAGGTGACTTTGTCCGACGGGAGCTGAGCAGCCTTTCTTCGTGGAGCATCGCCAGGACCCGCCATTGCTGTGAAACCCCTCCTCGTACGTCCGCTCTCTGTGGCCATCCATGCCTGCGTCGCAGCTGAGAGGAGCCAAGGCCCTCTACAGCAGAGCCCATGGGTGGTGGGGCCAAGGCATCCACGCTGTAGGCATCTCAGGGGCTTCTTACCCTGGACTCACTGCAGCCTGGGAGCCTACTGCCCAGTTTACGGCCATCCATCCCACCTTAAGGTGTGCTGCACAGTCTTGTTCTCCAGTTTCATCGGAGAGGAATCCACATAGTATTAATCTCAGGTATCACTTCCTGATGAGACAGAGGGCAGTAATTGGGGGTAATTAGGAGATTTCCCTCTAAAGCAGGCATGTCAGAGCTAAAACACTAATGCAAATGTTGCTGTGTGTCCCAGCACTTGCGTGCTTTGTCATGCTGATTTGGGAGGAGGAGGAGGGGGAAGTGTTTAATGAGAGATGGGATAGGACCCTTGTGTTCAGAGGGAACATGACAGAGTTGGTTTGGAATGGCTGAGTATTGTGCCTGTGCTCCAGAAAGGGGGGTGATACCTTTGTTCTGAGCAGAGAGATTTGTTCTCATCATTTAAATTCTAATCTTAAGGGATAACTGGCTTAAACCATATGGGTGCCATCAACTTCTCTGCTACATCTATTTATTTGGCTTTCTGTGACATCAATTTGTAAATCTTTTTGTATGACCAGCTTAGTTGTGTAATCCCCTCGCATGTTCTGGGACTTCCACGTGTCTGTCACTTTGGGATGTGTCAACTTTCTCCAGTGGGATTTCTGCCTATTTTAGGGGCAGCTGTGATTGTGACTGTGTTTTGAAGATGGAGCACAGTGCAGTGGACAGGCTATAAATAGCACTTGCCCTTTTTAGTGGAGTGTTTCTTTGATCCTGGAGGAAGAAGTAAATTGAGCGGCATTTTCAATTATGCATAATAGTCATAATAGTCCTTCTTAAGAATTCCCTTTGGAGTCAGTCTGTGGTTTTTGTTTCTTGCCTACGACTTTTAAGGCAGGCTTTTCCCAGCAGTGCACGATACCCGGGGCATTTGGCTGCGCGGGGGAGTGTTCTGTGACTTGGTTTCACAAGCTGGAGAAAGGAGTCCATGCAGGCAGCTCTCTGCTTCACGTAGGCAGGTCCCCGTAGCCGAGGCACCAGCTCATTCCTGCCCCTCTCCTCCTACACCCCAAAACACACCCATCCCTGCAGTGTAAATCATTCGCAGGGGGAAATGACTCGCTGCCCTTTGCTTCTTGGATGCAGAAGAGTTAACTCATTTGTTTAGGAGTCTATAACCTGTGAGGGCCCTCCCAAGGCTGCTTTCTCAGCTGCATTTCGGGTTCCTT
The DNA here is from genome assembly GCA_013399435.1 of Arenaria interpres. Lineage (NCBI taxonomy): Eukaryota > Metazoa > Chordata > Aves > Charadriiformes > Scolopacidae > Arenaria > Arenaria interpres. Next base: position 88,794 of record VXAK01007189.1, on the reverse strand, counting down.
GGTTCATCTGTGGCATGGCTGATTTCCATCCCTGCAGCTCTTTAAATGAAATCCCAGATGATAAAGGACAAAGCTTGTAGTTGCTGCTTACCACAGACACACCTTTTATTTACAAGGTGAGCTTTGCAGTTGTTGTTTAAACTTCACAGATTGATTTTGAAGGCTTGGCAATCGTCACCTCCAGTTCGGCCTACTTTCTATAACTTGGAAAAAGTGCTATGTTAATCAGTCAACAATGTGAATGTTGTTCTTAAAAAACATTCAGAATGGGGTCTTGTGCCCCAAAACCGGTCTCTCTGCAGTCAGGGTTAAAATGTGGGGTTTTCTTCTGTGTTGGCATTCCTGGAGCCCAGAACTGCAGTGGGCTCTTTGAAAGGAGCCTTGTGAGAGACCCTCACCTGGTTTTGTAGAGATTAGTGAGAGTAATGTCCTATTCTAGAACAAGTGTATGGAGCAGAAGCACTTTCAGACTTGTATTTGGCATGTAATGTGTTGAAAAGGAGCAATTTTCATACAGATCATGTTTTAAGTACCCACTTAATAAAAAAATTGCATATGCAAATGCCTTCGGGTGGGAAAAGGAAGTTTGTTATTAGTGTTGTGGGATGTTTAGCATGCCTATATTAAAGATAAAATGAGGGAACATCTGGGCTGCCAGGAGTGATAGGAGATGCTTGGTGGTCTTTGGGCAGATCTGAATCTCTTAAACCGTGCTTTGGCCACAGGGCTGAGCCAGTCTAAGCCCTGGCTGCCACCCAAAGGGGGTCACCTCTTCCCTTCCCCATAGTCTCCCTCCCACATCTCACCAGGCTTCACGTGTTTGTCTTCTCTTTTGTACAGGCACTTGTGCTCATCTGATCTGTCAGCAAACCTATTCAGGGGCACAGACAGAAAAGTCTTTTTGTTTTGTAGGGCTTGTTTTCAGCTGGTTTAACTCCCTGAACCTTCATTCTCCACAGCTCCAGTAATGGAACAAGTGGAGAAAACCTCTCCCTTCCAGGTGCCACTGTAGGCTCAGCCTAGCTGGATTGCTGAGCAGCACTTGGGTCTCATGACCGGTTTGATAGACCCAGAAACAAAAGCCGTGTGCTTCTGCGACATTGTACCCGAGTGATAGAGCCTCGCTGAAAAGGAAGAAAGCTTAATGGTGCGGGCCTGGTAACATGAACTCAGCTATATTGATTCCAGGGCCTAAATTAGCATCTCTGTGCAGTGTTGAATTGTGCTGTATAAACGCAGGAGGTAGAGTTGGTGCCAGCGCAGTGATTTCTGTGCATTTCTGCTGCATTTCACTCAGTAGATGTGCACTTAGTATATGGAAAACCCCTCTGTTAGAGGAGGTGTTGAAAGCCCTGCTCAGAGGAAGAGCCCAGGTGTTCCCAGAAAAGGAGACACCCTTCCTTGTTAAGTGTACACTGAAGTGTTTCCTGAATGGAGCTGGTTTGGAAATAAATTGAACTTTCTTCTGCAGCCTCTGTTCCTGGTGTAAGGCGCGAGAGGGAGGTGGGCTGAGGCTTTGGCCTCGTGCTGCAGGAGTAGGTCCTGTCTAGGTGGGTTTGTAAAAGCAGGTGATGTAGCATGTTTCACTCCTGGAGTGACAGCATTGCTACTGCAGGTGAAAGGCTTTCTGGAAAAGACCAGAATGAAGTAAAAAATATTTATTTTTCAAAGTGTCTAGCATGCTGGTTTTGATCATCTTTTGAGCAAACTGTTTTCAGCCAGATTTCTGTTATCTAGTTTTTGTGAGATTGTTACAGTATAGAATAAGCTGCTAAGCACCTAGGCGGTGTTCATAGAGCTCAATCCAATTGTCTGACTCTTTGGTTGTTTCATCACTTCATTTGCAAGTTGTGGAGTCAGCCTCCTGGGCAAGCTCTACCTCCTGTACCAACACAAACCACTGACAAGTGCGCTTTTTTAGTTGAAGAGTGTACTAAGGATGAAAAAGTAATTGGAAATAAGGTAGGCTTCAGGACTTGAGGCTTGAGCTTGTTTTTGCCTTTGGGACTCGGTCATTGCCGGTAGAAATAAAAGCAGCTGAAGTATTTAGAACTGTTGGAGAATTTTAGGGACAATTTTCAGTTGGCATGTTCAGTCCCTTTTCCAAACACAGCTAATGGAGCTGTGAACGTTCTGGTGGGAGAATAGTTGGGCTGCAAACACCTTAGTCATGCCTGTGATGGTTCTGTTTGGTTCTTAACTGTTCTTTGTGCAGTGGATATCAAAGCAGCAATTACTACTTTGTGAGAAGAACTGGTTGGCAAAAGGTTCAAACTCTCCTCCTTTTCACTCAGTAGGAGGAAAACTGAATACACCAAGTAGTGTGTCTGTTTGCACCCAGGAGAACAAACGGGTCAGAGCATCAGAGAATTGCATCCTCCATTAGCCAGAAGTTTGAGATGTGTCTGTCTTTCCTTGCTTGTTGAACTGCTCCACAGAAATCCACAGCCATTCCACTGGTGTGGTCACTGTACCGTCTTAGGTACCAGGCTGGGCTCTGCCTGCCTATCTTATTAAGTGCCAAAGGTTTGCAGATCTCACTGAATTTTGCTCAGAACATTTGGGTTTTTTAAAATAACTGTAAAAGTAGCATTATGCCACTTGCCTCCTTTTCAAGACTACCTTGCAAAAATGTTTCTGAAGTTTGCCATCTGGTATTGACTACCTGTACTGGGAGGTCAGCAAAAATGCAACCCACACCTTGTTTTCCTATGAAAATGTGACTTTTTTCAAGGTATGTCAAAGAAGTGGTATACAGCCTCTGTAGTGACACATGAGTCTAAAATAAAAGAATGTTTTCAAAACATCTGTCTCTCTGTGTTTCTGTTCATATTTTCTGAAAAGAACTAAAATTTTATCTAGAATGCTTTATCTATCTAGTTTATTTAAGAGAGCCTGCTTTTAGTAATGACAAACTAGAGTTCTTTTTGAGCCTGTTGTTACTTAACTTTCCTTCTTTGTCGCTAGTTTGTATTTCAGGGAGTCCCCATGCGTTTTCAGCACTGCAGCTCAGCAGAGAAGTACAGGAGACGAGTGTGGCCCAGAAGATCCCCGTGATGAGCCCAAGCATCCCCTTTCTGATTGTGCCTTAGAGCACAAAGCCATCAAATTGGAAGAACAAGTCCGGGATTTAACTGTGAGTATGCTGCTGGTGGCGTCATGATGGTTTCCGTTGGGTCCCCTTGACCAAACTGTTTTTCACCCCTATCGTTTTCCGTAAGCCCTTTAACACACACACAACGCTGCTGTGCTGTGGCAGCCTTCAAAGCAGCTGTCCTAAAATTGTGAGAGGGTGCACTGTGAAATTACAGGCTGCCTTCTCCAGAAACACCATCTGTCAGTAGTACCCAAGACATTGATAGTATGATCCTGGCAGGCAAAACGGCACATTGGAGGTGGGCTGGTCAGTTCTTCCACAGCACTATATGGGAGGAACGACAGTAGCATCCTCCTGATTAGCATCACATATTGTGTCTCACCAGATCCAGATTGTCTGAGAAGGAAAGCCCTCTTCAGTGATAGTGGTGTGGTGGGAATGGTAGGGATCATGTTATAGGGACTTTGAAGAAAAGATGTGACTAAGGAGAAGATTAAGTACCACAGCACCAGGTGGGCAATTCCCAAGATAATCCCCCTGAGAGTACTACTGCACCGGGTGATAAATCAGCTGGTTGCAGATCTGTGGCTGCGACCACCAGCTGGCCTGCTGGAGGGAGGAGTGTCTCGGGAGCTGCAGCAAGTCACGCAAAAAGCAGCAGCCTGACAACGCGGCGTTCAATTGAGCTGTACCCTGAGTGCTTCTGGCCTTCACCTGGGTCTTCTGAGGGAGTTGCAGTTGTGCTGGTTGATCAGGAGGAGAGGGACTTGGGTTTACCTGTAATGAAAATGCAGGAGCCCGACACAACCTTCTACCGTGAAACAGGCTTTTTCTAAATAATTTCTAAGGGTTTGCCAACTTTCCAGGAAATGGGTTTTACCTCTTTGTTTGATGTCTCCCCGTGCTATTGTGGTTACAGGAGCGATACCGGAAAGCTTTGGCAGATTCTGAGAATGTCCGGAGGAGAACGCAGAAGTTTGTGGAAGATGCCAAGCTCTTTGGTAAGCAGAGTGAGGCAGAGCTGTGTTTACTGCGGAGGCCAGCCTGCCTGAGCATAAAATGCTGATGGGTGGCTTTTCTCTCCCCCTGTCCTGCCCTTGTTCACTGTAAAGTCTGGCATGATGTTTGGCCTGGACTGTTGGTGTCTGGGTTTGCTCACTATTTTTCCTGTATGTCCAGCTGTCCTATCAGGTTTACCTCAGTGGCTGTTTTGTGATTTTTTTTATTATTTTATTTTTTTTAATAAAAGAAGCCTAGTGCAATTGAGTGTAGTTCTGCTGACTTAGTTGGAATTAATAGGTTCTTCTGTATCCTGAGAACTGGCTCTGGCAGGGTGTATTTCATACTCTTAGCTGTGTCATCAGGCTGTGATCTCCCTTACTGTATTAACAGCTTCTTCACTTCTGCTCTAGTTTTCAGGAGGTAGAATCTGCCTGGGCCAACGGTTGTCAGTTCCTATATCGGATGTTCTTTAAAACTTCTATAGTTATTTTAGCATCAATGAAGTTGATTTGTAGTTTTGGCAACAGAGGCAGGTGAAAGGGGAAGAAACTGCTTTTTAATTGTTGCACTCTGCCAGCACCATCTCTGAAAATGAGAAACTGCTATTCTCCATAATGCATGAATCTCAGGAGGTTTTTTGTTAATTTATTCCAGTAGCTTTGAAATTAGAGCTGCTATATTTTTATTACCGGTCTATCCATTGTGCTACAAAATGGCTGTTGAGTTTTGGGATAATCAGCACCATTGGTTTTGACATGGTTTATTGGGTTTTTTTCCCCCTAGGTCTTTGAATTTTAGATGCGTTAAGCTTCAGTTTTGAAGAAAAATGAGGTTCTTTATTAGAAGTTGCTCATAGGGTGAGGCGCAGGGGTCTGTAGAGCATTAAAACAGACTCTGGTGCAAGAGGAAATGGTGATCAGTCTGCTTCTGTCTGCTCCTTTGTTGCTTCTCCTTCATGCTTCTTTGTTCTGTGCGCGTTTAAACATGTGTGTACAGGTATAGACAGCGCCAAAGGATTGTTTCTCTTTCTCTGTTTTCCTAATGTGCCTTTCCAGTAAGTTAGTTACGGCATCTGTGTGACTGAGGGAGCATGATATTTCTGAAATTTCTGCACGGTGTAATACACCACTTCTGGAAATGTATGTGATCTAAACCCATTTTTCTAATGAAAAAAGACTACATGACTTTTCATGACTGACCCAAGGACCATTTTGTCCAGTCCTTTCACATTAGTTTTGACTTATGCATAAAATTGTGGGTGTACTTTTCAGCGGTCATGTATTATTTTTACTTCCCCCGCACTGGGTTTGTTCCCCATGTGCCCGGGCGTTTGTGTGAGTTGCTTGGCAAAACATTTATGTCTGTGAGACTGAATGAGGGTATCGAACAATGTCCTAATTGGCACGTCTTAGTTGCAAGAACTTTTTGGAGTGAAATGCTAATGCTCTGCTTTGTCAGGTATACTATATATAGGTTGATGTGTATAGATGTACCTTTTCTGCATATACCTTGATTTGGGGAGTCTTTAGATCACTACCCGTGTAATGGAAAAGCTTTTGCTACAGGATACGGAAGACTCTCTGAGTCAGACAGATACTTTAGCTCTCACTAAAGTAACAGTTCAAAGCAATTAGCAGCTTTATAGGTGCTTTCAAACTGCTGTGACTTTGTGCCCATCATTGGTACTGTCTATAAACTGCCCTTCATTTACTTCTTGCTTCTTTGTGCCTGCAGGGATCCAGAGTTTCTGCAGGGACCTTGTAGAGGTAGCAGATATCCTGGAGAAGACTGCCGAGAGTGCTGCAGAAGAAGCAGAGCCTAGTAATCCAAATCCAACCCTGAAGAAAATCTATGAAGGCCTCTCTCTCATAGAGGCCAAGTTGCAAAGTGTGTTTGCCAAACATGGCCTTCAGAAGATGAACCCTGTTGGTGGCAAATATGATCCATATGACCATGAAATAGTGTGCCATGTACCAGCCGAGGGAATGCAGCCGGGCACGATAGCGCTGGTGACGCAGGATGGCTATAAACTCCATGGTCGCACTATCAGACACGCACTCGTCGGCGTGGCAGTAGAGTCACAGGAATGACATGGGCTTACCCATTGGCATCTGGGACTTTACTGAGCTGAGGACCTCTCAGCGCTCAGTCACAAGTGCAGCTGCATGTCTTTACTCTTATTTATTAAGCTAGGTTTGTATTGTATGTTGGCTTCTTTATCGTGTGTGCAGTCATTTTGCCATTAATTCTAAGGTACTTGTATATTTAACGTTCCTTTTTGGAGTACGTGGAGTAGTCCTAGGAGTCCTGCTATTTGTCAGAAACGTGGCACTGTAGCCCCTTTCTCCATTGCTCATTTCTCCATTAAGACTTGTATGGGGAAGAGGGGAGATTCGGGAGAGAAAGGGAAATTCTCTGAGAGCTAAGGGATCTTGTCTCCCGGTTCCATCTCTGAGACAGACTTCTGCAGTGGCCTTCAGGAAAGTAGCTTCTCTGCCTCAGTTTCCATATCTGTATTAAGGGAATATAATAATACTTACTGACCTACCTCACAGGAATGTGATGAGGCTTTTTCTTTGCAAAGCACTCAGAAGAAGACAAGCCCGAAGGGCTGAGTGTTATTATCAGGCTGGTTTTGGTGTCTTTCCTTGTCCCCGGGTCCCTCAGGTGGGGATGAAGATGATGACTTGAAATGACATTTAGGGGCAGCTTTTTCTAATTTCACTTCAGGAAAACAATCCTGAATTAATGAGACCTCTGTCATTCTACAGGTGAGTAGGGATGAGGTTTTAAAGAGAATTCCGATGTTAGGTCAGACTTTAACGTGTTAATATTTGTTCTCCAGGTAAAACTTCAGCTCGCCTCCTTGTTCCTAAAGGTGAAACAGGGAGTAGTGGTTCTCAATGGAGACAGAAAACTGTTCTAAAATCTCTCTTTCTCCAACCAAAAAGTATATTTTAGAGGAGAGTGATCTTTCTTCCCTGATGGGTGTTTGTGCAGCTTTCAAGCATGATAAACTATATGCTCTTTGTTGCAGCTGCTGGCAAAATGGAAATGTGCCCTGAAGCAGGAAATCTGGACTGTTTTATTTTCTCAGCTCACCAGTAACGGTACTTGGATAATACGAACTTCCAGTTCACATGCAGATTCCACTTTTGTGTGGTCATAGTAAATATCAAACCTTTTGGGTTTTGACACAAGGAGAAAAATCTTTTCTACTAAAAGTCTCAAGTGCCCTTGAACTAATTTTAGCAGCGGTGACGAGAAGGCAAGAGAAGCAGAAGGCTGAGGGAAGTGAAAGCTGACCTCAAGCCGTCCTCTTAGTTGGAGGCATGTTGTTGTCTCAGCACGGCATATGTATTTCCCAGTGGTCCTTTTGCCTGGGAGTCCATTTATCTCAGCTGAAAGGATGCAGTCACCGAGTAAGATCAGGATTTAACCCTTTACAGAGCGGCAGGCAGTATAGTGACAGAAGAGTTACATAAACCAGCCTATGGCCCGCACTACACAAAACCAAGGCAGGAGTGGTTGTTTTCAGGGTGTTTCTTACAGATTCATCAGTTCCTGCCTTTTTACTTACTGGTATTGCATCTGTGGCCTGACAGTTATTTGAGATCCACTTCCAAAAACTCTTTACTTATGGTGGATGCCATCACTGGTTTGGAAGAAAGCTTGTTCTCCTACTCCTTCACAGGCTTCGGTTGCTTTTGTGGTGGGCTGCGAGATTACCGCAGCCTTCAGTTTGCAGCTATCGACAGACTTTCATCTGGGAGGCTGTGTGCAGCTGGTTGCTTCTCATGCTAGAAAGTTAAGGCAGATGCACATTTCTGATATGCTCCTTACAGGCTGCTTTAGTGGCAGCTGTATGGGGGTGACTCGGGAGTGGATACTTTCTGAAGTGTGGTTCTCTGCCTCTGCGTAGTTAGGTTTTGAGGCAGGTGCTTCAGATTTCAACCCTGAAACAGTGCTTCATGGCTTTGGACAAACCTCTTGTTCAGTGTTCTTGTTTTATCTTCTTGTTGGCAATTTCAGAGATACACAGGACTTCTGTTCATTGTTTTGCTGCTCTGCATGGTGGCTGGGTCACCGGGTTACGCTGGTACTAAGGCAAAGAACAGGTAAAATACAAAGCGTGGCGATGCAAGTCTTGCTGTTCTGCCTCAAGACTGTCTGCAGCCTGTTCTGGGGAGGAAATGTCTTCAGCTGGAAGGAGCGGTTGGATTCTCTGCTGCCTCCAGCCCCTGCTCTATCAGCTGAGTATTTTTGCAATATGAGGGGAGAGCTGGTTATGGAAACTAACTTTGAATGTGAAACTTTATTTATAAGGAATTAAACAAAAGCAAAGGTATTTTACACAACAGGTAGTTTTCTGTCATAGAAGGGCTGTGGTTTACCTGAGCTGGATTTAAAAGTAGTGTGAGAGACCAGAAGTGGTGAGATCCACATCCTCTTTAAACTGACCCACAGAGCCATTGGACTGTGAAGGTGCAGTACGGCTACTTGATCCGCTTTGGGATTATTTGCCAGGCCTGCCTGTCTCCGCAGCTAGTATTCACCCATTTTTGCCTTAAAGAAATACCCTAAAATGCACTCCAGACCTTCTGTCTGTAATAAGATTGGTTCAGCGTGTGTATCTGGGACCCGCTTTCACTGAGGCACCCTTGTGTGGCCAGAGCAGGAATCTGAGGGATCCAGTTCCTGTGCTGTCTTTCTTGCCCTCCCACAGCCCTGTTTAATTTTGGGCAAGCTGTTTTCCCAGTTCATGCCCCGTTTTTTTTCAGTCTATGAAACTTCTACAGATCTTATTGGGCTTTTACGGTCATTACTGTAAGATGCACCCATTGCTTAGAGACTCTTTTACAGAAGTTACCAAAGAGATAAATACTGTAGCTGTTGTTTGTCCTAGTTTCTGCTTCCTTTGAATGGTGAAGATGAAATAACCAAACCTGGATTCCGCCGCAGAATCCAGATTTCCCAGGCAAAATTAGATTCTCTTGCCTTTCAAGCACACTTAATGATCTCTCTTATCGTGGATGAGATTGCGGAAGGGTGGATTGAATTTTCTCCTTTGTAGGTCCTTGCTCCCTTGTCCGCCCTCTTTGTGTAAAGCTTGCACACTCAGCACGGTGGGGCAGAGGCCCCGCTGGTGCGGTTCTGTTGCACTCTGCAGAGTTACACCAGAGAGGAGCTTTTTCTCTCCAGTCACTTTATTCAATGACTGTTTAATAGAACACAGGAGCCCGTTGGCGGGGACGGAATAGCAGAGGAGGGGAAGCGTCACGTACCTCTCGGTCATTTCCACTCGGTTCGCCCAGCCGTGAACTGAAGAGCTGAGCCGGGCAGGCAGACAGCTAGATCAGACGTGCGTGTGACGGTGATATGGGGACCTGTGTTCCTGCTGCGGGGGGAGCGGGCAGCCCCGCCGTATGTGGGTGTTTGCCTTGGTCTGTGACCTTGCTGTACCCCGACAGCGGGATGGATTTGAGTTGAACTCCTGGAGGAGCCTCCAGCGGCACTGTCTGATGAGCGTGGCAGCGTCTGAACTCTGACCAGGAGCAGTGCAGAATGTGAATGTCGCTTGGTGAACCTTAAATTCTCAGTGCTTCATCAGCAGAGCTTCTGTTGAAAGAGACAGCTGTGATAAATCAATAGCTATTAGCGGTCCTTTGATTTTAAAACAAATGTATTTAAGTTTTATATTGTGAATATTGTAGTATTTTTTTATTTTAAAACTTGAGATGTTTTGATATTACTTGCGAAGTCAAATGAACAAAGCGTCGCTAATCTCCAAAAATCTAAGTTCATTTAGTTGGTGGGAAACCTGTATATACTGTATTTTTTTGTGTTTCTGTGCTCTTTGTTTACCCAAAGGTTCTGGTTATATGAAAGACAAAGACTGAAGTGTGGGAGTTGTGCAAGTAATTGACAACGACATTTGAGTTAATGTTGGAAAGGGCTGATTTCCTTTAGATGTCCAGATACTGCCCATTTGCTAATAAAAAAAAAAAAGAAAAAAAAAAAAGAATTGCAGTTGCTTTATTTCCTTTTTTCCTTCCCCAAACTGCAGCTCGCTCACAGCCCGTTCAACGGGGTGGGACTGCGGATTGAAAGGTTTCTGGCTATTCCTGCTCCAGTTGTCCACAACAGGACTATAGTCCATGGCAGTGGAGAACTTTGTTGAAGATGCTAAGAGAAGAACAATCTTTTAGGTGGGCTCCAAGAAACGCACCCATGCACGTGTGTCATCTCCCCTCGCGCAGGTGAGTTGTGGGGGGGTTTCTGCACTGATAAACCGCCCGGGGGTGTCGCCCTGGTACTTCTGTGCCGGCTTTTCTCTCTGTTCCTCCTAAGTCCACCGTGGACCGTCGTGTAGAGAAATGCTGTCTGCCAGCCTCTGGCGGTGGTTTGTTCCGCAGAGCTCTGCTCACAGTTGACAGACTTGGTATTTGGTTTTATTTTTGCCGTGTTCTTCTCTCACAGCTCCTCTTTGCTGCATTTTTCCCCTTTTGTGCGTGGTGCGTGGCAGCAGGCGTACCGTATGGCAGCTCGGTTCAGATGGTGCAATATACGCTGTGTATCGACGAGGTATCTGCAAGCGGGTCATGATTTCAAGGATTTGTTGGAGAGAAGCAGCAGCTTTCTCTGTAGGGGTGTGACTGTAACAGATCTCGTTCTCCCTTCAGATGTCCTCTGCAAAAATAGCCAGGCCTGCGTTCCTGGTTTTGCCTCGGTCTCCTAACACTTGGTGCCACGTTGATGGGTCTTGCCTTGTTCCCCTGAAGCTCCCAATGCCTCTGGGAAAAAAAAAAACTTTGCAGAAAACCCTTTACAAATGCCTTTATGGGGCGAGACCTATACTTTTGTGCTAAAGGTGTGCCAGCAAAGTCCCCTTGTGATTGCAGAGGTTGTGTCCCATTACAGGGGCTCTTCCTCATCCTGTCTAAAGCGTGTGGGCATTGCTTGGTGTTCACCAACCGGCCCGGACCTGGCCGGTGCTGCCTCATTTCTGGCTCTGCCGGTTTTTCTCTGCAGCAACAGTGAGAGTTGGGAGTTTTCTAACCGCAGCCACCTCCCTCTGCAGAGAAGCACCGGAGCTCGTGAGCGAGGGGAAGGGCATTTTTCTCATGGGAGGGTACCGCAGGGCACCCGCAAGCAGGGCATGGCCTGCCGTGGGAGGGGGGCGATGGATGGGTACCGACCCATGCTGCCAGGAGCCTTCCTGCCGCTGCAGCCAGATTTCTCTTCGCCCACAGCCCTGCCGAAATCGGGCCGGTTAAGTAGGAGCTTGTTAAAGCCCGAGGCGTGCTGCAAAGATATTTGTGCGCCGGGTTTTTAAGCTGCTTCGGGAACGTCGCCTCCCCGTCCCGGTGGGTTGATACTGCCCCCTGTAAGGACTGGAGTGGGCTGAGCGATGGCAGTTTTTTGCCTGTGCCACCCCCCAAAAATGTTCACGGCTGAGTTTCTGGGTTGTGCGTGCAGCTCCCGGCTGGGGGAGGAAAGGAGGGGGCCTGTGCTTGTGTTGGGTTTCTCCTGAGACAAAGTTCCCATGATGGATTCCCAGACTAAGTTCTGTCACTTGGTACGGAGCCAGCGCTGGGCTCCGGGTCTGTAATTACCCGTCCTACCTGTTCTAGAGTTCTCACTGCTGCTTCGCTCTCCTTTGTAATCCCAGGCTCCCAGATGGGATCCCTGTGGCACAGGCTGTTTGCTGTCGGGCACCTTGTGTTGGCCGAGGGCAGAAAGTAGAACCAAGAGCTTGAAATGCCTGATGCGCGACCCCACCGCGGGATCCAGCCCGCTCCCCTCGGCCGGGCACCGAGCACCGCGTGCTGTCACCCCAAGGGCAGACCGAGCACATGGAAAATGTGCTCCGGCAGCAGCTTGGCCCAAGTGCTGCCCTGGGGCGCCGTGACAGAGAGAGGTGGTGCCAGGAGGGAGCTCCTGGCTTTGGGGCCCTTGGTTGGCCACAGGGCTGTTGGTGGGTGGGATGCTGCTGAGCGCCCCGGTGGGTGTGAGGGTGGAGAAGGGCACCGAGGGGCCAGTTCTCTTTAACATCTTTATCAATGATCTGGATGAGGGGATGGAGTGCACCCTCAGTAAATTTGCAGATGACACCACACTGGGTGGCAGTGTCAACCTGCTGGAGGGTAGAGAGGCTTTGCAGAGGGATCTGGACAGGCTGGATTGATGGGCTGAGACCAACGGGATGAGTTTCAATAAGGCCAAGTGCCGGGTCCTGCACTTGGGTCACAACAACCCCAGGCAGCGCTACAGGCTGGGGGCAGAGTGGCTGGAGCTGCCCGGCAGAAAAGGACCTGGGGGTGTTGGTCGACAGCAGGCTGAACGTGAGCCAGCAGTGTGCCCAGGTGGCCAAGAAGGCCACCAGCATCCTGGCCTGTATCAGGAACAGTGTGGTGAGTAGGACCCAAG
>VXAK01007189.1:0-67886 GCA_013399435.1 Arenaria interpres | reverse complement strand
CCCTCCCGGCTCCCTCCCCAGCTTTTGTGGCAGCACTAGATGTTGAGTTTCCCTCCCAACTCACGGTACATTCCCCCGGGGGTTTGAAGGTCCTTGTACTTTGTAAGGCAGTGGGAACTTTCCACCTCCTTTTCCCAGCCCATGAACTGGGCCTCTAGAAAACCCTGCAAATGTGATAAAATTCGCTGCACGCCCAACTCACGCTGCCCCTCTCCTCCTCCTGGCCTCACCATCCCCAGGACGCAGCAGGGAACGCAGCCACCCAGCTGCTCCCACCCACGGGGGAGCCCCAGCCCATGTTAACATCCCCAGTGACAGCCCCAGCACAGCATTTCGGGGTCCTTGCCATCCCCTCGGGTGAGGTCTGATGCTGTGCACTGAGCACAGCGTGTCCCTTTTGTCATCTCGGGGACCTGGCTGTGGCAGGGGCCCTGTAGCCAACCTGCCTTTGCTGCACTGGGCAGTACGGCGGCGCCCGGCCCTCTGCCACCAGCCTTTTCTGGGGTGCTGAGCCTGCACCCCAGCGACCTCACCCCTATTCCGTGATCCCCCGGGAAGGGCCAGGCCTGGGGTGCCTGGAGGGTGCCGGCCGCCTGTGTGTGCCGCGGCCGCCTGCGTTGTGTCAGCGCTCGGCAATGCTGTTTACACATGAGAGAGGCTCAGAGGCATCTGCGCCAGCAGCCAATTACCCAGTTTTGATCTTTTTTGGTGAAAAGGAAACCAGGGCTTTTCAGACATGGCCAAATTTGATAAGCTGGGGGAGGCGGGGGCGGGCACAGGCGGCTTTTCCCCACCGGCCTCGCGCGAGGGAAGGGGCCAGGGTGCGTGGGCAGCTGGGTTGTGGCCAGCCCCTGCCTCCCGCCTGGGACAGGATGGCTGGGGGGCTCCCCATGCCCGTGCCAGCCCTGATGCCACCCCTGCGGGAGTGCGGTGTGCTGCAGCCAGCTCCTCGGGGTGACGTGAGGGAGCGGATGGCTGGGAAAGGCTGGAAACCCCTGCGCTGCTCCCCTGGGAGTGAATTTCCCATGGGAGAGGGGATGCACTTTCAGGTTTTGTTGTATGTGCTCATCCCTGTTGCCTCCCCACCATTTTGCCCCGCTGCTGTGGGAAACTTGAGTGGTAAGCAGAGCCTGGAGAGGGGGAACAGGCCTAAGACAGGGCAGGAGTGGCTGTGAAGATAGCCTCTACCTGCCCCGAGTAAACTCAGGTGTGTATTTCCCAGGGGAACCGTCATGGAACCTGCTGCCATGCCTCCAGCTGAGCCTGAGCTCCTGGGGTAGAGGGATGCAGGGCAGCCATGCTGTGCCACGCTCAGCAGGAGGGACACGCTGGCCGGGGAACATGTGGCAGAGCACGGGACGGGGGGCCGCAGGTAAGGGGGTACGGGAGAACCAGACCACAGTTCCCACACTGGCAGAAAACAGCTTTTTGCCTTTTTTCACAAGTGGGAACGTCCCCGCCGGGGGCGGGAGCCACTGACATGGGGATCTGCGGTCCCCTCCAGCCGCAGCGGGCGGTGGGCAGCATCACTGCTGGTGCCACGCTGCAGGGCATGGCCGCTTCTTTTGGTACCACGCTGCTCCCGGACCCTCTGAGGGGCTTGCGATGCCCCAGCGCACCTGAGCACACCCCCCCCGGGCCAGGCAGACGGGGCCGGCGGGAGGCTCCGGCACCTCCTATCTCTGCGTGAGCAACATTTTCCACTCATCACACGTAAGCCTGCTCCAGCAAGCTGGCCCCGCCAGAGCCAGCCCCACACCACGGCTGGGAGGAGGGCTGGGGCTGGGGCTGTCGGTGCGGGGGGCCAGCACGGGGCCGTCCCCGGTTCCCCCCCGCTGCCCCCCAGCAGGTAGTGCCCGGCCGAGCCGGCGGCGCGGCACTCACATCCATATTTGCACAAAGGGCCCGCTCAGTGCCTCAGCGGCTCCAGGGACAGCCGGGCCAAAACGGCTTATTTTAAGCTTGCTGGAAAAAGAACATTGTTTGGTGGGAATTAAAACTCCCCGTTCTCAAAAAAGGGAAAAACAAAAAGTGCTTAATTCTGCCGGCTCCTGCCATTGCACAAACACAGAGCCACGGCCCAGCTGGCGAGGGTGGCCATCGAGCAGGGTGGGTGCCCTCCCCCGGGGCAGCCATCCGTGGGACAGGGACCCGTCCCCTCCCGCCCCACCGTGACACCAACGCTGTCCCCAGAGTCCCCGTCTTGGCCAGGAAGGGTTTTCCCGTGGGAGGGAAGGGGCATTGCCCCATGCGGTGCTGCAGCCACCCCCGGGGTGCCGGGGTGCCAGGGGCAGGAGGGGTGACCGTGGTGGCTGCAGGAGGAGCTGTCGGCAGCCCGGGGCCTCGCTGCGCCTCGGTTCTGCATCAAAGGACGGTATTATTTATACAGCCCTAATCCGGCTGTCTCATGGCCCTTCTGCCTCCTCGGGCGGGGAGCTGGGGGATGCTCCGGGTTGTCTGTAAATCACGCCCTTTGGATCACGCGTGTGAGATAACAGCCAGGCTTTGGCGTCGGGAGGCAGAGCCGTGCCCTGTCCTTTGGGGCTGGGGGCCGTGGGGCCGGCAGCAGCACCCCGGCCTGCCCGCCCCTGGGCAGGAGGCTCGTGGGGGGCCATAGGCGTCGGGAGAGCGGCTGCCGGCAGCGCCAGGACGGCGGGGCGGGAGGGAGGGTGCGTGTCCAGCACATCCTGCCGTGGCCCCGCCGGCGCATCCATCAGCCGCCCGGCGTTTACAGCACGTCGCGGGTTACACGATCCAGACGCGCAGGTTCCTCCTGCCCCGCTCCCCTCCTGCCTTTTGTTTTCTTTTGCTTTCTGCTCCTGGAGACAGGAGAGCACCTGATGGAAAAAGCCTGCTCTCCCGCTCCCCGCGCTGGAAACACCCGCTTCCTTCCGCCCCTGCCCGGCGCAGCGCCCGGTGCCGTGCTGGCAGCTGCCCCGGCGGCTCCCTGCTCCTGCTGCCCCACGTCTGGGTCACCCTTCGGTGGCGGTGGGGAAGGACTGGAGGGGCCAGTGTGAGGGCATGGCAGGGACAGACCCTGATCCCAGTGGGACCCCTCTGGGTGCTCTGCACGTGGCAGCCCCATCTCCCCACAGGACGGAGAGGGGTAAAGCCGTGGTCTCTTCCAGGCAGGGGGGCTGCACTGAGGCACTACCCAGGCACGTGTCCCATCAACCTGCCAAGCCCAATGGGCACCTGGCCCCGTGCCCTGCTCCATCCACATCCCCCGTACATGCCCTCCTGCCTTCCACAGCCCTTAGGGCTCGTGGACTCAGCCTGAACTGGCTGTGCCCCACTGCCCACCACTGCAGGTGGGCAATGCCAGGTTTCCAAATAACACAATTTTGCTTCCCCCTGCAGCCTAGAGCAGCCAACGTGGTGGTCGCACACAAAACCCTGAGTGCTTTGGGCGGCTGGCTGCATTTCATGCTGGATTGCAAAGGTGAGACATGGTCCTGACAGTTTGCCCTCTGCATTTTGGCCCCTGGCTGTGGGAAGGGCTGGCCCTCCAGCCCCATGCAGGGCACAGGGAGCAGCCTGGAGTCATCCTTGCTGCCCTCCCTGCAAGGCCATGGGGCTGGAGGGAGCTCCGAGGGACATGCTTCCAGGGCAGTGACGCCCACAGGGTCTTTGAGGAGAAAGGCTCTTCTTTTTAGGGCTTTGGTGGCTTTTGCTTGTAGGCAAGCGTCCAAGTTCCCAGTTTTCCAGGACAAGGCAGCGGGCGGAGGTAAATGGAAAGCTCAACGGTGGCACTGACGTCTGCCCTGGTGGGTCATGCTCAAGTCGAACCTCTCCTCCCTGCAGCCCTGTGCACGGGGCCACTGCAACACATGCAGGGACCCGCGAGCTCCTGGGGAGTCAGCACCAGGGGGGAGCTGGTGGTTTGAAGTCAGGGCAGAAACTCTCCTGCCCTGGTCCCCATCCCCTGGCTCCTACGTGCTGCCGTTTTAGCAGTCGGTGGAGGGAAGGGATTTACAAAGCAGCACAGGCCAGTCCTGAAGGTCACCTTCAGAGCTGCTCCAGCCCAGCTCGCCCATTAATCACACCGTCCTGCCCCTGCAACAGGGACGGCGCATGCAGGGGGGCGAGGGAGGCAGGGGCTGCCTGCTCTCAGCTGTAATAATATACGGGCTGAGAGACGCCCCCCAGCAGCCCCCCCTGATGTCGGGCAGCAGATGAAAAGGCTGTAAATCTGGTGTGTTCAGAGGTTAGCAGGACTCGCGGGAGAGGGGTTTCTCTTATCTCTCCCTGGGCTCTCAGGAAGGAGGGAGCAGCCCCACGGAGCCTGCCCAGGGGCTCCGGCTCTATCGCTGCCCTTTGGCGTCACCCCACGCACGGCCAGCGGCCAGCAATCCCCCTCACCACCTGCCTGGGACAGGAGAGGGGCTGTCCCGGCCACCCAGGGCCACCCGGGGCCCTCACACCCAGCCGAGGGGGCTGGAGGTCGGCAGGGGGTGGGAAAAAAACCCATTTTTGTGGAGATACTGAAACTGAATCTGCTGCGAGGAGGGATCGCTGGGCAGCATCTTAGGGAAGGAGTAACAAAAACAAACCCGCGCCGAGGAATCCTGCTTTGCCCCAAATGTTTTTCTTATGGAGTTGTAATAAGACAAGAGTTGTAAAGATAGTAACCTCCTAAACATTACCTTATTAAGGCTTCTCAGAAACCACAGGGCATGACCCCTCTGGGTCATGGAACAAGAGAGCAGCATCCAGCGAACAAACAGAGGCTAACGTTACATTTTTCACTTCATTTAGGAAACCTGGTTTCTAATTATAGGGTTTGTTTAATGGCAGCAGTTAGTTGTGCTTCACTCAAAGCCAGCCCACCGAGAGCAGGGGCTGCACGGCTGTGCAGAAGGGAGAGGGGACGGAGGGTGGCGGAGGGCAGGAGACAGATGCTGGCTCCATGCTGGCTCCCGGGGAGGCTGCTGGGCTGCCGGAGCATGGGATGGGGACGAGCTGGGTACCCACAGGCACGGGGTGCCCCACACAGCGAGGGGCACAGGGGGGGTCAGACGTGGCATGGGAGGGCTCTGTGCCCAGGGAGGAGCCCCAGCGTGTTCCTGGGGACGTGCCGCACGTGTTCTCCAAGCTCTGCGCCGTGCACCAAGGCTGTCTGCAGCGGAGGAAGGGGGATGCCCCCGCTGTGGGGCAGCAAGCAGCAGGGCTGCGGTCCCCTTGCGTGCCCAGCCTGGCCTGGGCTCGGCCGCGTGACCCGGTGAGTGCAGGCAGAACGGCTGGGAGCCGGCTGCTCCTGGGCCATGGCAAGATCAAGGGTTGTCCTGCCATGGGGCCACTGGATCTGTGTGTGTGTGCAGGGTTCGAAACAGGCAGGTTTGTGGTTTTTTTCTCAGTTTGCTGCCGGGGAAGTTCTTCATATTCCCGGGCAGGGACCTCGATGGTGGCTCTGGCTCCTTGGAGGCCACCAGCTGCCCCTGCATTTGGGCATGTGGCTGGTGGGTTCAGGCACTGCCACTCCAGCCCCTGCTCTCCTGGCAGATGCTGAGCATCCCCCGGGCTGTGCTGGCGGCTGCTTTCCCGTGCCGGGCAGCGCTGGCCTGCCAGCCCTGGGGTCCCCGCAGCAGAGCAGGGACCAGGGCTCACCACTCGGCGGGTCCTACATTTGCCTGTTTTGTGGTGGCCTGGCCACGGTATTCATTGCTGGAGGGAGAGTGTGAGTGTGTGCCTGTGAATGTGTATGTGGTGCTGCAAAAAGCACAGACCGGTTTCCTGCTGCTTCTTTACCGCGGCTGGCAGGGCAGTAACCTCCCGGACGACTTGTCCCCTCCCTCGGCTGAACCCTGCTGCTGGTACAGCTCCTCTGCACTGGTTTTACTCCCCGCTGTCCCAGGTTTGTCCCCACCAAGGCTAGGGCAGTGCATGCATGTCCCCAGGCACCAGGAGTGCTCAGCAGCTGCTGCTGCCGCTGTGCCTGGGCAGGGCTCAGGGCTGAGCTCCTTCCCACGAGCCAGGGGACCTCTCAGAGCATGACACCCCGGAGACCAGCCCTTTGCTCCCCCCAGGGAGTGACACCACCTTGGAAAACCCAGAGGAGAAGCTGGTGGTGCCCCCCCCAGCCCTTGCTCCTCAGGTCTCCCTTGGTTATCACTTGCTGCAGAGGACGCCACGGTGGCTGCTTCCTGCTCCTTCATGCTCCACTGCTGGCTTCACTGCCTGGGCCAGCCCCAGCACAGCCCTGCAGACAGCCCTGTCACCTGGAGGGGCTTGGGGCAGGGCAATGGTGTCCCCTTTCCTTCCCATGCCGGTGGCTGATGGGCTGGTGCAGGAGGATGAAGGCGCCTTGGTGCCGGGTGTTTCCTTCCGAGCTGCAAACTGGCTGCTCATTAACGGGGCCCCAGTGCCGGCTGGAGGCCATACATGGACTCATGGTCCACGCAGGGCCGGGAGGGGCTGATGCAGCTCCATGGTGATGGAGCTCCCGCACCAGCTCCCTGTGCTGCTAAAACCCAGGCTAATGCCACGTGCATCCAGCCCTGTGTCCTTGGCTTCTCCATCACCGTCCCATGGGGCTCCCAGCCCCACCGGCACTCGGGGATCTCACCCTGCGCACACAGGCAGCCTGGAGAGAGCTCTGTAGCCGCTGAAACGCCTTTTTTCCCAGGCCAGATGGAGCTTTTCAAAGTAATGGGAATCACGAGCCACCTCCAGCCGGGCCAGGGAGCATCTCCGCTTCCTTCCCCGGCCGGTGGGAGAGACGCCAGCGCCGTCCCAGCTCCCTGTCCCCGCAGCCAGCTTGCCATGCCGGACCCCCGCCCCACCGGTGGTGGGATGCGCGTCCCCCCCCTCCCCGTGCGCGGTCCCGGGGCCGGGAGGAAGTCAGTTATTGCAAACAACTTTCTCCGGGCGGGATGGCCTGGGTTCCCAGGCGCGTCGCTGGCAGCCGGAGCAGCCCTGGCCGCTCTCCTCCCCCCCGCTCCCCCCCAGCCCTCCTTCCCTCGCTCCCCCTCTCCGACTTAATGACTTCCACATGGGCCTCTGGCATCCCGAGCCAAGCCTCCCAGCATTGTCTGAAATCTCCAAATTTAGAAGAAATATGAAAATTGTCAAGCAGCCCTTCCTTAGGGGGTAAAAGCAACACTCGGCTGCGCGGCGGCGGGTCGCGGCGGCGGGGCCACGTGACGGCACCCCAGCCAATGGATCCCCTCGGCGCCCCTGACAGCGGTGCCCGTCGGCAGCCTGGCCTCCTCCTGCAGCTCATATAAGGTAAAAAGAAAAAGGTTTTCCAGCTTCTAAGCAGCCTGGAAGGAGTTTTTCACCGAGGGCTCCCATGCCAGCCGCTTAAAAAACCCCGGCTGGCAGCGCCGGGGTCCCAGTGGCAGGTTATAATGTGCCGGGAGGAGGTGGCGGGCATGTGCCCATGTCCCATGGTGTCCTGCTGCAGGTGTGGGGCGGCAGGTAGGTGCCTGCGGATGGAGGGAGCGTGCGGGGGCGCGGATGGGCGCGTGGGGCAGCTGGCTGTGCGGGGGAGCGGGGACAAGGGCGGTTGGTGCTGAGGCTCCCTGACAGCCTGGGTGCTCCTGCTCTGCCCGGTGCCATGGGCAGGGACAGGCAAGGGCAGTGTGGCTCCTCCAGCGTCCCTCTCTGCCAGCCACGGGATGCTCAGCCCAACCGGCTGCAGGGAGCTGGGAAGGGGTGCCCCCACCCCAGATGTGTGGATGCCGTCTCCAAGGAGTGAAGGAGGCAAGCGGAACACACGGGGTGCTGGCAGGGAAACCCACCAGGCACGAAACTGGTGAGGAGTGGGTAGAGCCACTTCAGGGCCGTGGGGTCCTGAGCAAAGAAGTTCCCCAAAATTGGTGCCGGTAACTCTGTCGTGACCCTGGGAGAGGGGCTTGGTGGGGCTCGCACAGCTTTTTGGAGCTGGCAAGGGGCCTCCCGGGGCTGGGGGAGAAATTGCTTTCTGCTCTGTGTACGTCTAGGATGGAAACAACGGGAAGCCGGCGGCAAGCCCGGGTGGGCGGGCTCCTCGAACGGCAGGGCCATGGGCTCAGCTCCTCTGGCCAGCCACGCTGCTGCCGCTTTTTGGGGAAAACAGGCTGGGGAGGGGATGGGGCTGTGGCTCACCACCGGAGGCTTGTAGGGTGCCAAAACCACCCTACTCAGAGCACTCACGCCGCCTGAGAGCATCCTGCAACCCACCGCATGTGGGACCCCCAATGCCAGCCCAGCCTGTGCCGCTTGCCTGGCTCTGTCCCACCCCCGGCCACAGCCCCCGCTGGCACCGCTGGTGGGCTCTCAGCCACCGGCGTTCCCTGGCTCCGTCGCTCACTGGGTGAATGGTTCCCACGTCCTCATCCCCCTGGAGCTGCAGCAGCGGCCGCTGAGCGTGACCAGCCAGAGCCCTGGCCTGGCCTGGGGCTGGTGGGGAGGACATGGGGTGTGCAGCAGGCGATGGCAGGGCTGCCAGCCCCAGGTGGCATGGGGGGTTGGACACAGCTTGTTCCTAGACGGCTTTGAGCTTAGGCCTTCCAGAGGCTCCCTGAAGCTCTCCAGGTGGCTATGGTTGGCTCCGCACTATCCTTCTGCTCCTGGGATACCAGCGGTGGCTGTCCTCTCCCAGCAGGTCACCTGGGGACACCATGCCTAGCAGGCATGTGGCAGCAAGCTGCCATGTCCCCCTACCTCCTTCCTCTCCAGGGCAGCTCCCACCATCACAGGGACAACCACCGACTGTCACTCAGGTCCAGGATGAGGACAGTGGGTCCAGCCAGGATACAGTACCATCCCTGGGGGTGCAAGCTCCCGTATGGCCTGTGTGTCCCCTCTGCAAATGGATGATGACAGTAACCAGGGCACCGTAACCTCTCAGGGCAGCTGTGGCCACCGTGGTCCCAGTCTGTCCCCATCCCGCTGTGCCTCAAGGGCTCCCCGCTGTCGCTGGCTGCTCACGGGGAAGTTGCGGTGTCGCGGCACTAGGATGCTGCCCATGGGGACAGGGAGCCAGCGATGCGACATGGCCTGTGTCCCCACCCCAGTGGTGGTGTCCCCGGCACGGGGCTATGCTGCCGGCACTTGCCCCAGCTCCCCGGCCTCCGTGCACCGGACAGGATGCCTTGCAAAGGGTAACGCCATTGCTTCCATGTCGCCGGCCGACAGGAGAGGAGTTAATTTCCAACAAACACAGGCAGACGCCTCCGCCAAAGATTTCCCAAGCAGTTATCAGCAGGAATTCAGGGAAGGCTGTGTCTAGACAGGCTGTAGCTCTGGGTGGCTGCTGGATAGAGTGGCATTTCCCTCCATGCTTGTCAAGAGGCAGTCTGGAGATGATTAAGGGCTTTTTTTTTTTTTTTTCTCTTTTCTTTTCTTGTTCTCCTTTTCTGTCCGAGAACCAGCCTTATTCCTGATCAGGCTTTTCCAAGGCTTGTTCCTCTGCACCGGCAGCGAAACCTGCCTTTGCTCATCCCCAGCATCCCACTGCTCCTCCTCTCCCGAGGCTGAGCCGGGGAGAACCAGTGCCCATCGGTGCAGCCTGCCATGGCTCCTGGAGAACAGGGCCACCGTGAACCACACCGTCAGCCCATGGCACGCTTTGCCTCCTGGCCCATGAGGGCTCCTGCCGGCAGCAGGCAGGCGTGCGGGCACGGCACTCAGCTGGTCACTGCCGTGCCTTGGCAAAGGTGACAGGCAGCAGCGTGGCACAAGCATCCTGCAGGCAGGAGTGCAGGCAGGAGCACAGGGGGCTGAACACTGGGCTGGGGACACCAGCATGGTCCCCAGGGTGGTCCCAGCATCTTAACTGGTGTGGGGCAGAAACAGTAAAATTGTGTCTTCATGAACGAGCTGGTGACGAGCAGCAAACGATGAGGCAAGAGGATGGAAATCTGAGCTCTGGAGCCATTTCACCATCCTTTGACCTTGGCCAGGAGCACACAGAGGAGGCAAGCAGAGCAGATCCTGCGCGTGGGGAGGCTCCAGCCGGGGAGCATGAAGCCCAATACACGTCCCATGGCTATAGGCCAGTGGGTGCTGGGGGAGCACTCGCTGCTCCTGAACCCCGAACCCTTTTGCCTGCCTGGGAGCATGTCCATTCACAGGGCTCATCTCAGCCCTGCCTCCACCCCTGGCTCTGGCCTCCCTGGGGCGATGGGGACGTACTGCCTCTCCCGCTCTGGCGACATCCTGGGAAGCTGGGGCAGTGTCTGCCTGCCAGCAGCACTTGCCAGCCAGGCTCAAGGCGGGCAGAGGGGAGTAGGGCCGCCTCCTCCTCCTCTACCATCCACCAAGGGGGTCATTGGCCAGGAGGTGCTGGTGCTACCCCACTCCCTCTGGTCAATTCTGTCCCTTTGGCTTGGGGCAGGCTCATCTGGCATGGCCACCGAAGCGGAGGGCAGAGGTTGGAGTCAGGCCGGGGACACGGTTATCTGGGGGTATCTGGTTATCTGGTTATCTGGTTATCTGGTTATCTGGGACACGGTTATCTGGAGTGCTCTATCCCGCACTCCAGCGATGTAGACCGGGCGAAGAAGGAGGTCCAGAGTGTGCCCTGGGCTGCCCCAGGGACAGACAGGGACCTTTCGCAGCTGCAACAGCCAAATCTCTGCTGCCCACCCAGCCCATGCAGCTGGCAGAGCTGAGCATGGAGATGGTGTGGCCATGCAAGGCCATCCCTGTGTCGTCCCGGGGCAGGGAGAGGCAGTGGCAGCGGGGCAGAGCCAGCCTCTGCAGAGCAGCAGGGCAGGAGCCCATGGCAGTGCCCGTGCCGCAGGGCCGGTGCTGGTGCAGTGGGGCTGGGGTCCAGCGCCTGGGCTGTGGATGCTGCGAGTGAGCATCTTCCCGCTGCCCAGCGGAGGTGAGGGGTGAAGCTGCTTTGTGCTGGTGGATGAGCTGAGGATGGCCATGCTGGCTGTGGGGATGTGGAAGGGGCTTCTGGAGGGCTGGTGAGCCCCCTGGGCCAGCCCTGTGCCCACATGAGATGCGCTACTGTCAGATAGGCTGGTGGGCAGACCCATGTGTGATGAGGGCAAGCGAGAGGCAGGCAGCCTGCCCAGGCCCTGTTTGACGTGAGACATGGAAGCAGGAGGTGCTGAGCGCCAACCTCTTCCCTGTGTCACTGTCCCCAAAAGAGTGAAGCTCAGCACCGCACAGCGCCAGAGCCGCAGGAGATGGTCAGTGTGCCAGGAGGAGGGGTGCTGGGGGGGCTGCTCGGGGCATGGCCAGCCCTTTAGGGCACTGTCCTGCCCCAGGCAGCAGGCAGTGCCATCTGTCCTGGCAATCTGCCCCCTGTGAAACTTGAACAGGGGGGGTCAGGCCCGGCTGAGGCTGTGTTGGGATGGGGGCACAGCAGCACTGTTAAGCCCCTTCCCCAGTGGCTGTGGGGAGGTAGGACACGGCAATGCTGGAGGTTCCTCATGCCAGGGCAACAGGGTCTGTAGATGCCAGCTAGTGGTGTGCAGGCAGCCAGGTCTTTGCTCCGAGACCACTGGAATGTCCCTGTCATGGTGGGCGACACAGGGCTGGGAGGATGACAGCGCTGCCTCTCCCTCCCTGGGTTGAGCTCTGCTGGGAGGTGAGCAAACAGCTTCTCCTGGAGAAGGGATGGTGGCAGACAGGGCCTGAGGATTTTGCAGTGGGACCTGTCATGCTGTGTATGGGGACCATGCTCCGTGGTGGCCAATAGGTCACCCTGGTGCTTGCTATAGGACCGACTTGCTGATGGCCGATGCACAGAGCAACAGCTCTCTCTTCCAACCCGGTTTTGTGCCTGTGCTCCTTCATCTCAGATTTGCCCTTCCTTTCCCCCCCCCTCCATTTTTGACCTTATTTTTTAAATTTCATTTTTATTATTGCCCACCTCCTGCCCCCAGGAGCCCCACCGCACCCAAGCAGAGGAGTTGCTCCACTCTCCCCCTGGCTCGGCGCTCCCCGGCCAGACCAGCCCTTCCAGAGGTTCTACCAGTGCGGGGGAGCCTGGCTTCATGGCTCTGCAGGGAAACAGCACCTCAATGTCAGCCCTGATGTAACTTTTCTGCTCGATTTTTTTCCACGTCTCGTCTCTCGCTTGCTGGGAGCTTGGCCTATTTGGGGCATTTTCTTTTAGCATCTTTTACTGCTTGGATGGGCAGGCAGGGCTGGGAAAGCTGGGGCCTGTGGGGGAAGCGATTTACTAACCGAGCTCCTCTCATGTCCAGGCGATGCCGCACACACCCCCCCACTCCCTCTCTCCCTTTGCTGGAGCAGAGATAAGATGATAAAGCCTGGATAAGCAGCCAAGAGCTCTGGCAACTTAATAAGCTCCAGCCGCATCATGGCTGTGCCTCCACGAGAGGAGAGGGAGCCTCACTGCTCCCTGCCCACGCCAGCTCCAGGCTCTTTGCTGGCCTCATGCGAGCTCCTGCATGCCCTCCATGCTGAGAAGCATCCCCTCCACCAGCTCCTCGGCCAGTTCCAGTGAGGAGTAGAGCCCAGGGAGCAAGGAGGATGCTGGAGCAGCAACCCTGCACTGCTTGGGAACAGTATCCATGGGGAGCTCTCCCCACGGAACTCTGGGTTCCCACCAGCCCTTCCCAGAGAGGGCTGGAGGCCGGTGACGTGATGGCCGGTCCCCGCTGGGACTTCACCCCTGCACCACTTCCTCTGGACCAGGAATGTGACGTGTAAACAGAGCAGGAGGGCTGGTGCCGGCACACGCTCCCACGCTCCTCATGCCCCGGGGCCAGTACTGGGGACACCAGGCATCAGCCCTCGCCAGTGGGCTCCCCGTGCCCCCCAAACACCTTCCAGCAGTGGGCTGGGGAGGGAGAGGCAGGACTGGGAGGAGGAAACCAGCTAAGGATGGGGAGATGGTGGTCGGTGGGCTGGGGGCAGCAGAGAAGAGCTGTGGGAAAGGTGATGACCAGGCTGCTGTGTGCTTTGGCTCTTCCTTGGCTGTGCTTTGTCCAGCCAAGAATCCCCTTCCTGGCACTCCTGCCCCTCCAGAGGCTCTTTCTCACCCCCATGCCAGGATTTGATGTTGCTGGAGGGTTTCAGCCCCTCGCTGAGGCTGGTGGCTTTGCAGGAGCCGGTGGGTGCTGTGTGGTGGACAGGGCACAGTGGTGGCTGGGCAGGGTTGGTCCCCTTTCCCGGGGTGACAAAGAGAGAGAAGTCAACTCGTGTTTGAAGCCTGCAGGTGGCAAAGGCAAAGTCTGTCCTTGGGGTCCCTCCAGTTGTCCCCACTTTGCCACCACCCTGTGCCTTGAGGGGGCTACGGAGGAGCCTGGTTCTCCACAGAGACACCAAATTAGGTGATTTCTCCCTTGCTCTGGCACCAGGAGAGGGGCCGCCTGTCCCAGGAGGAAGGAGCACAAACCAGATGCGCTCTCCTCTCTGCACCCATCCCCTGAGCTCAGACCCCCAAACCTGCTCCTTTGTTCTTGCCATTATAATTTCTCCCAGCAAAACCCAGCGAGAAAGAGCAGCATCCCCCTGGGCCCCCTTGGCTCGCCCCCAGCATGGGAGATGGGGGCCGCTTGGTCTCCAAATCTGCCTTTTTGACCATAAAAGGGCAGGCACGCCGCAGCCCCGGCAGGAGGATGGGAAAGGGAAGGCAGAGCTATTTATAGCTGAGCATCAGGACCTCAGCCTGAACTCGGGGTTAATCAGCCTGCGACCAGATTAGGATCTCCCTTGGCCCCTCCATTTTCTCATAAACCTTTGATTTAATTCCAGCACTGGTGAGGGAGGGGCAGGAGGAAGGGAGTGAGGAGGCACCTCTCCTCCACAGAGGCCACCGTGGTCCATTGGGGACAGGATGGGCATGCTGGGAGAGCTGGAAAGCCCTGGTGGGAAAGAGCGTTGGATCTGTTCTGCCACCAGCTTGTGTGGCAAAGTGACAGCGAGCAGCATCCCTGTGCGATCGCTGCCTGCGAGGGGCACCCAACAGGCAGCAGAAGCTGCTCTGGGGTCAGTTCTTTATATTTTGATAAAGTTGAATGAGTCCTTCCTGCAAAAGCACAGTTCCCCTCCGTTGTCCCAGCCCTCACCACCCTGGAGGGCACCTGGGGAGTCCTTGGGCAGGAATTACCTTGCCTGGTGTGACCCAGCAATGAGTGCCTCAGCCAGTGGGAGGTGGCATCAGGGCTGCTTAGGTAGAAGATGACCAGAATGCGACCAAAGCAATGGGAAGGAGCCCCCGTGGCTGGTGGAGATCAGGCTTTTGAGGGCCAGGAGGAGGGGAAGGGATGGCTGCATGGGGCTGAGCATCACCCAGCAGCTTCTGTCCTTCTCCAGAAAGCAGAGCAGCCCAGAGCCGCTCATGGCAGAGCCCTCCTGGCTGGGGGGTTCAAGCTTCCCTCAAAAGCTCAGGTCCGGCCTCACGGCTGGCCTTGGGGGGCTGGGGAATTTCAAGCCGGAAACAAATCTCAACAGCTATTAAAAAAGGACATTTCCTGCAGCGGCGGCCTGCCTGGAGAGGGGAAAGGGCGCTGTGTTGTAACCGCGGGGAGGGCCGAGCTCTGACTCAGCCCAGCGCCGCCGGGGAGGCAGCTCACGGCCACCGAGAGCTCGCCCGTGGGCTCCCATCCTCCCGGCACCCACAGCCGGCGGCGGCAGGGCGGGCGAGCGGGGGAAGCGGCTCGGCAGAGGCGAAGGCTGGAGGTGAGCAGCGGGTAGGAGCACGGGCAATGCTGGGCAGTGCTGGTGTGACCAAGGAAGGAGCCCGGGGACTGATCTGGGCATGCACGCTGTGCCCCAGGCATCCTCTGGAGACCCTCAGCCAGGGGGTGGTGGTGGCTGATGGTCCCTCCAGAATCAGCAGGACCATAAGTCCAGCCTTTGACTATTCTGGTTTCTTCTTCTGAAGCTGCGTGGTGTGTTCACCCTCATGTGAGCGAGGGGACGAGCAACCTGGTGCTGGAGCTCTCCTCCTGGCAGGCACTGCTCAGGGGACACTGGTGTCCCCCATTGCAGAAGTCCCCCAGAAGCAACTTGAGTCGGGGAGCAGAGGGTGGTGGCTGCATGGAATGCTGGTGACAGCCTCCTTTCCTTGGGAAAATATGACAAAACCAAGTGGAGACAAGGAGGAAAGGCAGGCCCTGCAGCACCAGCTTTCTTGCCCAGTCCTAGGGACATGTGATGGGGACATTGGAGGGAGAATGGGGATGCCTCCCCCTCCAAGACCTCCTCTCAGGCAGGGGTGGGCGAGCCCCAGCAGATGTTTCGCCTCCAGCCCGGCGGGATGCGCAGCCCAGCGCATTCCTCCAGCCTTTCTCGGCGTTTCTTCCCCCGCCACCACCTCCCCGGGGACGGCAGCTGAGGTCTCCCAGCCCTCCGCTGTGGGGGCAGAGAAGACTCCATCCCGTCTTTTCCCACCAAGGCCGGGATGGAGGCAGGGAGAGGAGAGGGGCCATCCCCAGGCCCCACCGCAGGGCTCCCCATGCGACTGGGGACCTGCCAGTCACTACTGGGAGAGGGGAACCTGCTCCACACCCTTGGGTTTTGGGCACACATGGCTTTGAGCAATCAATGGGAGGCTTTTGTGTGGCTATTGCAGGGTTTCTTGTGCGCACAGAGCTGTTGGCATTGCTGTCCCCAGTCCCACGGGGGGCTGGGCACCCAAGGGTGCCCCATAGCAGCCGCCCAGGAAGGGTCCCAAGAGCTTGTGTCTCCACAACGGCTCCACACTCAGCTCTGCACCGCCACACTGACTGCCATCCTCTGTGTCTTACAGGCTCAGCCGTGGGAGTCCCTGGGGACATCGAAGCTGCTGAAGGCACATGGCGACTGTACAGCCCCAGAAACTTGGCCAGCGAGGAGAGATGGGCAGAGCTGGCATGCCACCATGCTGCCAGCGTGGCCACCACCACGGGCCCTTTTCCTGGGCACAGGCAGCCGCACGCTGTGGGCAAACCCACCCCTGTTCCCCACTGCCTAGCGAAGGGGGGGCTGCCTCCTGGGGCTGGGTTGCAGGGCACACTGCAGTGCCGCACATCGCTCCTGGCTGCAAGCACGGCGTCCCCTTCCTGGGGGTGTGCATGGGGCCGGGGCACTGCCCAGCAGGGCCAGCAGTGGGGCAGAGGCTCTGCAAAGGCATAGGGCGGCAGGAGGGTCCCTGCGGCACCTCCCCTGGCTCCGAGTCCCCGTGGCTGTTCCCACACTTGGCCGGAGCTCAGGGCTGGCCTGGCCGTGGCTGGTACAGAGACAACCCCGCGCCGGCCAAGGCTGCTCCCAAACCTCGTTCCCGACTGATGGATTCCGCAAGCCTGGGGCACCACGGGGCTCTTTTCCCCACTCTTTCTTACCGAGAACCAGGGGCAGTGGAAGGGGGAGCCTGGCACATTTGCACGGGGTGGTTTCTGCCCCAGTTCCCAGCTGGGCGCACCCGGCTGGGGGGGCCGGTGCCGGATGCAGGGGCTCCCGCCAGAGATGCGCCATCTGCTTCTCGTCAGGCTGCTGGGAGCGCCGCAGCTGCCGGGGCCCGGCAGCGGGACACGGTTGTGATAGATCGTCTGTTTATCACGTTTCGGCTCTGCTCAGGATGTTAGTGTTCGCCTGCGAAAGACATTTTTGGGCTTGGCTGCTCCCTCCATCCTCCCTCTCCTCCTGTTCCTCCTCGGATCCTCGCCTTCGCATCTGGATGGGCTGAAGCCTGTCCAGACCCTAGGATGAAGGCCCAGGGGTCATCCTTCCTGCAGCCCCTGGTCCTCACCCATGGGAAGGGGCGGGCTCAGTCCTGCCACCCTGGGAACAGATCAGGCCGATGTCTGAGCTTCGGAAGCTGAGGCTGAAGCCTTCCCACAGGTACTGGCTGACTGCAGGCTCTCCTCTGATGGAGGCTGGGACAGGGACAAGGGTGGGGAGGGACAGCAGGAGGTGGAGGAGCTTTCACACGCTCCTCATCCCCCCGGGCAGGGAAGGGACAGAGGGCAGGGATGGATGATACCCACAGCCCCACACCATCCTAGAGTGCCCTGGCCCCACTGAGTGACAGCCCGGGGAGGACTCTCCACACCAGCTCTTGGGAGGGGGGGGCTACACAGATTTGGAGGTAAAACTTCCCCCATCTGTCCCTGCCGCTGTCTGTCCCTGCAGAGCTGGGGCCAGGTGGAGCTACCAAACACAGGTCTGTCTGCTGTTGTGTTGGGGCTGGGGACGTGGGCACACAGCTCTGGAGGTGGGGAGACCTCTTCGCTCGCACCCAGACGGGCAGGCAGACACACGGACACACGTCAGCTGCGGTGAGGGTGGCTGCGAGCTCCTCCATGTCTCCCAGCCCAAGGTGCAGTGCTGCATCTCTGGTCAATTGGGAGTCTGAGATGAAGCACTGTAGCTCGGGAAGGGAGGAACTGCGCACCCTGGGGACCTCTGGGACCCCCATCCACCGGGACAAGTGACGCAAGGAGAGCTGACCCCCTGGCTACGGGAAAGGGCTCAGCCCAAAGCTCCAGCTCCCTGCAGAGAGCAAGGGTCAGAGTAGGGTGGGGAGGTTTCTCCTCGCAGCAGAGAGACCCCTGAGTGTGCTGGGGACCCCTGGCCTGCTGCTGGGCACCAGAGGGAGGGGTCACACAGAAATGTGGGAGCCCAGCGCGGTGGGAGGGGACAGCAGGGACTCCCATCAGCCACATGCGGAGTCCATCCGGCAGCAAGGACACCCGGGGCTGGCGGAGAGCCTGGGTCGCCGTGCCCTCAGGGTCCAGTTTTCCCAGGAATCCCTTGGGCGCTACGTTGGGGATTCCTGGAAATACTGTTCTTGGGGCCACGGCTCGGCAGCTGGAGACAGCCCATCCCATGAGGAGCCACAGCTTGAGGAAGAGCCAGCGACGGAGGTATGGGGCCACCTGGGGGGGTGGGGAAGGGCTGTGAGTGGGAGGAGGAGCCCTGTGGCTACCCTAAACATGGGGAGGTGGGTAACCCAGCCCAGGCAGCTACCCCGTGCTGGGGGGTGACGGATGTCCCTGTGGGTCACCGTTCACCGCAAGAGGATGCTGTTGGTGGGCAGATGGCCTCACACAGCGCTCCTGTCCTTGCATGTGCCACCTAACCACCCTGGGGTCAATAAAGGTCTCGATTCCTGAGTGACTGTCCTGGCTGGTCCTTTGGGGCTGGGAGCAGGGTGGGACCCTACAGCCTGGTGCCAGCACAGTTTGGGGCAGAAAGGAAGGACAAGAGCCACCTGTGGAGCATGGCTCCAGGGGGCTGCTCTCTTCCTCACGTGCTGTGTCCCCCCGGCAGCTCTTCCAGCGCCAGACCCTGCTGTTCTCCTGCAAAGGGAATGGATGGACCGTCCCCGTCCCTGCTGCTGCTGAGCAGCGTGAGCATCCTGGGCAGCGGCTGCCTTGGTCGGGAGCTGGGATCCCTCCCTGCAGCCTCCCAGGCACTCAGGTCCACTCCACATTAATCACATCCCCACCAGCACCGGAGCCCCTGGCTTCCTGACCTGACCCGACCCCCAGCCCGGCAGCAGCAAGTACCTGCTGGGGCTGCTCCCAGCGCTGCAGGGCTGGGAATGGGAACCGCAGGCTCCATACGCCTGCTCTGCCCTGCGGCCCATCGCCTGCCTGCACAGGGCAGGGGCAGGATGGAGGCGGAGGAGGCAGACCGGTGCGGCAGGCAGGAGCAGGCAGGGGCAGGCAGCGAGGCCGGTGCGGACGGCAGGTGGCAGTGCTGTCTCGGCCGCAGCAGGCAGGCTGGGCTGCTCACCCTGCCCGTTCCTGCCTACTCTGCCAGCCCTGCCTCTACCCCTGCCTGTCCTGCCCATTCCTGCCCGCTCTGGCAGCCCTGCCTCCACCCCTGCCCACCCTGCCCATTCCTGCCCGCTCTGCCAGCCCTGCCTCTACCCCTGCCCATTCCTGCCCACCCTGCCAGCTCTGGAGGAGAGGAGCACCCAGCAGGCCCTGGAGGGGCTGCCTGGCTTCCCCCCAGGCAACCTTGCCCCACACAGCAGCAGAACCATCCCCACGTCTCCTTCCCCGCACACCGCTGTCCCCATGTCCCCTCTCCAGCTCATGCCTTGCCTGCCCTGATGCCAGTTCTGGATGCAGGAGGTTCAAAGCCTGTCCCTGGTGGGTGCCATGGGGACCCCACTTGGCCCCCACCCCAGCTGCTGCTCATGGCTGACCAATGGATGAGCCCCCCCGACCCCAGCTGTAAGAACAGTGCAGGGCAGGGGCAGTGCTGAGTGCCAGGGGACACCGTGGGGTGGCTGGGCTGGTCCCCATCTCCCAGCCAGGACGGGCGAGAGGCCCCCCACCATCCAGCCACCCCCAAATGCAGCCAGACCCACCCACTCACAAGCCAGACAGACACCCGGGGTGGGGGGCGGGATTGTGTCACCACATCAGGGCCAGGTCCCTAGGGACAGCCCTGTGACGCTGACACCCTGCCGCTGGCATGGCGCACCCCGCAGCCCCGTTCCCACCCGGCCCATTCCCGGCCCCTCGGCCTGTGCCCAAACGCCACAGGGCTCGCCGCCCCCGCACCCATCCCGCTGACTCAGTGGGGCGCAGCCGGCGGCACCCGGCCCTTCCTGGTGGGGCTGGCTGCTGACGCAGGGCTGCCCATCACCCACGCTCCTCGTGCCCACCACCTCCCCGTGGGCACCCTCCCATGCGTGCCCACGTCCCCCCAGCCATGGCCGGCAGGGAAGAGCCGGGTAAACCACGGCTGCTCCGCACTGGTGCTGCCAGCTCCGCCAGGGGAGCTGGAAGGGGCACGGGGCTGTTGCCATTTGGTTTCCCGAGGCTCCCAGTGGGGTTCGGGGTGCTGGGGATGGGTAGGCAGATGGGACAGGGCTGGGAGGGCAAGATCCCACCCGGAGAGGCCACCCAAAAACCCAGATGGCAAAGGGCAGGGATGGGAAAAGTCCTTCCTGTCCCCCACAAGGAGGAAAAGTGGAAATCACGGAACCTTCCTGGGAATGACAAGCCAAAACTCAAACCCAGCCTCCCCCCGCCTCGTTGGTTTGCCATGGCTCCAACTGCTCCGTTTCAACCCTTTCCAAGCAGTTTGTTTTGATTTGGGTTGTTGCGGGGGGTGACGTGACATGCTGGTGCAGGATGGAAAGCCATGTCTCTCTCACACACACCCAAATTAAAAAAATACGGCACTTAGTTCAGGAAATGCCAGCTCAGAGAGCTTTGATTGATTCCTTCTTTCTTTTTCGCCCATATTTTAACAGCCAGAAAATTTATCAAGGCCGACCCTGGCCCAGAGAGATTTAGGTTTGGACAACATTGGCAATTTCTGGCCAAAAAAAGCCCTTTAATTGAAGAATTCCTGACCTCCCTCCAACCTGTCCACAAACCAGCTGCCCCAGACACTGTGGGGAAGCACCAGTCTCCTCCTTGGCACTGAGGCAGGACTGGGGTTCAGCTCCCCACCTCTCACCTCCAGCTTCCAGCCAGGTGGTTGCAGAGCCCCCCAGCAGCTGTGGGGGGAGAGCAGACACCCCACGCTGGGCAAATGTCCCCCTTGGGACGCTCTGGGTGCCTCCCCCAGCCCCGTGCACAGGGATTACCAGTGGCTCCAGCAGCTCTGGCCATAAAGCCTGGAGCACCGACCCGTCTGTCTGATGGGGAAACTGAGGCACACATCTCCTGCCTGTCCCTTGCCTCAAGAAGGTGGCAGCCAGGGCTTTGCTACCCACCCCAGAATGGCTGGGGCGAGGATGGCCAGGCCACATGGGGGGGGGGGAACAAAGCCTTATCCCTCCATGGGCACTGCCCCGGGCAAGATGCCACCCTGGCATCAGTCACAGGCGTTGCACGCTCCCTGCCTCGGTTTCCCCACTGGTGAGACAGCACTGGCACAGAGTCACCAGGGAACACTCAGACACTCGTCATGGCTCAGCCACCATCGGCTCCGGGCCACCGGACCAGCCCGCCCCGTGCCACTGGACCAGCCCGCCCCGTGCCACCGGCTGCCACGGCGAGTCCTGCTGTGCCAGGGAGGGTGATGCCCTGAGTCAGCCGGCACCAGCGGGGAGCAGCACCCGCTGGCACAGCCTCACACCCCAACACAGAGGAGGGACCTGGGATGTGGCGGCAGTGACAGGGCAGGGCTGCTTGTCCCAGCCTCACAGGCAGACACGCTCGTTCCTCCCTTATTCCTGCCAGGACGAGCCCCTCCACGTTCCCTACTCTCTGGAAAGCACCCGGGAGGGGAGGTCGAGCTGCCACACTCCCTTTTTTGGGCAGCTTTTCCCCCTCCACGAGTCCTGCACGGTAATTGTCTCTGCAGAAACTCAGCAGCCATAAATCCTCCTCCGCCCGCAGGGGCTGCCCACTTGCGCTTCCCTGCCTCCCCTCCATCTCCTCCCAGAGCCGTGCATGGCGTGCCACAGCCCTCCAAAGAAATAGCGGGGGGGCTCTTAGTGCCTAACAAGAGACACAGAAGAGGTACTGTCCCGAAAGCCAAACCCCAGCCTTCCCCAGCACAGGGAGGCTCGTCCCTGAGGATGCCCAAGGTGGAGGCAGGCACGGAGGGGCCCCTCGAGTGTCCCACCAAGCCACGGAGCTGGGGCAGCACAGGGGCCAGTCACCCTTTTTTCCTAGAGGCCACCGGGGAGATGAGCCCTTGAAAGCTGCGCTGGCAAAATCAAATGGATTTGGAAAGGGGCAAAAGATCACCCTGCCCTGCTGGGGTGCGGTGCCAGCCCCACAGTGGCTGCACTCCCTCCATGACCTACCAGCTGCCGGGGGACCCGCAGCTGCGTATCTCAATGCTTCCCAAACGGGCAGCAGCAATCGGCTTAAAACTAATCCCTGTGTCCTGCGCTGGCCTCGGGCACAGGGCCGCCACAAGGGCCGGGCAATGCCACCCGCTGCCAGGGCATGAAGGGAAAGAGGGGAATTTTAAGCAAGTGGTGGGTGCTGGAGCAGCATTCGCATGCCTGTGCTCTGTCGGCTCTGGCCAGCCCCTGCAGAGGGCACCCCATTGCCCTTCTCCAGGCTCCTGTGGGCCAGCATGGCACGAACGTGACCCAGTGCCAGCCCAGGGTGCCCAGCCCACTCAGCACCCCACCACTGTGCCTCAGCGCTCATCCCTAAGGTGGTTTGGGGCACCCCGGCTTATCTCCTGCCAAGGGCAAGACACCCCTGAGCCAGGGAAAGGTTCTGGGGATTAGGGCTTTTTGCATATGCAGATGCCCAAAGAGCTCAAACAAGGGCTGGGCTGGAGGCAAGGGTGCGTGTTCACACTCACACGTGCACACACACACGTGCACACACACCCAGGGAGAGGCAGAGGCACAGACGAGCCCCTCTGCATCCCCAGGGGCCTTCCCACGCACCCCTCTCTGGAGCTGCGCTGGGAACATGAGGATGGGGGGCGCTGGGGCCACTCCATCCAGGCAGGATTGTGTCCTTCCAAACCCGGGGGGGGAAAACATGGCACCCCAGCACCCCCGGATCAGGGGCCGTGCCAGGAAACCCAGCCCTGCCGGGGCTGAGCAGCTCTTGCTGCCGCAGCGGGATGGGATTAGCGTGTGCGTGGGAAGCTGGAGGGGAAGAGGGAGGGGGGGAGAGAAGGAGAGGGCAGGCGAGGCCCCCCCTGAGCAGTCCATGTGTTCAGGAGTGACGGAAGAGGGTGCAAGCGTGGGGGTGGCTGCCAGCCCATGAGCAGGGCTGGGGGCTGCGGGCACCTCTGCCCACCGAAGGGCTCAGCCCTCCCGGCACCCGCGGCCGCCAGCCCAGGCTCGCAGCCTCCCACCCTGCTGAGTCAGCTCCCAGGGAAGCCATGGCAGCAGCCGGCGCTCACCAGGCCTGCCCGAACCTCTGCCGTGCCAAACCTGGCAGGGCAGGAGCTCGGCAGCCCCATTCTGGCTGAGCAAAGCGTAGGCAGCAGGCACTGCCAGAACCCACACTGCCAGCCTCCCCCCCCAACCCATAACAGAGGAGGGGGCTCGGTGGGACCCCCATGGCACAGCCCCATGGCCCAGCCCGTCCCCGGGGGTGGCAGGCAGGGCCTGGCCCGCTCGCCCGCAGCACCAGTGCCCGAAAGCCCCTCCGTCAGCAGCTGGGGGCCCTTCCCTGCCCCGGCGAGCTGGCCCAGCAGCTCCAAACCCGCTCGGGGCGGCACAGCACCCAGGTGGGGCCGGCTCGCCCTGCCCCGCTCCCACCCCACCGCCTGGGAAAGCAAAACGCACCCAGGGAGGGACGAGGCGGCGCGAGCCCGTCGCCGACAGGGCAGGTTCCCACCGCTTTTCCCTCCTCCCCGAGTCCCCTTAGGGGCCTAGGACGAGGACAGGCTTTGATCCTCCTCCAGCTGGGCCCTGCCCCGAGTGCAGAGACCACGCACAACTCGCTGCACAGGCTCAGCCCCAGAGGGCAGGCGGGCAGCAGCTGCCTGCCCCCCTCCCCTCGGTGCGATTGCCCACAGGCTGCTGTGAACCAATATTGATTCAAGGCACACCTCCACCTGGGTGCCACAGGCCCAGCTCTGGCTTTATCTCCCCTCCTCCTTGGGGGAAGCGGCTCAAACTCTTGTTCCAGGTCCCCAGGGTCATTAAACCCTACCCTGGGGCTGGGGATCAGCTCCCACACGAGATAAAACACCTTGGGGCTCCTTTAGCCAGCTTAGACCCTCCAGGAGTAGGGTAATGCTATCACCAGAGTGGGGGGACCCTGAGCCACCCAGACCCCTCCCTGGGCAGCAGAAGTTCCTACAGCCACAAGCCAGCTGTGGCTCCGCTCCCAGTTGGACTTCGGTCCATGGAGCTGGGAATGAGGAGCCGCAGGTGGCTCCCCCCCATCCACCCTTGTTTGCATGGAGACGAGCAGGGAAAAACTAAACACACACACACACACAGAGGGGCTGGGAGTGAGAGACTGCGCTGGGCAGGGGCAGGCAGCTGCCAGCAGGGGCTGGGGGGGCTGCCCCGGGATCCCCTTACAGCTGGGGCACTGCAGGGTCCGCACAGCACAGTCACACCAGGCCAGGAGGGAGGCGAAGGGCAGAGCTCACGCTGTCCCCTCTCCCCAGCACCGAGCCCTTGCTGGGGTCTGCACCCCCGCTGCTGCCTCCCCCAGCACTCAGCCTGGCATCAGCCCCCCCTCCATGCCCAGCAGGATCTGCCATGGGTAGGAACAGACCTAGCCCTTGCTTTCCCCCTGCCATGGAGGTAACACAGCCCCATCCCACCAGAGCATGATTCCTCCCTCTTTCCCTCGTATCAGCCACAACCCAGACTCCCACTTTTACTGCTGTCTTCCTGCAAACGAGCAAGGGTCAGGCTTTCACAGGGCTGTTAAGAAAGAGTGAGCCCAGCCCTGCCCTGCTTCACACACCAGCGACCAAAGTCCTGGAAGCCGGAGAATCCAGCCGGAGCTGCAGCAGCCAACACGGATTTCATCATTCAGCCTCGCCCCAGGTCTCGCAGCTCCTGAAGTGGGTCTGTCCAGCCTAGGAGGACTAGGAGAAACAGAGCAACTTTGTACTTGCCCTCAATTAAGGAGTGACCTATTTAGAAGAAAATCTGGGCTAAGTGGGATGAAGGAGCCGGAGCCAGGTGCTTAGGGGTGGCATGGCACAAAACAGGCTCAGCCCAGGAGCTCCAGATTCGTAGGGGACAGAGAAGCCAGTTCAGGGTGTTTTAAGAAATGCCCTAATTTTTTTTTTTATAACTGGGAAAGAGAAACCCCACGCTGCACCCTCCTTCCCAAGACCACCACCAAGGGGATATCCCCCGCCCCCAGCCAGGTCTCAGCCAGCCCCAGTGCCTTGAAAGCAGGCAGAGGGACCAGGAGAGGCACAGGGTGGATGCCGGGGACCATGGTGATGCTCTCAGGGGGGAGGTGGGAGCCAGGGTCCCAAGGCTCCTTGCCGTGCAGGAGCGGGCGTTCCTGGGCAGGAGGAAAAGCCAGAGTACATGTTTGGCTGATGAAATCCTGCCGCCAGCGAGAGCGGTGTTCCAACTCGATGGCAGTTTTGAAAGGTAGGCGTTGATCCTACCCAGCAAGCGCGTTAAAAGGAGAAGTGCTTATCTAACAGGACATGCGAGTCAGATGCGTATCTCCCCTCCTAGAGAAGGCGCTGGCCCGAGCTGGCAGCCTCCCCTCCTGCTCCGGAGCCTGGGAAAGCCAACTGCCCCCGACCAACCCCGGCAGGAGCAGACACGGCACCTGGGGGCCTCTCTGCAGCGAGGAGACGGGGTGGCAGCTCACACGTTTTAAGCCAAAGCACTTCCCACGCCACGCTCAGCTTTCCATCAGCAACACCTCCGTACTCCAGCTATCAGGCAACGCCAGACTAGACACCAGGGATTTACCACGCTCCTCCTGATGCAAGCTGGAGCAACGAGCAGCTTATTCTCCCCGTCTAAAAGAAAAGCGGTGTTACGTCTTGAGCTGGACTGTGAGGAGCTGCGAACTGAGGGGAGAGGTTTGAGAGGGCAGCCAGACTGAGCTGTGTTATCCAGTGGGGAGAAAAGGGTCTCATTTAATATTTCATTTTGAACCTACGTGCAACACACGGCAGACATTTGCCTACGCCCCAAAGGCAGCAGGTCGGCCAAGCTGGCAGAGACAGGGCTAAGAGGAGGCAAGCCCTGACCCGGCTCCACCATGCTCTGCCCTGCCTCTAGACCACCTCTCTTCTCCTTCCCAAGCTCTTCCAGCAGAGCCATCAAACCACTTCAGCCAGCCTCCAGCACCATCCCTAGCCTGGCACAGTGGCACCTCCAACCCCCCTCCGCTCTAAAAGTGCTGCAGGAAACCTGTTGCTTGAGAGGGGGGTAGGAAAATATGGCAGATTCCTCAGCAACTGTCCCACTTGGGGCACAGCTCCACAGATGGTCACAGCCCTGTCAGCAGGGCACAAGGATGATCTTAAGGCTTCAGCTGCTTTGCGTTCACCTCAGATCATCCACAGAGGGCTTAGCAGAATTGGGGCTTTCCCATCAAGGCTGCTGTGGCTCAGCTGCAAGTGGCAGGGCCAAGGACAGCAAGGCAACTCACAAAGAGCTGGCCCTGCCGAGGACATCCCTCAGCCTTCCCGTGCCCCCGGACACGCTGACACACAGGCAGGGAGCAGACAGAGCTGCCAGGATGCTCACACCTGTTCCCCGGCACTGGGGCAAGGACCTGGATGGGGTGGAGGGCAGCAGGGTGCAGATGGGACCCTGCTCTGGGCCAGGCCAACGCTTTTGAACGCACTCCAGAGCAGACATGCAGGTCTCTAAACCAGGGCAACACCCTGAAGACGCCATCAGTCAGCTCCAGGGCAGCTGGAGAGCTGTCAAGAGCGCTGACGTGGGGCTGGTTCAGCCTTCAGCTCCCAAGATGTTGGCAGAGGCTGCAATCAGGACTTCAGCCCCTGGTCTCGATTATCACGGCAAGAATAACAGCAGCCATAGATCCACAGAGGCTGCCCTGCCCTTCTAGAAATGGGATTTGAGCACAAGCACTTCTTTCCTGGAAAGCGTTCCCAGGGGTTTGGGATTCCTTCCCATCCCACAAAGCTCCCCTCGCCACACCGCTGCCGAGTACCCCCCATTCCCCCAGGACCAGGGCTCAGCCACATTAACGAGCACCAGCAGCTGGCAAGCTATTTAGAGGAGGAGGATTGCTCCCGGCACTGCTTCCCCCTCCCATTCCCAGCCAGAGGCACAGCCTGCCAGCACCCCAGGTGACAGCCCACCACGTGCTAGAACCTCACAGGCTCCCACCGTGCTCCACACAAGCCCCTACATCACACCAAGGAAGATCCGAACTTGCAATGGGCTCATCTGTGCCCCGCTTGCTCCAGTATCTTTGTATTTAAATTTCTTCTTAGAGGTTACAGGGAAGCTGCTGCAGACTGGGGGGCTGATGGGCACCCAAAGGGATACTGCAGCCCTGGGACCCTCTGTGCCAGGCCACCCAGCCCCAGGGAGGCTCAGCAGATGGCTGCTCCAGCCACGGAGCTCCTTTGGGCAGTAGTGCTGTGGGGTAAGAAATTACCCACCTCCCACAGCCAACATCCCCCCTGCTCCCTGGGCTGGGGCCAGCGGCCCTGCAGAGGGTCACCAGCCCGTGCCACACGCCTGGCCAGGGCAAGGCGGGCTGCTCTCGCCTCCGAGCTGGGGCTCACCGCGTCCCAAGCACGGGGCTGTTTGCCCTTCAAGCCAGGTCCCTGGCCGCCGAGCTCTGCCGTGGACAGCTGTGCCCCAGTTCCAGGAAGCGGGGGGTGAAGGGCGGCCGGCCCCCCGCTGCTGGCTTTGCTGTGTTTACCAGTCACCCAGCAACCCCGCCGAGGAACGGCACCGCTCTGCTTTCACCGACTGCCCGGCCACTGAACCCCCAGGAAGAGCGAGGCAGGGCAGAAGCCAGCAAGCAGGCGGCGCTGGGCTTTCCCGTCGCCAGCAGACCAGGACA
This sequence comes from Arenaria interpres, assembly GCA_013399435.1. NCBI lineage: Eukaryota > Metazoa > Chordata > Aves > Charadriiformes > Scolopacidae > Arenaria > Arenaria interpres. Next base: position 40,599 of record VXAK01007189.1, on the reverse strand, counting down.
GGGACCAGGAAGCTACCCTGGGACTTCCCGAGGCAGGGGACACACCAGAGTCCTCTTGGAAAAGGGGAGCAGGCAGCTGCCTGCAGGATCCTGGCACCGGGACCTGGCTTGCGTTAGAGCAACTGCTGCCTCCCCATTTCCTCTCACAAAGGGCCATAAATTCAGTTAAACACACCCTACGCCACGCGTGCCATGCACACCCAGGTGTCCCTTGTCACCCATGTTCATCTCCTTCCTCAGAAAAGCCAACCCAGGAAGAGCTGCCCGGCCACAACTGAGCCAGTCTGTCCAGTGCCATCATTCCACCTCTCCCTGGCCACTGTGGGGACCCTGCCCACGCAGCCCCCGACCCCCGCCTGCAGCTGGGGTTTTGGGGGACACAGGACTGGGGGGTGACAAACGTCCATGGCCTTTCACTAGGAAAGGCCGAGCGCAGCACGGATCAGACCCTGCGAGCTGTTTGCATGCCGGGAAGCAAAAAAACAAGCCACTTCCAATCAGCATCAAGTTCCCAAGCCCGTGCCTCCCGGGAACAGGCTGCCAGAGCCTGCTGGTTGCTGGCACGCCAGCCAGCCCGGCCGGCAACGGGCAGAGAGTGGCCCCGTGCCCAGCTCACATCCCACCTGCGCTGCCGGGAGCCCCCCGCCAGCAGGTACGGGGAAGGTCAAGAGGCACCATGTAAAAAGCGGTCAGTGAGAGGGAGAAAGGCCACTGAGCAGGGACTTACGCCCATAATCACTTTATGGGATTTATTACCAGCTCTGGGCAGGCCAGCTGGGAAGGTTCTTCCACCGTCCCAGCTCAGGTTTAGCAGAGCAGCACCGTCCCAGGCCAGGGCGCAGCACAAACAGGGTTTATGGGTGCTCCTTGGTTGCCCAGGCACAAGCAGCACGGCCGGGCTACAAAAATGCTTCCTGAGCAGGCCAGGGGAAGAATGGGCACAGCTGGGTTCCTCGCCTTTCCTCCCCCAGAATAAAGGGGTCTGGGGAAGGAAGGTGAGCACACACTTCCAGGACGTGAGTCAGCAGGAATTTCTGGCCGTACTTGCTGTTCGGTGCCATGCGGCGGGAGATGCCCGAGGTCCCACTCGCACAATGCAAGTGCCAGCCCCGAGGGAACACGAACACAGGCTCCGCCGTGCAAACGTTCCCGATGGGTAGCCCGGACCCAGACACGCCTGCCGCAAACAGTCCCGGCCCAACACCAGCCGCTGCCACGCCGGCGGCCACCCGGGAGGAGGAAACACGCTCAGCACAAGTCAGAGCCGTGCCGTGGGAAGCCTTCAGCACACAAGAATGAACCCATTTGCTGCCTAAGTGATTTTTCTCCGCTCAAAGGACTTGCACCAGTTTCCAGCCTCACCCCTCTGCTCTCCTCCCCCACTGCCTGACTGTACCTGCCCGTATGAGGGAGGCGAGCGCTTCCCCGCTCCTCTCTGCTGACCTGGGCAAAGCCCTACCTACAAGGTGGCACCAGATGAAGATCTGGCAAATCCTGATCAGCAGAAGCCTGGCAGCTTGGTCCAGCTGCAGGCTGGCAATGACAAACTGCTTTTGAACACCAGAGCCAGCTGCGAGCCCCAAGCTGGCCCTTCAGCCCACAGCACCTACCCGGGGACAGCAAGATTTGTGAAACAAGGACTAACCTCCTTGTAATCGTACAGAGATGGGCTCAAGGATCTTTAAAATTATCCACGTCGCCAAGAAGCTGAGTTACCGGTTGGTGCATAAAAGCCATGAGAGAAGTCTGTCTGCCTCGCCCTTGCTGCTGCATATCCATCAGGGTAAGCTATGCCGAGGAGACCAGCCTTAGCCCTGTGGGTTCTCAGTCAAACATATCCAGTGGACGCATTTGGAAGCTGAGGAGAACAGCCTTAGCCCTGTGGGTTCTCAGTCAAACACATCCGAAGGTCTCATGTGGAAGAGTCCCACTGCACTTCCTTGGCATCGGCCACAGCAACACAGGAGGGACTCACCCAGGATACGAGAAAGGGAAAAGGCAAGATTTGCTCCTCGAGCCCCTGCTCTGGTGGACCACGAGGTGCCATAAAGCAGAGTTGAGTCACGCAAGCCCCAGCGCCCCACCTCTGGTTATCTGCAGGGTGCTGAGTCAAGCCCCTGCCCTGGGTACTCACTGAGCTGTTAACCACAAGACCCAGATTCATCATCGCACACGGGGGCTTTGCCTGCAACAAGGAAAGCTCAGAAGCCAGTCTACCCTGTATGACAGCACCTACATTCCTTCAAAGCCTTCCCGTGATCTCAAATTGCTTTAATTCAAAAACAAACAAACAAAAAAGTTCAAAGTCCATCATCTGCAAATCAGCTCAAGGCTCACTATTATTTCAAGGGTGGTGGAGAAGAGGGAGCAGCTCAGGAGCCTGCTCTTCGGGGCACATCAGTGCACAGAACAGCTCTGAAAGAGCTTTCTGCCAGCTACATGTATTGATGCTATCCTTCAAACTCCAAGAGCAAAAGAAATGAAATTAAGAGCAGCTGTGTTTACAAAAAGACAACCCACATTACCAACAGGAACAAAAGGCTCCTGGGGAAGGGAGAGAAAACAGAGCAGTTTAGACTGAGGATGCTCAGGTACTTCCAAGAAGCAGCCCCTGATAACAAAATGCCAAGCTGTTCTTTGAAAAGAAGGAGCTACATCACCTTTACAATCATTTTATGGACAAAAATACTTGAAAACCTCATCACTCGAGCCCAGTGTGAGAACAATCCCCAGCTCCTCCCGATTTCCAGCTGTCTGAACTCAGCACTACCAACAGTCATATCTAAGAACATCTCACAGGATGCAAAGTCAAGTTAGCATCTTAATTTAAAAGATTTAACACCTTTAGTACTGAGCTTTGCAAAACAGCTAAGCCATCTGCGGTTCCTTTAAGAACAAGGACATGGCCTTCCTTTAACACACCACCTTTCCTCCGCGGCCTCAGACAGCCCAGTCCTGGTTCTATTTTGAAAAAACTTCCTTAATGCAGCTGAGAACGACGAACGCCCCTGCGTCCCAGCACAACAGTCCATCTCAATTCTTCGCATGCAGCCCTGGTACCACCCTCCCCCCTTCCTGTTTAGCCCTGGATAACAAGGATTACATTAAAGAGCCATTTCCCCATTAGAACACGCCACGAACGCAGTCCTTCCACTCAGGGCCAATTAGGAGGGCGGGCACTTCCTCTGCGCCCTCCCTCGCCTGGTGTTTCCAGAGGCATTAGCGCTCAGAGCAGACAGCTCTTCCTCCCAGCCCACCGTTCCTCTTTGTCTGGAGCCTGCCAGGCTCATAAACTTGCGTTATGACATCAAGCTGATATGAAATCACGATGATTTCACCGCAATTATGTAAGGAGCAGATGGGCTGACGGAGCCGGCTAAGCAACAAATCTTCCAAATTGGAGAACGCTGTCAAGAGAAATTAAAGCCTTATGCAAAAAAAAGGCAACTTGGGATCACAGAAAAATTCTGGCTGGAAGGGACGGCAGGGAGGCATCGAGCCCAAGCTGCTGCCCAAGGAGCGCAGGCGGCTTCAGGGAAAGCACCAACACAAAGCACATACAGGCTCCCGCAAGCTGTAAGCAACACACCTGAAAAAGCCAACTGAGAGAACAGGCGGAACACCACAGCAGCAGAACAAGTCAACACACAAGCTTGAAAAATAACCCCCATACAGAGAGAATTCAATAGAAATCAGCAAAAAAAAAATACATTAGGATGGCACACACTGGACAGGCCTGACACACCTACCAGAAACACGCCTAGCTTTGGGACTGACAGCGTTTTCAACACAGCCAGGGCTTGAATTCATCACTTATTACCAATACCAACACCAGGCAGAACAGCAGGCCAGCGAGAGCAGTGTTACCGATTGAACTAACAACCAAAACCTAGAGCAATCTGTCCTTTCAGAGCCTTTTATAGGAGAAAAAGACTAAATTGCTTGTAACAAGAAATGGCTTAAATAGGTTAAAAATAATGAACCAGTATGCTGCACATGAGCACTCCATACTCCAAATTAAGCAAGCCTTTAAATGGGGGCCTTCGAAGCCCTCTCAGTTGCTGTAAGGAGGTTAATAAATTGCTTTGAAATGCTGTAATGCAGCTCAGTAAGATGACTAAGAACCTGTTGTCAGAGTCTAATGTCATTACCTGAATTCTAGCACTTTCCAGGGAACTTGAGGTTGTAGTTCTTGCACTTCATGGCCCCTGCTATAATGGGAACTACTTGTAAAGGGCTGGGATTGCCCACAGAAGTTTTTGACTTTTCATCAGGACAGTAGATAAACCTCCCAACACAACACCTATGCAGAGCTGCAACCAGAAGTCAAGATCCACACAGTTTTTAATGCTTTCGGTTTTAAGTCTTTGTTACAAACCAAGTAGATGATACAGCAAATGAGTGTTCAGTATCACAGCATCTCTTTAAGGAAGGTTGCCGCCTCACTCACTGTTGAGCGTGCCCAGTGCAGGCTGGTTTTCTGCAAAGCAGGACACAGCTGACAGTTCCAGCTCAGGCTTCTGTGCAGAAGCAAACTCAGTATTAACAGGCCGTGTCCGAAAGACTAACCGGACCCCATGCTCCTCCACAGGACGAGGCTTGCGGTTATAAGAACTGCAAACCAATGCATTTTGACACTCCGAGCTATGAGCTATTCTCACTTACAGTGCTCATCAAGGGCAGTTTTGTTTCTAAAATTTGACAACCCTCCTCAAAGTCATGAGTAAATTTAACGGACAGAGGAAATAATTTCTTCTCCTGAAACCAAATTACTTCCTCCGACTTTCAAACACCTCATGTCAACGCAAGAAAAGTGGTGCCAAAACAATTCCAAGCAGCCACTCTGAGAACAGCTGCCAAGAAGGCATTTCACCGATGCTTCTTCCCCTTCCGCCAATGCATGTTGTCAGATGCATTACCTAGACAGTAGAAATCATATGTAAGGTCACAACATCATATTTCAGATACCAGTTCTTAGGAACATACCAGTTTTCAAAGGAGGCATTGCTTGTAAAGCATCCTTATTCAGACAGGGCCGTCCTCGGGGCCCAGGAAAGCATCCTAGCCAGAAGAATGAGCTACGGTTTTGCTTCCACCTTCCAGGTAACAGAGAGACCGCTCTGACTCAGAAGAGAAGTTCCCAAATGTGCACCGGTATCTCTGAAGCCCGGCAGACTTTTGCCTCCCTGTACTCCCAGATGACCTATACAAATGTTTATTAGCGCACAATGTTCTCCAGCTAAAGTCTAACATCTTCTCAGGGCAGATCCTTCTCGTAAAGGGAGTATGCATAGTGACCGCAGAGCGCGGCCTTGATCCAGATCACCGCTCCGTGGTGACAGCGAGCGCACAGTGCAAGTATTAAGATCTTGAAGAAACGGTTTTCAAAATGAAAGACCTTTTCAAACAGTAAAAATATGAATTGTGAGCAGAAACTCTGCTACATGCATAGAAACTGTCTAAAAAGCTAACATACAAACAACATTTACACAATAGGCATCTGGCAGCATTTTCAGACATTTTTTTTAATTTATTCTGACATGCTATAAAGGAATAAATTACACTGTTAAAGAATTACCAGCAATAAAAGTATTTCTTTCTTTCAGCTGGGCTAGAATAGGAGTGAGAAGGAAGACAGCCTGGGGCAGTAACCAATGTGAACTCTGCATGGTGCAAGGCTGTCCCCTAGAACAAGAGTAAATCTGGTCATATCCACTTCACAAGAACTTGAAAGAAAATGCCTTGGTTTAAAACCATCCAAATACTCCATTCAAATTTCTCTCAAAACTAGCAATCACAAGTCAGTCCAGCCGATGCATGACATGGCAACGCTCGGAGGCTGCCAGTACCGGGTCTGCAAAAGATGCCATTTCGTTTTAAAAAAAAAAAATCCAATCTTAGTATAGAGGGCTGGTCTCAAACAAGAAGTTATAAAAATGCAAGACTGCCCCTTCCCCCTCAAGGAAAAAATACAAAATTTATTTAAAAACAAAATGAGGAAGAGTTACAACACTAAATCTAAAATGATTTAGAAAGAAATATGACTTCTTTTGCTTAACAAATGGCCTTAAAACTTGGTTTAAAAACAGGGTGATGCAGATTTCTTAAACTGAATTAACAAGGCAAATTAAAAAAAAAAATCTCATTTCCTTACAGAAACAGTTTTTAGTTTTTAATGAACTTGTAAACAAAAAAGCTCCCGCTTCAAAATAAAAACAAAATCCCAGATCATATAGATGTTTACAGTGATTACATTTATCTAAGCAACTTACATACAGGTTCAGTTGTAAGATGTTAACTAAATTTTGTGACAAATATGCTGTTTTTCCTTTTATACCAAGAACATTATAGAGTTAATGCAGAGTCCTAAAGATTATCTAGTAGTCGCTAAGTTTCTCTTAAGTCTTCACTTTAGATGCTGTTATTTCTAGCACAGGTAAGCAGGCAGAGTCTTTCATACGCTTAAAAACTGGAATCTTTGGTTACTACCATGTCAGCTGGCTTGGTATGTTGCACATAGAAGCCAACAACTTTAAGAATGTTTTAAGTGTACAACTTTCAAAACCCAGGGAGGAATAACCAGAAAAGAGTGCACAATTGTGAGCATTTACAATTATCACAACTGTTGCCGAAGACTGTTCATGCCATTCTTCCAAAACAATGAGATCTCATAAGCAGTGTAGTTCAAAGTAAAAAGGTAACAAAAATTGGCATATGCACAATTTTCTCCACTTGTGTGTCAACCATTAGTTAACTTTTCCACTTGAAAAAAATGCAATAGAAAACTGGACACCATGTTTCACTATCTCAGTAATATTCACAATTACAGCTGCTACAACTCAAAGTGCAGCATCATTGACACTGCCCAGAGCCAGTTTATACTGATATTAAGTTCTTTACACCAAGTAAATGGTTGCCCACAGCCACTGGCAAGTGTACGTATGAACTAAAATTTCTAGGATTTGGGGAGTGACAAGTCCTGCTCCGATCTGCTCTGCTTTGTCCCATCCTCGCCATGCTCAGAAACCTGCAAGATAAACACAAGGGCAACTTACTGATACGGGATGAAAACGAGAAATAGCCTTCACAGTAGGAGAATTAAACAGCAGTTATGGTCATTCAAAAGGGAAAATGCTGCTCCATCTCAGAACTGCAGAGTTCCTGGTGTCCCTTTCCAAAGTTAACCAGCACTTGCCACCAGGCTTCAGCACACACCTCTCATACCTACTGCTGCGCCGGAGAACAGGCTTATGCACCAGCTGGATGTCACATTCCTTAAATAGGAATTCAGACCAACAGTTTGAAAACAAGATGTGTTATTGCCACCAGGAAGCAGGATGTAATTTCATAGGATTGTTTTCTACTTGTCTGCAATGTCTCGTGTTTATATCCTTGAATGTCAAACTGTCATCTGATTGCAGTGGTGCTCTTCAGAGACGCAGTACAGCAGTGTCACACAGACAGAAAAGGAACAGGAATAACTTACCTTACAGTAACTGGTGCTCACTACACGCTCACATGTACAATGCTCTGGGCAACCAGAACAGAAGCGAGAACCTTTGAGGGAAACTAGGAACCCAGCATACCTTCTGTCCTTGGAAGGACAAGGGAAACCACATTTGACAGAGGGGGTGGGGAGTCAAGAACAATTATTTTAAAGTTCCAGGCTCCAAATGACAAGTTCAAGACATTATGGAAAAGGGAGAGTAAAGGAATACATAGAGAGATCTCAAAGAACCAGTTACTGCAAGCTAAGACAGTCTTCATGTGACTGCTCATACACTCATTTCTGGTGACTCAGGTAGTGGCACTGTGCTTTAAAGAGGTAGCAGGAGTCTCAAAGACTACTTTGCCAAGCAAGTTTCCGTTCTGGATGCCCTCCAAACAGCATGGTATTCTGTCAATGCATGAATTCATTTGAGCAACAGCTGAGCTTTTGCAACAGAAATCTCTTCAGAGTGAAATACAGAGAAAGCTGACCTCAGCTATAGCTTGTGCTGTCATCCAGAGAGAAGCAAGTGCAAACAAGTCTTCAACGTAGCCTGGCATTCAAACAAAAACATATCTGGATAGTACCCAGAACACAGCTTTAACCCTTCCAGATTAGGCTACAGGTAAGAAGATTCAATAGCTTTGTTTGAAGCCAGTCTTAACGCACTGAAGGACAATTCTCTTTACCTAGCACTAGCATTTCTAGAAAACCAAATCCTGCACCAAAATTAAGACAGTCTTTCCCACTTGAGTAAAAGTTCTCAGAGAAACCCCAGTGACTCCTTAGTTCCACTGACATGAGTCATTCATAACCCTTACTTGATGCATACAACCAAAAGATACACTTTTTCCATTTAGCATGTTCAGCAGTGAACATTGATTCATTATTTGAACGACTTTCTCCATCAAAGCAGCCCAAACTAAGTCAACAAAGGAGGAGTGCGCTCCCAGTGTGGAAAGAAACAGATGAAGTGATTTCTTTAGAAGCCTGGATATTTCAAATGAGAATGGAATCCTGAACCTGAGGAAGAAGTATGCTAACAAATCTTACACTGCCATTTGTTACAACACCTCAAATCCAAGGTACTACGAGCAAGAGAATGCCCAACTCTGCAGAGCAATAGGGAACTGGATTCAACCCACAACATCCCTTGCAAGTCCTACTAAGAGTACATAGAAGCGTTCCCAAATCCAGCCCAACTACAGCTGTCAAATGAGATGCTCAGATGTTCACGTAGCGCACAAGGCTTCGCCAGTATGAAGAACACGCTGAAGACTTTTTGCCAGCCTCTCTTAACATCTTCACTACAGACAGGGCCAGCTCAAATCTGCACCTTCATCGCTCCTTGTCCCTCCAGGGTGTAACCCAAAACTTTGATAATCTCTATGCTACGTGAGGGATACTCAAATTGCTTTGTTATTACTATAGCTGCAGATCTTATCAACGGCGGAAAAGTAACTGTTCATACTCTAAGAAGCCACTCTACTTGAGAAGTGTTCGAACTTTTTCTCTATTAAGTAGCTGCAGAGACAAGCAGTGAAAAGTTTTTGGCTGCCAACTGGCTACTTCTGAAGTAGTGAACTAATAGTCTGTTCTGAGAAATGCTGCCACGACCAATGGTGTTCAGCGAATGCTAACGGGATTGCTGACACGCTTACAGGATGCAGCACTGAAGTGAATTAAAAACAGCTCTCGCAAGTTGAACTGATAGATTTTATCCTGGAGACTGACCGCGTGAGTCAGTTTTACGACTGAGGGAAGCTGACTGTAAGCATTGTTACAGATCACACCTGAACAACTGCTGCACTGTGGAGAGACTGAGAGCTAAAGTTCCCAGAGTCAGCAGAGAAGCTCTGTCTGTTGAAACAGTTCACCTCTCCCAAGTTCAAAAACAGCTGATCTTGTTGTTACAAAAGACACTGCACAGGGTTCCAGAGAGGGACAGGAAAAAGAAGAAAAAGAGAAAAAAGGCCATTGACAGAACAGGCTATCCTGGAATCAGACAGAATATTCAGCCTGAATAACCTAGAGGACTCAGCGAGATGGTTTAATATGGAGCCGAGTTAAGGCAGCCAGGAATATCTACAAATGAGCACACTGTCCAAATAATCTGGATCATCTAAATCTCTGGACGTTATTTGAAAGAATATTTCAGACACCCCCATCCCACTCCCAAGATGCACATCTTCAAAGTACTTGCACTTTACACAGTATACTGCAGGATTTTAACAAATAAATCCATCTGTAAATTGCTGTTTGCAGTACTCTCATTAAACTGGATACAGTTATGAGAGTAGTACAATTTGATGCCATGAAGCCTTTCAAGCCACTTCAGCACAGACTTTGCTGCAGCAACTACATGAAAATTTAACTGAACTCCAGAAAAAAATAAAACAGGCATTTCATTGATCTTCAGTGTGACAGCAACATATAAGCCACACAGCCTCCTGCTTGAGCCCAGCTGGTTCAGAAAATTTTCTTTAACAGGCAATATTTCTCACAAAAAGGCATGTAATATTTTAGAAATCTGGAATCTTTACTGTGATGAATAGACTAAGCTATTTTAGAAAGCTGGGGAAGTCTTCAGATGTTTGACAAGGGCTACTTTAATGCTGTGCTGACATTACAGCTTGAGCGATCCAAAGGTCACAAGTCTTTTCTTCACGATTCAGGCAGGGAAGGAGGGACTCACTCCCCCAGAAGGCTGTTACTCCATGCAAAAGCCAATGAAATTCTGCTAGAAAGAGAACAACCTCTCCATAGCTACAGCAATGGGCCTCGTTACTAGAGGACAGTGTGATGAGGATGGTCATCAAGAAGCAGAAATGGTCTGTAAGGTTCAACTGCAAGACAGCCTCCCCGTTACTCACACTTGTCAGTCAGCTGCAGCTTTGCGCTGTCACTAAATCATCACTAGAAAGTGCAGACAGTTAATCGTTACGATGACCTTTTCTTCTCTTATGGTATAGCACTTGGTGAGAGACCACCTGAGCCAGGAGCGCCACATTAAACCTACTTCACCAGCAAAATAACATTTCTCGTGCATACAACTTGATTTTCAGGGCAGTGGCTGTTTACAGATCATCACCTGTTTTCAGATCTTCACTTTAAACACACACACCATTGAGAAGCATCCACATTTTTGCTCAAATTCTTTCCTCCTGCTCTAAGAACCAACCTCTCCACACCCTGACATCAGGCTGGGTTCAGTAATGAGTTCTGAACTCCAGTCAGATCTTCCATATTTCAAGCAGCAATCTAAGCCCAGGCACTTAATCACTGACTCTGCTACGTACTGGTATTACAGCTGAAGGAACTGGTTTACAGCATTCAGTGTTGTTACACCCATCGGCTCCAGCCAAACAAGTTGGACTCTTTGTACTGCAAATAATCTGACATTTAATGGTATCCTATGGAAATTTTTTTTTCTTCAAGAAATCATTTCAGATTTAGTCTTGGAAGACTAGCAGGTATTTCACTTCTTCCAGAAAAATGAAGAATTGTTATATTTTTAGATAGCTATTTCTACTAAAGCCACCTGGTAATGTTTAAATGCTGCTACAATATGTGAAAAAAAATGTTTTGGTAAGTTTACTGTAAACACTTCTGCATTTCTTTGACTTACAAGTCTGCCTTGTTAACTTTATATATAGTTTTATACATATTAAAATGATAGTCAAGACAAGAATGTACTGAAGAGTAGCAAGCAGCAGTAATACCTCAATACGTTACCTCAGCAGCAGTAACTTAAATCAGCTTCTCTATTCTCACTCTCACCTCATTAGCCCCAATTTTATCCACAGCTCATCTCGGGGCATCAGTTTTATTACAAGACTGGCTGCAATAGTCACTAGCTGTAGCAGCTTCATTCTAGCCACTTACCAGACTAACACTGGCAGATTTACATCACAAAATTTTTTAAAAAGCTTCATGAATGTGTAAAAAAATAATTGTATGTGCCTCTTCAGAACTCAGTTTTCAGTTTTTAAACAGTTACATTTTGAACATTTCACAACATTTCCCTTTGAAACCATAACCTAAGAAACATTAAAAATAGTCAAGAAACCTGAAGCCCCACCCCAGAGCATCCACATACTTCAGAAAATTGTGACGTGGCAGTCCACAGCAGTTCAGGGTTACTCTGGGATTTAGGCAAGACATTTTGAGCTCACTGGTCCTCTCCTTTAACTCTGGACCAGGTGTCTCAATGGAAACCCACTGGAGGAAGCCAGATCATTCACAATTTTCCGTTACCAATGTTTGAGGCATACAGAACAGAAGCAAACCCACAGCACTGTACCAGCTGGAACAGAGTAGAACCCAAAGTCTCTAGATCCTTGCCTAGTTAATGAGAATTATCCCTTAAGAAGTGTTAGGTCTAGGATTTTGGATTGTATAATATATTTATACATATATAAATATATGTATCATATATGTATATATAAAGAAAAATAAATAAAAATGTCACATTCCCAACACCAAGTCAGTTTCTTGTTTTTGGAAAGTGGTTAATGCGGGAGCAAAAGATGCAGTGGTTAAAATGACCCAACATCCCCAGAAGAAATGATATGAAGAACAAGGACATTTTGGTATAAAGTTAGTAGTCAAATTCTCCAAGGACGTCTCTTGTTTTTGCTTTTTAAATTAATAGCCAAATATATTTTTTAAACCACCTCCTTGATCTAACACTTAAATTGCCGACATTGTCCAAATTAGTGTAATTTTTTTTCCTGTAACGTCACTTGGTTCTTGGCTACTAACCTTTCATGTTACTCTTGGATTTGTCAGTTTGCTTGCCTGTGGGGGTTTGGGCCTGCTGCCCCTGCCCACTGGAAGAGGCTGCCTGCTGTGCTGCTTTCTGCTTTAACATTGTCCAGTCGAATGTGTAGTCATATTGGTGGTTCAAGGTCCTAGAAAAGAGTGAAATACTTTACTGTAACACATCATAACTTCCATATTGCTAATACCAAGCCTTTGCCGAAAACCTAGAACTAGAGGTTACCTGTATTTGTAAGCTGCTTTAAGGATTATGAATAGTATATAAATGCTAAGTATTACTAACTTAAAGGGATTCTTGAAGGAAGCCCAGATACCATCAAGCAGCATTTTCTTCACTGTTTACTCAAAAGTCTGCATTTGTACAAGCAGCCCTTGGCACAACCCAGCTTACCCATTTGCCTGCACTGAGGTTCTCAGCCTTTTCTTTTTTTAATCTATATAGTTTTAAGGAAAGACTGGAGTGTTGTAGACCATTGAATAAAAATTGCTTTGGATTCCAGAAACCTGGAGGGAGACTCTTGAGAGATGACTCCCAGCTCTTCTTGAACAGATACTGTTCACTCCCCAAGGCTGAGTTTATGTTCTGCTTTCTCCGACAAGCTCACTGAAACAGCACTATTCCCATCCACTGAAATCCATCTCCTGGGCACCACTGCTAGTCCCATCATCAGTCTCCAAACATAAAAAGCTTCAAATGCTTCTACCAAGGGGTCAATTTCTTAAGAAACAGAACTTGAAGCTAGAGGCTCAATCTTCTACTATTAGTGGTCAGATCACATAATTTACAAAGAAAAGAATCTTTCCCTTCATGTTTAACATTGAACAGTATTTTTCAGGTCCTTTAAACAGTTTTTATACTTTGAAATGGAAAGACAGTCCCAGAATTCCCTACACCACACACACACACAGAGCAGCCCTCTGCAGTGCAAGTCCCCCAGAGCAGTTACCAACTGGTAAAGCACTGACAAATTTCAGTACTTTTCCACTTTGAGACTGACCTGAAAAGAATACGGAATAATTGCCTCAGATACATGTAATCTGGTGCCTCTTCAAAGCGCAGGCCACGACAGTAGTTCAGATACATGGCAAATTCTGCAGGGAATCCCTGTAAATCAACAGTGTTAATCAAGCCACGGCTTGCAGCAAAAAGCTTCTAACAACCCTATTAGAAAGCTAAAAGCTCTATTTCTGTCTATAACAGTGGAGAAAAAATGGCAGAAGACTTGTGCGAGTAGATTCCACTTTGCCTCTAGTTATTCATTTATCCTGTATTTCAGAAGATGGATTTGATCGGCAAGTTACCAAGTACACATTCCTTCCCCAGAATTGTTACCTGATGCATGTTTTGCAGTCACAAGTGCTCTGCTACCAAAACCTTTGATATACAAGATAAAGCACTTCATTCATCCTAATTAAACCTAGTCCTTATTAACTAGGTCTCTGAAATAAATAGTAATTCTCTCTTACAAGATTCCATTCGAGTTTCCTTGATAATCTACCTGAGCATACTAGAGGCAAGGTCAGTTACCAGCTATTAAATGTGAAGACTTCTTTCAAAGATTCCTTACTTCACGTATTTCTATGTTTAATGCTATTTTAAAGCCTAATTAAGTAAACAGCATACAGTGCTGTACGACAAGAAAGAAAACATGGGGTGTAACAGTTCTACAGTTTGGAAGATCTTGTCAGACTGTAAGGGTATATAGATGTGCATGACTAGGAAGTGCAATCCCTGATGCTGTTGTTTCATGTGCAAAAACTACCATGCCTTCTCAAGGACCTTTAACAAGCACGTGGCTGCCACAGTTAAAGAGAAACCTTAAGACCCAAAGGATAGGATTGGAGCAATGTCATTCTGCAACACAGCTTTAACAATCACTTGACATCCAATTCCACTACAGCCTCAATTTGAGATACAGACAATCTGAACAAACCTTGAAGAGGCAGAAACAAGTATATATGGGCAAGCTGTACAGCTCTACCTTGGTTTTATTCACCCAAGAGGGCACATGTGGAACTTTCACTGTAGTAGTTGAAGAAATCAACACGCCTCACCTAAGAGAGCTGGAGAGTTTGCACAGCCAACAGTTACCAAGAACTGGAATGATGGTGGCACGAACTACACCAAGAAACAGCAGCAAATGCCTGCCTTGTTACACACACAGAGTCGTGCTGGGTGGCCAAACACAAGGCACCCATGACTGCCAGAGAAGCATTATTCAGGAGCAAATGCCATGTGAGCCTAATATATTGGCTCTAGTTTTTAAAAAAAAAAAGAAAAAAAAACAAGAAAGAAAAGAACTTCCATTTCATGGTATGACATCATTTGGAAACTCTTACCTTACACAAAACCTCAACAGGAGTGGACATTTTCTTTTCACTAATCTTTTCATACTTTTGCTTCTTTGTTGCAGCCTGTGGAACATGTAGGTCACAATATAAGAGATATTGTGCAACACTGGATTAACAGCGACAGTAGCAAAAAAAAAATGACAGAAATCCTTTGGTCAACCATAAGTATTTTATGTGAAATCTCAAAGTCCCACACACTTATTGCAAACAGAATGAAGGTCAATCTGGTATTAAGATTTGGACACAGTTTAATACCATTTGTCGCAGTCTAATGCTTCCATCACATGGCACAGCTCGTGTAGTTCTAGCTGCTGCTTTTGTCCATTAAACAGACCAGACTTGCATTTCCATTTGCCAAAGTTCTATTAATTCCCACTCAGTACCCCATTCAAGGGCTGCCTGCGTGTTTCAGTAAGCAGCCATTACATTCATTTGCAGCTGAAGAGTTCTAGTGTTTCACAAGCTGCTTGTCTTTTTAGAAAACTTGCAGCTGCAACACCATTTGAGTTACACAACTCTCACATGGAGGAAGAAAAACAATTAAAAATGGGAGAACAAATCAGTGAAGTCTACAGAAGAGAAATAAGAAATATTTGCCATGCTTGTACTTGGCTACCATACATGATAACACTTGAAACAAGTCTGTTGCAGCTATTGTTCAGTCATACCATAAACTGGACTGAAGATACCACTAAAGCTGAACTTGCTAGGCCAGAGATATTTCCATGCTCTCTACAGTAATTCAAAAAGCCACTAGATGTTATTTTCTACTTCCCAAAGAGGACTTCAGCCTACAACAGGACAATAATAATTTGCAAAGATGACATAAGCTATTGTTTGGCATAAATTTTAAGACAGTCAAACAATATGCATTTTGCCTGCTGCAAGAGAAGCAGAAAGAACATTTCTTCTACATTCTATAAATATCATGGCTTGGGAAAAACCACTTTGTGTAACTGAAGCTAAACATTCTACACAACCACGTATTCATACCTGCAGGCAGCAGCATGATTCCCAAAAAATAAAAAAAAAAGGGTGAAAAAAAAAAGCAACATAACCTACCTTTAATCCTTGCCAAGGCAGACTGGTTCTGTTAAAGTACATCAATACATAGCCTAGAGACTCCATGTCATCTCGACGACTGGATAGAGAGGAAGAATACAATGAATTACAACTTTTGACATTTCGTACCTTATTCCAAATGGTGCAAGCATTCCAAAATTAAAAAAAATAATTAAGGAATAAAACCTAAGCTTTGGTGCAAAGGAAGGTCTCTTTCTAATACAGCTAAGACATCTAGGTTTTCAGGATTCCACTGGCAGACATGTAACAAGTCTTCACAAGCAGGAAGATGATCCTATTCATTTTTGAAGCAAAGAATAGTCAGTAGGCATTGTGCGTAGCAAGTTTCCATCTGCAGTTACATTAGAATAATTTGGGAAACAAAAACTTTGGAAAATAAAAATTAAAACATTACATGCCTTTCCCATTTAAATAATTAATTTGGATAAAAACTAAAGCTTTACCTGCAGGAACCACAGAATGCATTGTTAAGGGAGACACATGACATTAGCCTTAACTTCATTAAAGACGATTTTGCCCTGAACCTTCCCTCGGTCTGGGACCAATGCTGAACATCTTGCCCCCAAAGGGTGCAACTCCTTTCTTTCCTCAGTTCTGTCAAAAAACCCTGAATTGCCACCATGATTTTTAAGAGAAGAGCAATATTTAGAAATGTGCCTCTGTCTTCTTCCCACAAGAAGTCTGTTTCAAGACAGCTAGAGAACTCAACAGTTACCTATCCATAGGCTTCACTGAGAATTTGCACTCAAACTCTCATCTAAAAGGCTTCAAATGTTTCCTGTACTACATATGCTCTAGATCCACACTTTAGCCACACAAACGCTATCATACATTGCTGCACAGCTTTCGTGATTTCTAAGGCTAGCAGATTACTGAAGTGGAAAAAGTGCTCCATGATTTTTTTCCTCTTGGCAAAGTTGCCTCTTCCCAGCTGTGGTAGATCAGATTTTTCCTTTGACTGACCCTCTGCAGCTGATATCTATTTGACATGAGACAAGACAATATATGTTATTTTTCTCCTTCCAGCTCCCTCATCAAGAGAGCCCAACAGATATTGCTGCTGCTTTGCCAACCATGCAGATCTGCAAAAGAGGTATTTAAATGGTGGCAGGAAAGACTACACACATACACTACCTGCACACAGGAGTAAAAGGCTGAGAGCAGTACTGCAAACAGGACTGTACATATGGGTGACGGTAAAACAGCTCCCTTTAAGTGAGAATGATCTGTAAGAACCTATAGAGAGCTACCTCCAGATCTTGGTATCAGAGGAAAGAAGTTGTAGGTGATGCTTTATGTTACAGCCAACCCAAAATAACCACTAATTATCACCAGAATGACCTGTTTTGTCACCCACTCAACTCATGTTCCAACTCTCTGACGCTTTGGGGAACCAGTTCAGGGATCTATCCCAGAGGAAAACCAGCTTGGCTCCCTAAGCCATTTCACCACAAGGACAGAAAAGCACTCGCTGTGTGAAGGGGTCAGGGAAGGGAAAACTCGTTCACTCCTCTTGACAGCAGCTAGCTCTGAGGTCATCTCAGCTCTAACATGAAATCACAGCCAAAGACATCAGGATAAAAAAAAGAGACTAAGACCACAAGTTTCAACCTGAAAAACTTGCTAATTCTATTACAATTGCAGATTTTAATCATCAACAGGATTCAGTGAATGGTATGGGGCCATGACATAAAATGCCATTTTCTGAGAAGGCAGCGGTAAATTCAGAAGCAATGAAGGGATTAATAGTTTCCATCCCCCATCCAGTTCATTGGTTTAACGTTTAATTTCAGGATTTTGTAGGAAACATTTGGTTCTGTAAGTCTGTAATGGATATATTATATTTGAGCATATACTGACGGAAGCCATTTTCAGGATTTGGAAAACAAGACAATAATCTCCATTACTAAAACAAGGAATGGGTAACATTGCAGTCAGCTCCTTGAGAACAGCTGTCATTAAACATGGGAGAACATGTTCTGTAACAGTTAAAATACAGCACTAACAGTTGAAATATTCTGCCAGAAGCTTCAGGACCGGTTTCTCTTGATTACAGGAATATATTACCTGTTTGTCTCACTGCTGGCTTGATCTAAACAGTTGAATAGCTTTTAGCGTGCACCAAGCTACATTTCTAATCATACTAGAATTCCCAGTACCAGCAGAGATACTACAAGATCTACAACTAAATTCAAAAGCTGTAGTTCTTTGCACTTCCCTCCTTGGACTGTAAGGTGCCCTCACAAGAACGGCTTGGGTTCGATGAGATGTACTTACTTCAGAAATGGCACCTGTCGTTTACCCTGCTTGACCCACATGTCAAGTAGGCTTAAATAATGACACTGACAGACAACAAAATACACTTAAGGAACCTTAAGGAAATTAAAGCAAAGAGGAAACATGGAGCATTTGAAAGAAACAAATATTTGTAAGTTACACGTTCTGTTGAAGTTGACCACTAGAAATTCTATCATTCCCTTCTTGATTAAACTGAAAGTCAGAGACATTCATGGAAGTTTTAACCACGTCTAAGAAACCTCAGCGTGATGTGGTAAATCCATATTATTACACTTATATATTACAGTATCTAGGCATATAGGCAAGGAAGGAAGTGATGCCTCTCTCATGAGTATCTAACATACATTTTAGCAACACTGAAGTGCTATCTCCACTGGACCACTGCTAAGATACTGTAGTAGCAACATGCTTTTGATCCAGATGATAAACATTTGTTGATTAAACAAAGCTCAAATATATAAACATACATACACACAAGTGTACATACATACACAGCCTCAACTATGGTTGTGTATAACAAATTAAAATACAGAGTGAGTGAAGTAGATCTTTAAGTCTTGCTTGTAGGAAAGAAGGATAAACAATAGCTTAATAAATTGAAGGGAGGGTGAGAAAACAAGACAGACACCAGCTTTGGAATACCCTTTCTGGCTACCGAATTGCCTCTCAAGTCAATCAGCAGTGGCATTAACAGGCACCACCACAATGAATAAAGGGCACCATTTTATTTGTGAAGGTCCTCTGACGGATCCACACAAAAGTATATCTTATCCTTAAAAAAAAACAACCCAAAACTGTATGCAGAACATCCACCTCGAGCCTGCAAGACTTAAGACTCTCTTCAAGAAGCAAATTAAGTGCTCAGATTTTTTCCCCCACCCTTGCACAAGCAGCCAAAAAGAAAAGCAACTGCAAAGAGATATATACAGTTATTCATACAAAATTAGTTCCGATACTTCAGCAGCTTACAAATAAGATCATCTTGCAGCCTCCAAAAGCACAGCAGTAATCTCCTTGAACTCACCTCTGCTCAATGCCAAGATGTGCATTGATACTGGCATATCGAGCTGTGCCAGTGAGATTTTTGTCTTCTCTGTATGGTATGTGTTGCCTTGTCCTGTTGTCCCGGTACTTTTTGGCCAAACCAAAGTCAATAAGGAATAACTTAAAGAAAAATGAAAACAGATTACATTGCTATACAATGCAAGGAATCCCCAATCTCTTTCACTAGGCATTGGCTACATTTTAAGACAACCACACAATGAAACAGCCTACAGTTAAGAGGAAGCAAAATAACAGTGCAGTCACAACTAGCTTCAACTAGCCAGTTCAAAACTCAACAGTGAATTAGTTGAAGCCTTCTCTCAATCCAGTGGACTAGATTAGATTGTGCTACTCGGCATCCGTAGCTTAGTTCTACAACTATTTTATGTTACTATTGTAGTTTGTACCACATTAGCTCGGTAACTACAGTGCGCAATTTAGGAAGGACACTAGTATGTGCGAAAGCACACTTCACAAAACCCCACTCACACTAGAGCAGTTTACACATACAGATAGTTAATGGCAGCTCAGCAGCTTAATGCAAATGATGCACATCCTGTTATCTTCTCTATGTCTCATAAAGAACACTGGCCATTCTGCAGAGCATGAGGCCAAAACCTTCAACAGCAAACAAGACATCTGGCTTTCAATCATATGCTCACTTTAAGACTACCAGAACACTATCACAGCAGCACGACACGCTCGCTGATGATATTAATACAGCCAGGAAGCTAGAGCCTAGTACATGGAATCCAATTTAGGTTTCTAATGACCAAGCTTGCCTAATGATTTGGTATTTAGCAACAACTGAGTGCGTGCTAATTAGTGAGCTACCAGCCAGCCTATCTACAAAGGTTAATACAGACTGTACCTTCTTGTGACAAGAGTTCAGGACTAGGCAAAAGAAGCTGAGGCCGAAGTATGTAAGGAACATCTCAAATTCTAGCAATCAGTCTTCAAACTACAGATCAGGCTGACCTCCTGATTCAAGCGCTGGATTAATACTATAGGATCAGTGACTACAACCACTACAGGTTAATGAGTACTGCAAAAGTAACTTGGGTGGGGAAGGAGATGAAAGAATACAAAGTTCAAGAAATTCTCAGTAAAAGTTCTATTCACTATCATCTTAAAGGCGATTCCAGAACAGAAGATGCAGCTTTAAATGCAAACAAGTACTGGAGATGTATACACAGGTAAACCTGCATCCAAGACTGAAACAAAGGGTCACTCCAGCACAATGGAAGTGCCATGAATTATAAAGTGACACTTGACATAGAAGTATCAAAGATACTGAAAGACAAAGTTTCTGAATTGCACAGTAGGTACATTTTAGAATTCTGAGGAAGATTTTTCTAACTATAGAAGTCTAGACAGGAAAAAACAAAGCTAAAAAACCCCTTAAGCCACTGAATTTGGAGCAGAAAACCTCGAGTTGAAGTCTTGCCACGATTTATATGCAACCACAAAGCACAGCAGTTCTACATTTGCTGTCCTAGTGAAAGGACACTTTCACTAGGACATGAAAGCCACCCTGAAAGTCCAGAATGCTTTGAACAAGGGGAAGTAAACCCAAGTTTTTATGTCAACTACACTGGTTGCAGTTCAGGAAAGTGGGGGGCTTTGCTGCACCCACCACAGCTACCACTAGAGGTAGTTATTCACTTGGTGAGCATGGACACCAGTTCATGGTAGCTTCTCCAGCTACCAAGAAATGAGTGATTTTGATACTGAATTCCTAAAGCAGATAGTACAAAGCTTCTATGTGATTACTATACTTCAAATGCAACTTTCCTAGAAAGCAAAGCTTAAGCTCAAATGCAATCCCTTGTTTTCCAATTAAAGCTCTCTGGTCTGATGACAGCCTCTGATGTACAGTTGGCAACAGCTACTTTTGCAGGGCCATTGCCCATTATTTTAAGCAAAATACTATGCCTTGAGAAGGATGGAAAACCAAAGACTATACACATCAAGAAGAAATATTTTCACTGCACATTTAGTTACAAATGCTTTAAACAGTTCAAAGTCTTCATATGCTTTCTGTAATCCTGGGGATTTTGCTGTTAATTAATGGTATGGAGGGACAAAGTCACAGTTCATGAATCAAAATCGTTAACACTGAAGTGTGCCTGTAATACATCAATAGCTGGTGTCTAGCCTTGTTTAGCACCAACTTGGTAAGGCTACTTTCTTCAACAGAGTTATAAAAGTAAATGCTGGCCTGCCTCTTCCACTGCAAGCTCTTGACATTAGATCTGAACAAGGTAATTCTGCAATCTCTCAACAGCTACGGGTAGAACCTCTTAGAAAAAAAAGAATCAATTCAGGAACACAGACCTGTTCTACACTAGTCAAATAACTGGATGTTATTTTACAACACTGATTTCTCCAGGGAAGTTTATTCTGTTCCCTAGCTTCAGCTCATTCTGTATTTCCTATTCCAGATGAGTGGAAGGCAAAGGAGTAAGTCCATCTTGTAAAGAGTTAAGCTGGAAGACACAGCCCGATTTGGATGTGGACGAGCACAGAACGTACTAACGCCAGCCAGCAGGAACACAGACATATTCCCACAGATAACCTCATACCACCTTAATTCTGTTTGTTGCACAATCAGCAGGAAACTGGAGAAGTAGGGCAAGATTTTTGCCAAGAGCAACTAGAGAAGTAGATCAAAGCCTCTGCCTCAACTGATAAGAAAGTTTCAGGAGACAACAGAAGTCTGTCAGTTCGCACACAGCAGCAAGCTGCCTGGGATTTAATACGTGAAGACTATCATTGTGGAAAGCTACGGACTGATTCTATGGCCAAACTCCTGAGCTATGATTCATATTCAGCAATTTCCAGCTGTCCTGCTATGAACTGGCATATGTCTTCATTTCTCTCCAATTCATCTCTTCTTAAAGAGTCAGGAGTACTACATTTAACACTACAAGATAAGCCCATGCTTTTCCAAGACACAGCTTGTTGGAGTAATTTCATTTTTTAAGTACAATGGATGAAAATACAAGAGTCCTTATTACAACTTTGGAAAGATTTTTGAACCAAAACTGCAAGGGAAGGTGTCTGGCTGAAGCAATAAGAGAACATCTCGCTGTGTATTCAAAGACACTGCAGGAACCCTACAGGAAGGCAAGCAGAAGCCCTGCCATTTCACTGGGGTGGCATGTCTATCCTTCAACACATTGCCTTTGAGTTTTACAGGACAAAAGTAAAACCTGCTTCTGCATCTGAAATCAAGCACTTACATTTAGCCCTTTTTAATATCCAGTTTAGAAATAATTCCACAATTTAAACAAGCGCCACAGGGAAACATCTTAGTAATGTTACATGTTTGCCAAGTATGTCTGAATAATGCCAACATAAGAGGTGCTTTTGCAAGGTCTACATTCTCCAGAAGAAAAAAGAACAAAACAAAACAAAACCAAAACAAAAATAAAGCACATGAATTTGGGGTTGAGGTTGGAATAGGAGACAGTTCAGACCTGGTTTAATCCTGAGAAAGATGGGTCCTGAGAAGTACTAACAGTCATGCTTCTTTTCCTCTTCCCCACTGGAGATTCTAAACACTGAACAAACAATAGAGGGTGGCAGTGCATCAAACAGTATTGCTTACATTGCAACAATGGCCGGCGCAGACAGGCAACACCGAGGCGTTCGAGAAAGAACAGGGTAGCCAAATGCCATCCTTCTTCCACCAAGCACTGTAGTTTTCAAAAAACTATGCATGTTCTTTTTTTATTAATTTTTATTTTTATTTTTTTTTTAAGGAGAAAATTTTGAAAGATGTGACAAGGTAAATTTCAACTGTGAGCCGCTCCAAAATGGCACTGCCTTGACCAGGGATAGCAATGGTGACATTTGGCTCTATTAAAAAAGGAAATTGAAGTTTTGCTTACAAAAGCATCCTTTGGTTCCACAAACTGCCCTTCCCCCAAAAGACATTTAGAAAAAATAAATCTTCAGTAAGGAAGAGGTAGAAGGCATTTAGTCACCTTAAAGTTTACTTTCATAAGCATGCAGGGCTTATTTCTAGCAGAGCTGAAAATTCATCTTTTAAGGCGGGAGCAAAATTTCTCCCAATCACCACATTAAAATTTGAAAAAAATATAATTTTTTAATATAACTGACAGGAAGCTACTGGAACAAGATTACCATGCTATTCTAGTCTTTGTGGCTAATTTTCTGTAAATGGTGTGTAGCCATCTTTAAAAAAAAACAACCCAAACTGGACTTAGTTACAGAAAGAAACAAAGTAAATACTGTATGGTGGCAAGTGCTCTCTAGACAAAGCGCTTTGTTCCAAGCTGAAGCAACCTGTTCCTCATTTTGCATATGTAAACCTATTATGTGTACTTTCGTCAAGAACTACTTCCCTAATCTCTAAAACCCTGCAACAGTAACGAAGCCCATGCCCAGAGTGTTTACCACCATAGCATTGTGTGGCTCCCTAACTAGTCCACTAATGGGGAAAAAAAAATATTGGTTTAAAGGGAATTTTTTCATTTCAGCTGATGCAAATCTAATGTGTTTCTCCACTGAAGTAAGTACAGCAGCATTTTCTAGGCCATTAATCCACATCAAGATGAAAGAGTGCAGCAATGCCAAGCTAGCATGACTGTGCAAAAGTATAGAAAAATGGCCCAAAAAAGAACAATTGGAAATCAGAAACTAAAACTAGGAAAAAAATAAAGTTTTCAAGTTATACTCCAAGTCATGCCAGAAAATTAAGGAGCCTAACTGCTCAACACAGCAGAGAAAAACAGAGCTCTACAGAGTGAAAGTATGAAACTTGGGAACAAGCAAAGTTTAACAGCAACAGAATTACATGAAGACTGCCTTTCAGCTGGATTTACAAGCTTTTCCAACAATGGTTGGATCTAAACATTCAGTGCACTGCACCTCTTCAGACAAGAGCTGTTATCTCATGTTAATCAAGCTTTCCCCTTCTAATGTTCATGGCCCTGAAGTTGGCATTCATACAGGCAAACAAAGGTAAACATTTTAAACACTAGCAGTATCTAAAGAGATGAGACATTCTCTGATGGCATATAGAGAAGATAAGTGGGAATCTTGCTTCCAATAAACAGCTTGATCACATACATTTGTCCTGAAGTTAATTTCTATTAAGGTAGCATGCTTAATGCATTGCCAATGCTGCCTGTCTGCCCGAGCTCGACATACAAATTGCAGGATTAAGCATATTTCACTCAAGAGAACTAAAAATAAAACCAAGTTTTCTTCTATATAAGGTTTTCAATGGGAAACATGCACTTCTGACTAGGTTTACCCATCCAAACAAGTGTAACAACCTCAGCCCACTTCCCTCCCCCCTGCTTTTTTTCCCCCCAAAGTAAATTGAGAGCAGTTTTTTGTTGTACAACTTATTCAGGTGCTCTACAACTTAACAGTTTTCCAACAATATATTTGCATAACGTCATTTATTTATAAAGGCAATTTATCTACATGTTGGCTATTAGTTGTATCCGCAATTCTGATGGCTGAAGAGTTCTCTTTACCAGTCTGTCACTGCAAGATTTAATGCCCTGATGACTGGTAGGTCAGGTGCTCCCACGTTGGCATGAATTCTTTTCATCCCAAGAAGTCAGCCCCAAAGCCAAAGATAAGATTTGACTTTATCATTGAGAAAAACATGCTATTACAACAGTTATCTCTACAATGAAACTCCATCATTGAGAAAAGTAGCTAAGTATTCTCTAGGCTTAGTTTATAATCTTGTTGCAAGCCTAGAAATAGTCTTGAAATCAAGTGCCTCTCCCAGAGTGGGTCAGAGATCCACATGTGCATGCCACTGCATTTAGAAGTGGACACTGAGAAACCCAAGATTGCACATCAAAGGATCATGGTTTAGCATCCAAAACATCAGCCTTAGCAATGAGTTTTATAAAGGCTGTGCAGCTTGAATTGAGTAACATAACCATTCCCTTTGGATCTTTTAAACAAAGAGCATAAGACTAACCTTATTACAGTGACGCCCAATACCCATTAGGAAGTTATCTGGTTTAATGTCTCTGTGTATAAAATTCTTTGTGTGCACATATTCAATTCTACTGATCATCTGTAAAAAAAAAAAGCAACAACAAAACAGGTAAGATTTCACTGAGAACAATACAATTCACTTAAACCTTCAATGAAAGTATGAAGTTCCTCTACAACTTCACTTTCTATATTTGCTTAATGAAAACCAAAGGGGTTTTTTTTATGCTGTTCAAATACATTTATCTTTCTTGTATGTTAAAATCCCATTATCTTGGTCAGGAAATGGAAGATTAAATACCCAAAACTGTTTCCTAGACATTCAATTTCATGTTCTAACTATAATGTCCCATTAAAGAGTAATTTCTTTTTCTTACTTCAAACAAAGGTCTTCTATACCTACCACAGGCCAATTTTAAAAGCTCATTCCCTCCCCCGTCCCAGTTATTCATTCATCCGGTTATTCATTCATCATCAAGCGTCACTTTTCCAGGTAAGAGTTTTCACAGAGCAAGTAACAACTTGATCGCAGCCCATACTGTCGTATCTAGGCTACTGCGATCCAGGAGTAACAGGCAGCAGTGAAGACGCAGAGAAACTCTGGCACATCTGTACTGTCATATACATTCACGCCATTTCCTGTGCGTGAGATCACAGCACATGCATTGATGCGATACAGCTCTCCAGCTACTAAAACACTCCTCACGCAGTCTTCAGTGAGTTGAATTGTTACAGTATCATACCTTTTGACAGCTGTTCTACTGGACTATGCCCTAAAAGCTGGTTCCATGCACTGACATCACACACCCCATCTACACTTCCCAGATGACAACTATGTAGTGTTATCCAACAGAATACTGCAGAAAAACTACATAGATTCCCTGGTGATGCTGTAACACCCAGGCTCTAACTGAGCAGGCGAATGGCTCTCTAAAGCAAGCATACCACTCACTTAAGGCAGCTGAGAATAGGGACAGCTGACCTTGTCTCCATACAAACACTGTGAGCTTCCTTGGCCAAGAGCCTGGGATTCTACGAGCATCTGGCTAAGTGACAACTTGATACTAACATCAATTACGTAATATTAGATGAAGACTAAACTACCATTGAAGATTCAACTCGAGAAACCCTTACTGTCTTGCAAATAGCTGAAGACACCAGAATCAACCTATTTATTAAATAGCAAGAAATAAATATGGCTGGCCATTTCAAATGCTATCCTCTCATGACCAAGCTGAAAAAAAATCTCAATTGCTAGAAAAAGACTAAACCTGACTGATGCCTTAAGTAATAGACCTCAGTTTTAGAGGCCTCGATTAAATCTGAGGTAGAACGGCATCTCCTCTAACAGCTTTAATAGCTGTCTTTAAGCACCACAACCAGCAAAATCATATTTATTAGCTCATGGTCTGGTACTTGAAGTTGCAGGAGGCTGTGAGTACACAGTGACATTCAATAAGAACAGACCCACAGACTTGCACGTTGCCCACCTGCCACCGCAGCTGGCCAACACGTAACAGGTTTCCAGTTAATCAGATCAGCTATAACTAGAGACTGCTTCAGAGCTTCTGACACCACCGCCACGGCTGATAGCAGGAGTTAATCCACCCATGGCAGTCCTAACACTTCACAATAGTTGCATTTGCTAGATCTGGAGCATGAAGGAGTTGGTATCTGTGCTGCCCTCCCACTACAGGCCTACGTTTACTTCGCACGCCCCAGCACACAGAAGCCACCATTACTTCCTTCCCACATAGGTCAAGCGTTCACTTGGCTAAATATAACACTGCATAACACATTATTTAACCTACTTAATCATGTTGCACAAAATACTTTAGGGCTTTTAACTTCATCACAGTAAGCTTTGTACGTACCTGGTCTGCTAACATAAGTACTGTTTTCATCGTAAACCTGCGAGAACAGAAGTTGAATAGGTCTTCGAGACTGGGACCAAGAAGATCCATAACTAGAACATTGTAGTCCTTTTCTTGACCATACCACCTGCAACAAAGGAAATCACTCAGCATTAGCAGGAATCCTAATGCAGCCCGGGATACCATTAGCCCTCTTGGCCTCAAGGGCACATTGCTGGCTGATATTCAGCTTGAAAGCTAACTAAAAACTTGGGCTTGTTTTTCCTGGAAACAAAGTCTGAGAACAAAAGAGAATACACAAGTTGGCAAGTGGGTGTGCACACAATTAGTTTTCCCGTAAGAGGAAACACCACTACACTTTAGCAGCAACTGAAATACCAAACATCAAAATGAAAATGCCATCATATCAGAACCCATTACATGTCAAAATACTGAGGTGTATGTAAAAAGTCTGAACTGAAATTCATCTGCAGGACAACTTACACTGCTATCACTGTTTCCGTGTTATTTAACTTCATAGAAACATCTTTATATGCTTTTTCAGTTATGACTTCCGTGCAACAGACCGAAGCAGCTCATGCGGTTAACTCATACACTACATTTTTGTTCATTCATTCAAATTTAACAAACGGCAATCACGTTCTACTGTCCTATTCAGTAGAAACTAAAGGCTCTTTATCAGGTTTTCAACATCTCAAAGGGAAAAACATTTAAGTGTCACAAAAAGATACAGATGTAGCAATATATCAATTGCAGCCGGACTTGTGATAACCACCCTTAAGTGTCTGATACATCAACTCGGGGCAAAAACCTCAATGTTACCAATGCCATGAGGACAAGCAGAAGGCCTCACATGCACATTTCTCCTTCCAATCCACGTCTAGTATTTCTATCACAGTATTGCTTTATGTGATCTACAACTGTATTTCACCACCTAAGCTGTCTGAGAAGACCTGGAGTCACACCCTTCACTTCTGCAAATCTCAGCTGTGAATTTCTGTACCTTAAACAGGCACAGAAAGACAGGACCTGAATATTCCTTCTCTACAGTCCTTCTGCACATTCCAGATACCTACAGTTAAGTGAGAGGTATGTGTGAAACACTGTTTATGAAGCTGTGCTGACTACTGGTACATCACTGTAAAGATTCAACACCTTATTGATCAGAAGGCTACATTTTGCCTCTGCAAGGCACCTAGTCCTTATGACAAGGACCTAGTCCCAGCAGTCGATGGAAAAGGCACTGACCAGCTCTCTCCTGGAGGAGTCTTTCCAATAACAGTGGTGCAGGCAAGATACACCAAGAATATACCTCATAATAAAAGCATGCAGATAAAAAAAATAAAAATAAATCAAGATACAGTTCAAACACAGTAGTAGCAGGGGCTTAAAGATCTGTATAGACATTTTATTTCCACTTTAGGCAATGACTCCAGGAGACTAACGCACAGTTGTCTGGAAAATAGTTGCCACTTGATAAAGCCAACAAATTCCTTGGTACTCACAGGATTCCAAGCTCAGCCAGGGTAGTAAAGCAAAATGTTTACAAAACCATAGAGAAAAGATTCTATATTTGGATTTGTTTCAGGAACAACTGGCCTGCACCTTCTTGCTTTCAGGATTCTAGTAGAAACCATGCACTTCATGATGCACAAATCTGTGTTATAGATTTGATAAAAGCTAAGTATGAGCTGTGGATCATACTCATTGTTTTACAGGTCAGTCTAGCATCTTTACTCATTCCCTACGTGAAAAGGGGGATGCAGAAAATACGCATTTTAAATGCAATCATTCAAATGAAATGCCAACAAAAGTTTTCCTCCAACACATTAATAATCATACCAATACTGTAAGTACTATTCATCAGTTCTTGCCTTCTAAAAATTCACCGAACGTACTATGATGTACAAAAACCCCCAAACTCAACTACAAAAGCATGCTAATGGTATTACTTGATAAAGTTTGTAATTTATGAAAAGGTTAATATTCACACCACAACCTGACACTGAGCCATGAAACATGCATTTTGAAAAGACCTGCCTAGCCAGGCCCTTTTAAGGAGTGATATAAACCAGTTTCAACCGCAAGAGCAACTAAGAAGAGTATTTAAAAAATGCAATGCAGAGATGGAGAAAGAGTCAAGATGAGACACTGTTGAGAAAAGTTCTTAATCAACTACGAAACAGCTTCAGTTTAAGAATTACCAACTATGCCTGTAAATCTACTTCTTGGTTTCTATGAAGGTCACCCATGCGAACGGCTGAGCCATTCTGACAAGGCTCTATAAACAACTCCATAGGTCACGGTTGAAAATGAAACATTATGGTCATCAAGAGCAATGAAAACTGGACCAATTGACCTGCCTAGTCATTCTGTCATATGAAATTTAGGTTTGTTGTGAAAAAGTCTAAAGAATGACGACTGGAATTGAAGCATTCAAGGGCACAAATCAAGATTTAGATAAAATATTATTTTCTTCAAGAAATGGAAGTCCAATTCAGATGCTGAGTGTAATTGTTCAGTAATGATTCAGTGCCCAAGAGACTGCAGCATAAGGGGAAAAGGATCAAAGATCAGTCTTCAACTGAGCTAAGAAAATTTAGTTACAGCATCACAGAAAAAGCGAAGCTGATAAAAAGGAAGCCTACCCTGGGAGCTACGTTTTTAAAAGCATTTGGTTCCTCTACAGGGATCTCTCTGCTTAGTAAGTGCAGTAATTCAGGTTGATTGCACAACATCCATTTGGCCTACTTCTGCATGTGCATGAGAAAATTTTAAATCTCCTGAACATTTTGCATTAGTGGAAAGCAGAATCAACTCTGCAAGACAAGTAAATAAGACAGGACTTTTTAACATTTAATTTTCATGTTTACCTGCCTGTAATTCTTCACAGAAGACTGCCACATCTATTCATTTCACTACTGGCATCTAAAACTTCTGCTAGGTTACTGGAGTAACTTGTGCTTTATTTACTATGCTAACACTGCAAGTAAGTTTTCATTTCCCTTGGAACATTTCCAGGGAAAATGGGATTAAGAAGTAAGGCCACATCATGTCCATTCAAAGTCCAGTAGCTGCTACTACTGGCAGCTCCGAGTAAAAGTGTTAGAAGTCTTGGCTCTTCTTAGGAAACCTTGGATATTATGATACATAAGAACTTGGCAAGTACTCCTTACTCCCCTATTTGCATAATCAATGTAATAAGGCATATAAGCACACATTTTGGACGAGCACAAGTTCAGAGCACTTTGGCATGCAAGTTTAAACACTACTGGGCTGAAATGCAAAACAATACAGCAACAAACTGTGCACAATTCTTAAAAAAAGCTAGTGTTTCAAAGAGAAATCTTCCAAAGTTCATCAGCAATGAAACTTGGCGTGAACTACTAATAGGAATGAGATGACACCAGCATCTCAGAACACAAGTGTCCGTCACCTGTTAGAACTCCATGGATTTTTTTAAAGCACACGTTGAAGTACATGTTGACAATGCAACAGCAGCAATGCATTTCAAGCAGGGAGAGTTTTGGAGGGGAGTGGAAAGTGGGAGCAAGAGATTTCAATACTTGACAATTCACTTTGGGTGGGTAATGACTCTGCATATAGTTGCACAAAATGTATTATTTCGAAAAGGAAAACTAGATTACTAGATTAGAAAGACTCACTGTTTCTCAATTCAATCCCACAGTGCTGTATGTCCCATTAGGACATACTTCTTAAATACAAAATTTTGATTCCATAACACAGGTCCATTTACACCTACTTATATCAAAAAACCCACACAAAATATGAAATATCAGCTTTCCTGAAGAACAGTAGATGGAATTTACCGAACACTACACAAAAAATTAACAGGACCATATTATTATGAAGGGCAAACGTTTATCCTTGAACAGGCAGCATAACACTAGTATCTGACAGAGGCGTTAAGAACCCCAGTCCATACCCAAGCTCTAAGGCGTGCCCCAGCTCCCGCACCCATGAAAATGCTTCGTCACTCTCCCTTGCCTCATCTGCTTAAAGCTACGTATCAAATGGCTACAGATCAGTCGGAATACAGCAAATATCCTTTATTAAGCTTTGCGTCAAAGCGTGGTTAAAGATTGAACAGTGACCTTAATTTAACTTCAGTGACTTGTCTAATTTGAAACACCAAGACTCGCAACATCAGCAAGTTTCCAAATCATGGTTTAGCAGCCTGATATATTGCCCAAGTACACACAAACAGCTGAAATTTTATAACATCTTGAATTTCAATATTTGTAGCCCTGTGCTAAACAACTAAGTCACACGACACAGTGGTTTGTAAGTATTCAGTTTCCAATGCCATATAGTAAAGTGGGTATGATGCCAGATCACATGACAAGGAATGTTTACTTGAACTCATGCGGGGTGTTTTTTTTTTTTTAAAATTCCCTTGACTAACCTTGAGACAAGTAGAGTGCTGATACACAAACAGCACTTAGTAACAGACACTGTAGTCAAGTCTACCCAGATTTAAAATCTTTTTCTGTTTTTAGAGCTGCATCTTTCAAAAATTGTATGATGTCTATTTCAGCAACTGCATATTTCATAAATAATGTCAATGGCGAAATGTTTGAGAAAAATGTTTGTTAATAGATTATTTTTTGTGTTTTTTTTAACTGAGACAATATTTAATTTATTATAATATTCTCCTCACTTAGTGTATCCTCCTTCTAAATGGTCAAATTGAGGTAGGTCAGCTAGCAAAGAGAGGTGGGCAAAGGGCTAACAGAATTCAGACACAGGCCATGAAATTTTAGAGCCAGTTTCAGACTACCATACTTTTTACACAATTTTAGTAGATAACCACAAGTTTCACCCATTACATTGCCACTTGTAATTACAACGAAGGTAACGAAACCAGCACAATTATCAAAGCTGTCTCAGCTGGTCACATGATGAATAAAAGAATTCAGAAGATTCATACCAAAAAAAATCTCAAATTCAGATCCAGATGAACCAAGTTACTAAGTTAAGTACAGCTGTTAATCACTGGTAAAGAAACTCCAAATCCTGTGCATTCTGAAACCACGAAGGCAGTAAAGGCATTGTTACCATTAGCCTGATTTTCTTCTGCAGCTTATTACATGCAAAACCAGAACATGAGCTCAGCATCACAAAAAAGTACTCATAATACCAGAGCAACTCTAACAAGACTACTTTGTTCCAGCTCAATAAGAACCCTCCTCAATCAACACCTGCTTTGCCAGGTAACCTATCTTCCACTAAAGGCTTCTATCAATTTGATCACTGACTATTCCAGGGGAGGCTGTGGCAATCTGGAATTACAAACAGAACTGCAGAAGGTCATGCTCTTGTGAGACAAAAAAAAAAAATAACCTCCTGGTACCTCACTGCCAAGGAAATACACTGCTTCTGTGACACGACTGGAATAGTTAAACTCAAACCTTTAGACTTCCAGAAACCTTTGTAGTCACATTTTAAAAAAAGCCAATTTAGACTTCTTTAACATTGTATAAGCTTTCGCCACCTTCAGAAGTCATAGGGTTTCAGTCTATATGATTACTCTGTCTAGTCCCATGCAATTAAGTTTTCCAGCACTTGGGCTTTCAAACACCAAGTGGAAAAGTTCACATAAAATGGAGATTGTCAGAAGAACTAAGGTGGACTTAAAAAAGTTATTAGAACAAGAAGTGTACGTTGAATAAACAAGCTGGAAAGAACTTACTACTGGAGTTACCTGAGATCACCTTATTAGCAAGTTTGACAAGTCAGCAGGCACATGAGGGTGAATACGCAAGTTGCGAAGGCCTGATGAACACAAAAGATTCAGACATCCTACAGAAAACCAAATGACACTGAACTGATGAACACTCTGGAACTGTATTTCATTTCTGCAAGCACTAAGTCATTGATACAAAAGTCTCTCAACTAGGCATTAGTCAGATGATGTGACTAAAGAGCAAACAGAGACCTCCCTATAATCATACAGCTCTAATATCAGGCATCACCGAAAAATAGTAAGTAATCCTAACCAGTAAAAATACAGTAAAAAAAAAAAAGTAAGACACCAATACTGTAAAGCAATTGGTACCAGTGCTTAAGGCGCTGACGTGCAAGGCCTGTCCCCAACACTCCAGAAAGGAAATCCAAATCGGAACAGGGACAGAAAAAGAGACTTCAATAAAGATGGGAAGATGATGACGTCTGTAGTCACGTATTCAAACAGCTCACCAAGGCAGCCACAGAGTTACACAACTACTCTTTACAGATACAGGAGGACTGTAATAGGGAGATGGTTATTAATAAAAAAATAATCAGGGAAGAATAAATGGGAACTGACTAGTTGACTGCTTATGGGAACAGGCATGTCTCTTTAGGCACAGACGCACGCTCACTTGCTCTGACAGAATCATGAGCACTGCTACGCCAGCCTAGAAAGTTTTAACGTTGCACCTGACTGATTCACAGAAAGAACAGCACATTGTCCAAAACAAGGGCTGGATTTGGACCAAAGTGGTCCCATCTGGTCCCATATTCCAGACCTCTCAGGACAGACATCTCTTGACAAATAATGACGTTTCAGACAAATTGGGAACTATATCCTGCCTGTAAAAATATAACAATTTGAGTCTAAACGAATACTGAAGCAACACACATAAGAAAAGTAATCTATCATCATAAGGTTTGTGTCTAAAACGCCACATATTTTTTATTTCCATCTTTACTCCTTTGAAGCTGGAAAAGCACCTCTTAACTGTTAGCCAGCTCGGAGCAATATAAATGAACTTAACATAATATGGCATAACTGAAATACTGAAGTAGAATATTTAGCAGATGTCATCTAACATTAGTTGCCATGGTGAGTATGAATTAGGCCACCCAAGTACTAAATAAAGAAACAGCAATGAACACCCTACGCTATGGAGTTAGAAAGACTCTATAAATAAAATTCTGTATCATTTTTTGTACAGTTATGAGAGAAATACGAATACGTGAGGTATGCCAGTGCAACTCATCTCTGAAGCAATAAGGTCATTTCATCTGCCTCGTGTAAGGTTGCATACATACTTCCACGTAGCTGACTTGCTGTTTCGCTAGCTGTTTAATGAGGTACATTAACACCTGGCAGGAAGCGACGAGAACACAAGTCAAGTTTCTTCCATAAAAGTCAGAAGGCAAGTCATTAATCCGCAGTAGGTACAGGAAACATTGCTGAGGAAAAGAGTGTTTCAGTAGCACCTCTGCTGATCAGCTGTTCCAAATGAGAGTAACACTGAACAGAACTGGAGACTTTTGCGGCTGTTTCTGCAAAGACTGAGCTAAGGCAAGGAGAAAAAAGGGAAAAAAAAAATCAAAAAGGTACAGCTTCCTTTATTTTCAAACTGTGGTCTCTCAGATCCTTCTAAGGAGTCCTCAAAACCAATTAAGAAAGAAGTTTAGATTGTTATAAAACATGAAATAGAATTTGTTTAAAGACTTTCGTTCTCTCCTTTAAAAAAAATTGGGTATTAATTTAAAAGACTAGACTTCAATTTTACCTTGAGCAACCAGAAGAGGCTTCCTCTTATCTACTGAAGTGGTTCTGCCCTTCAGCATGCAGCCTTAAGTAATAACAGAAGATTAATTCATAGGAGACACTATTGCTAGAACCTTCCTCCTCATTACTTGCAGATCTAGATGGAAGTATCAGTCTCACCAATGAAAAGAAGACAGAAAACTTTTCAGACCTTAACTGACTGACTACTAGTTCTGGGTTTGGTTTTTTTTGTTGTTGTTGGGGGAATCATTAGGGGGGTTGGTTTTGTTTGTGGATTTGGTGGGTATTTTTTCCAGTGGTGTGTTTTGGGTTGTTTTTTTTGATGCAGGAAGTTGTTGGGATTGAGAGGTGTATTTAGATATTTTTAAACACTGCTGAAAGATCAAAATTTGAAGTGCCCAAGGAAAAATCAGTTTTGAGAACTACCCTAAAATTACCAAACTTGACCACCTTTTTCCATTACATCTGTTATTTAGTGGACATGAATACAGGCAGAATCTGTTATTACTAGATTAACCAACAACATGGTAGTAAGAGAATAGAAGAACAAATATTTTTTCCCCAGAACCTTTAAAATATGCTTCACTATTTAGAAGATTGCATAGTGATACATGGGTGGCAATACTGAATTTCTCAACATCAAAATATTTTGCAAGAACCTACTGCATTGAAAAGTTTGGAAATGTAAAGATTTACTTGCTCAGTTTGCAAGTGTTGCAAAAAAACCCAACAAACAAAAACAATCACTAAACCAATAGTTTTTTTGTTTTTAAACTTACAAATTACTACTAAAATATCACATTGATCAGCCTCATCCTGTACAGTATCTCTTTGGCCTTGCCCACAGAATACACACAGTGTCTGTTTCACATTCACTAAGGTCCTCTTTCTGCTCTTAGTGCAACACTTCTACACATTACCAATAGCCCTGCTGGTTCCAGCACAGCTGCTTTACATTTGAAACTGGTAACACAAATAAGGTTATCCCATGGTATTGTCAGGAGAAACATCTAAAGCCCACTTTTCTTTCAAAAGCATACCTGAAAGTACCTAAAGATAGTCTGGAAGCAACTAAAGGTAATCGTCATAAAGGATACAAATAATATTTGATAAATAACATAAGTGGCAAAAATCAGATTTTCTGTCACAGATAATTCTTAGTTAATTCACAGAAAAACTGTTTGTCAAGAGTGCTTTAACAGAATTACACTATGAACGGAACAACACACAAATATCACCAAACATTTCCTCCAAACCAGAAGCAAGAATTTGGGAATAAAGGTAGATAGTCCAAACTAATAGGATCAGCGCCCAGTTAACAAGATTACATCTAAAAATGCTTTGCCACTGAAAAAGAGAGGAAAAAAGAAAAAGACAGCTGATGGCTGAGAACAATGAGAATAAGCCCAGCAGAATACTGCAGACTTTGCATGGTGTCCTAAAGGCAGATCAGATTGTTAGAATGTTAAGCTTGGTTCAAGAGCCTTTTGTAAAAAATGAAGGTAATAACAAAGATTCAGGCATCAAGAACATACCACAGTTTAAAAATTTGTAAAGCGTTTTTATATAAGACTTTGTGAAACTCCAGAGACAAGTTCAGAAACTTTGCTACTCTTTCGGGCAACAATAAGCAACGATTTGCAAGTCTAAAAGGGCTTAGAATATTTAAAGAATAAAGACATTCCAATCTGAATTTTTGCTAGTTTACGTGCAAACACCACATTCTGTTACAGTGGAGTACCAAGGCCCCTTATTCACCCTCCAGGCCAAGCGAAGGCTCCCACCTGGTCCCACAGAAGCCATATTAAAAGTCTTTTCACTCCAGAACTGAGATTTTGCTCATTAGTTTTCTTGAAATCAGCCAGAAAGGCCATCAAAACAACCTTACAGTCTATAAAAAAAATAAATTGCTTGGTTCTAGATAATTTAAGTGACACTCCAGATACACTACCTTATCATTACTAAGTTTGCAATCACATTTAAAGGGCCAAATTCAATTTTAAGAACAGGTGGCCAAAATGAATGAGCAATCCATACCTCACCTATTGTTTCAGCT
This sequence comes from Arenaria interpres, assembly GCA_013399435.1. Lineage (NCBI taxonomy): Eukaryota > Metazoa > Chordata > Aves > Charadriiformes > Scolopacidae > Arenaria > Arenaria interpres. The sequence continues at coordinate 4,102 of VXAK01007189.1, read as the reverse complement.
TTGTGAGTCAGAAGAACCACAGCAAGACCACTTGAGTAAGGCAAAGCCACATAACGCAACTTCTAGTAAGTTGATCTTGGCCACTGCATTACTTAAATAGATGAAAACTAGAGAACAAGCCCTCATTCTTAAATGAAGAATGCAGGATTATGTGCCTCTGTTTCCCAGATGTGTAGCACCAAGATAAAAATGCTGCTGAGCCCAGCTTACACAGCAGGGCAATGGAAAAAGCTCAGAATGATTCTTCAATTTTCTATCAAGTGCTCTGTTTATGGTGTCGCATTACAGAATTTTTAACAAACATATTGAAAGATTTTCCTTTAACTTGATTCATCCTTCTAAATATACTGAGGCAAGAACAGCTTATTCCAACTTGACAGCATACCATTATAAAACAATGGCAGAGCACGTATCATCAATTACACATGCAAAGTGACCTAAGTACAAAGTCATACATTCTCCCAGCTTAGCTGTCGCCAAAAACACATGGCAGAAAAAGCTTGAATTGTCTGAAAACACGCACAGCAATTTCACTTTGGTCCTAGTCTTCATAATCACCTATTCAAAGTCATAACCTTGTTAAGCACCTCAGAGAGACATCTCATTTGGTAGGTCAAGTCCTCCCCCCTTAGATTCAGAGTACCATGGGTTCTTCTACTAAACACATTACATTTTAATCTTTGTCACAAGAACTGTGCCAGAAACCCTGCTCAGCTTCCTCAAAGATAAAAAAGAAAAACAAAAATACTATTTTAGATTTCTTCAAGCATCACCAGATGTCATACAGCAAGAAGACAACTAGTAACAGAAGCTTAGTCAAAGAACCTGTCAAGCAGCATCTGGTACATACAAATATATTTAAAATTAATGCTGCTTCTGAATACAAGAAAGGTATTTTCAAGAAGTTTTCTGAAATACACTTTTCTAGAAAAATACTGCAATGGTTAACGCTGAGAGAACCTGAAAGTAAAAAACTTTAAGACTGACTGACATTATCGACTAGATCACACACCTTTAGCACAAGTCTATAAATCAATTTCTTTTGAGTATTTCCCCCGTTGTCCATTCTTATTCAGTTTCTAGCAATCTTGTCTTATTTTTGGGGGTGGAGAGAGGAAGTGTGTGTTAGAGAAAGGTTGTAGCTCCCCTATGCTGGTGAGACTTCTAAACCAGTCACTGGTTATGCAGGAAAACAAAGTCTGATAAAGGAATGTCAAATACAGAGGAAAAAAAAGCCTAAAAGATGACTGCTGCAATTGAAGCTAGAAGCAAGTTTCTCAACATGCAAGATTACTTCCAGTATTTCAGCTTTAAATGAAATGCTCTTACAGGGCATTTTAACCAAATTCAAGAACTTAAACATTAGTTCACTTCTGTTACATGGAAACATGGAAAAATTTGCAGTTTAGGCCTCCTTAGAGCACCAAACATTCATTCACTTTTAAAAAAAAAAAGCTTAACGCCTGCTTTTCCAGTTTGGTGTTGAAACACCTGACATCCACTTGCTTTGGCTGTTTTCCCAGTCATCCTTGTTTTAGCTTGTAAGTACATTATCATAGCTTTCCAAAATGCAATTTCTGTTCTTTCAGTTGTGAAATAAAGGCACCCATTTGAAGAAAAGAAGGAAACTGTAGTCTAAAATAAAGACTAAATCTTTATTCACGTAAGCAACTCTGTTTAAACTGCAAGTATTATGCTTAATTCAGGTATTTTTATTCTATTCCTGCAAAAGGCTGTAGCAAATGAGGACAGATGGCCAAGACAACACTGTCTTCTCTGCTACACAGCTCCAGCTTACACTTGGGACTACAGCCAGTTGTGTCTGGAGGGGGGAAAAGGGACAAGGGAAGCTATTAAACTCAGAAAGGAAGACTTAGTTTAGGCTTTGTTAAAATTAATACATGATCTAGGATATGTCATCATTATGACCTTACAATAGACCCTTACAGGCCATTACTGACATAAGCACACACACAGCAAAGTCCGGGAAGGGTTAACAGATTAAATGAAATCCAAAGTTTGACTCAATATCTAAATTGAAATTGTTTCTGCAACTCAAAGAAAAAAAAACCCTTTATGCTATAGTGCAAACATAAGAAATACTAACTTTAAAAACAATTATTAACAAAGTCTAAGCAAAAAACTAACTTCTGTACAAAGACTTTCTGAAGAAAACTGAAGTTTCATTTAATCACTGTAATGCATACATTCAGTAGTTGGGAACTAACCCAGTAGAACACGTCAATAATCTCAAGAGAAATAACTCCTCCTAGTCTGCCGCACCAGTGATTTTCTTCCAGATCAGGAAATTATCAAACACTATTGAAAGTTTCAGACAGAATACGAAACAAGGAAGCCACATAACAAGCAATTGGGAGGGATTAATCTTGGCACTTTAACTGTACGTAAATCCTAGTGACGCATCTGTTGCGGGCAACAGAAAGGGGCTGCCATTTCATTCCTGGTTGAGGTTCTCTGCAGTCTCAAGCCTTGCAGCACATAACTATGAAAGGAAAAGATACATGCCTCAGCACGTCCCTTGTCCCAACACGAGAAGGGGGAGGGTTAATCACGTCCATCCGCCATTTTCTGAGCGGAGGAGGAAGACATGTTGGAACAAAAAAAAAAAGCAACAAAAGAAAGCAGCCATTTCCAGTACCGGCACCAAACTCTCAACCTCACCAAGAACATTGGCTATCACCGAAACAGTCTCACACTTTGTTCTAGTCATGACAAGTATTTCTCACAGTTCAAGAACTGCTGAAGATCTCACTTTCAAGGCACAGTATGTACGGATAAGAAAAGACAGCAGGTCCATAGAGAGAATACCTAGCTAGTTTTTGAGCTCAGAATGGAGCATTTTCCCCGAACAGCCCAATCCCTCCCAGATAAATCTCTTTTTAATGGTGGTGTCCTGCCTTACACTAACATTAAAGAAAAAAGTCAGTTTACTGGCATATGTGAATCATTCCTACCGTATATGTGGGATGCCAACTCCTCCCTGCAGAATCTTGTATAGCTTGCTTTCATACAGCAGCTGGGGATGTCTGGCCTTCTGAGACTCCAACTTTACAGCAACTTCCTACAGTAAGAGGGAACAAGGAGTCAGAGCAGAGCGTCCACCAAGCATAGACTTGCCACTGAGGTTTAAGGGGCACAGCACTTCAATATCCCACAGACAGCCCTGCTGAAAATGCTTTGAAGTATAATTTTTTTTTAAGCTCTCGGTGCTCAAAGGCCTGCATTTTGTTGCGTCTTCCAATAAAATCCATATCGTGATGTTCTGTACACAAATATCCATTCCAGGACATGAAATTGAGCTGGAGATGTAAAGTCTTCAAATCCATGTAAGTGAGGAAGAACATACGTGGGTGTTTCTTCTTTACAGCTCAGAGCCGTGAGGGGGAGGAAGAAAAAGGAAAAAAAGAAAAACAAGCAAAAAAGAGCTGAAGAAACAGGGGATCTTCTTTGTTTCTATTACTGCTGATGAAAATGAGACAGAGTGTTCCCCAGCTGAGAGAGAGTGGGGGATAGATGACTGGTGGGAGAGGGACGACTTTGGCCGCTCATAAGAGACAAAGTATGTTTCCCCACAATGGTTGCCTCCTCTCCCTAGCACTGCTGGGTGGGGGAGACCACGGCCACAAGGCTCTGCTGTCGGAAGGTGCAGTGCCACCCCCCCGGGTGATGAAGGCCCTCAGGTGGGGGAAGCCCCTCAATCCCGGGGGCTTCACTCCCCCCACCCCGCGGAGGGCGACTGAGCCACCTGGGCCAGACGGGGCCGCCCAGAGGCAAGTGGGGGGCAAAATAAGGCTTCAAGTCGGCCTCGGAAAGGTTATCGCCTAGGTCTCCGGTTCCCCCCGTGGTGCGGAAGGTGAGGGAGTGTGAGCCGCCCTTACCTCCCCGTTGGTGATGTTGATCGCCAAATAGATGTCCCCGAAGGAGCCCGACCCGATCTTCCGCACCAGCTTGTATTTGCCTCCGACAATGAACTCGGCCTTGGAGCCGCTGCTACTCGCCATGGCGAGGGGCGTCTGAGGGGCCCTCCCGGCGCTGAGGGGCTCAGGGGGATAAAGAGGGCACTACCGCCGCCGCAGAGAAG
>VXAK01007188.1:269428-321369 GCA_013399435.1 Arenaria interpres | reverse complement strand
TTTATTTGTTTGGTTTGGTTGTTTTTTCCTCCATTAAGGATGTAGACAGCAGTCTGAACTTTTTTTTCAGTAACTGTCAAGTGTTATCTGCTGCAGTACAGAACAGGCATTTTGCTGCTGAGTTTGGACAGTACACTGTTTAACATGTAACATTTGAAGACCACTAATTCTCTGCTCTCAAAAGCATATTGCAGCTATTACGATTGACTGTATTCTGCAGATTGTGAAGCTGAGCCATTTTATAGGACAGCAGGATCGTTTTTTTTTTTTTTTTTGTCTTAAGTTGCCCGTATTTTTTTACTTTTCTGCCCCTCCTCCTCCTCCCTCAAATCCCCCTTTTCTAGAAACAAAGACTTGTTTGTTCCTTCTCTGCCTGTGAGGTCTCTGCAGCCTCACTGTGTGGGTGCAGAGCCCCTTATTTAAATGCTTTCCATACTCATGGAAGGTAAGGAATAGGATGCATCAGAAAACTGCTAAGTCCTAACTGATTGATAAGTGAAGCTCTTTGCCTTTGAACTCAAAATACTTAAAAAGGGCTCTTCGCGTCAGGATCATCACAAACCCATGAGGTGTGGAAGAAATAAAATGTGCTTATCTGAGATCGCATTGATAAGCATATTCTTTACAGTGCAGATTTCTGCAGCATGTCCTCAGTAAGTAATGGAGAATTGAGAATTTAAACGACAAAAACAACCCAAAACCAAACCAAACAAAAAACCTAAATGAACAACAAAAAAAACTTTAAAACCCGTCTGTTTTTTTTTTTTTCTTCCTGTCACTCAAACAAGATGTGTTCTCCCTCTTTTCATTAAATCTTGAGTTGGAATTATAGAAAATCACATTCTTCTTTCTGTTTCCCTTGAAGATAGTACACTTACGTGATCAGCCAAGATAGCTGAAAATCCTTCAGTGTTACTACTGTTGTTTTTTTTCCCTGGTTCTTGGGCATGTTAAGTCAGTAAAATTCAGTTAGCAGTATCTTCTTTTTAACGTCCAAACGCTTAGTTTAATTTCACAGTTAAATATAATTCCCTTACACGAAAAACATCTCCATAGTCTGTTCTGAGGGCAGTTTAAAATCTTGCCAATTTGAAGTCTTTTGCAGTTGTATTCTTGAAACAATAAAATGCTCAGAAAAATCCTTTTGACGGATACCTAAATAAGAATTAGAAACTTGATTTTTATGTTCCGTTTCTGAAGAGTTGCCAAATCATAATTAAATTTTCCCCTGTATTGATGATTATTGAGTATACACCAAATTTTCAATATCTTATTGTATTCCTGTTTGAGATACACTTTACTTATATACATTACTTCCAAAATAGAAATTAGAAGACATTTCAGGGATCTAGGATGAGGGAATAAAATGAAAATCATCAGACAAACATGATTTGTTTTTTATGGTTTTAACTGCCAAGCCAGAAGATGGGAATAATGGAGTAACCTGTGATCAGAGAGAACTAGAAAAAAAAATAATCAGCTGTCAGAAAGATACAGGTATATAAAATATGAAGAACTTGGCATGAGAAGAAAATTATTTCCAAAGCTGCATAGTAGTGGAAAAGAGACGTAGGGAAGTGATACTCGCATGGTGCATGCAGGAAAAACAGATTGATAACATGAATCTGCAGTTATGCTGAATTTAAGTGTTTAACTAAGGTTCGAAACTGTTAAATTCTGATGAGGTTATCTGTAACATGACTGGGGTGGGAACTGCATGAGGCAGGGACTCCAAAACCGTCATTATATCATTGGAAACAAGACCATATAGGCAGCCTTTTTAACCAAAAGAAAATTGACATTCTTCGGCTTTGGGTACTTAAAAGCAAACTATCTAGCTCATTAAAATTAACTTAGATGTGCTTATTTCAGGTGATTGTAATTTTCTAACCTTTGTCCCTCTTTACTCTCCACTGTAATTGACCTTCCATCTTGTTTAATAACAGGGTTTGAATCCTGGAACTTCTGAAGGGTAGCACAGACTTCTGCTTGAGTTACAGAATTAGGTAACAGCAAGAAAAGGCTGTTTTCTGTTGCCCCCTACTAACCCCGTTATTGTCTGCTTTTAAGGTGAAAGAGGGTAAGATATAAAAAGCAAAAGGCATGGTCCTGGTTCCAGACTTGATAGAATTCTGAGTAAAAAGAGAGAAAGGACGAGATCAGTTCCCCACTCCAGCAGTGTCACGTCCAGATTGTTGGGAGCTGCTAGGTGCGCTGCCTTTCTTTTCCATTGCTCTCTCTACCTTCAGTTTCACCCTAATTTGGTAAATGTAGATAGTCTAATTGCTCCCAGTCTTCCAGCAGAGATTGCCCACTGGAGGTCCTGGAGCTTGTAATCACAGTTCACTGCTCACATCCTGGCAGGACAGCTGTTGGTGCTGTTGAAACTTCTGCCTAACGGTTTCTGGTGTCTTGGGACATATGAACCTTCTGTGGGTGTTCAGCAGAGGAACAAGCTGTCCTGTCTCTTCTATTGCTGGCCTATGGACCACAGTTTATGTCACAAAGCTGGTTGATTTGCTCATCCTGGTCATCTTCGTCCTGAAGTTCAGTTTTCATGGTGAAGTGGTGCAGGATGTCTTTTAAGATCAACTGCTTGATTTTAAGCTTTAATCCACAGCAATGTCATTTTCCCACTATTTATTTTCCCCACTGGGTCAGGATGGGACTTGCAGGTTGGAACTGAATCTCCAGCCCTTTGTATTCACTCTGTTGTTTCTGCTCGATACTGAGATTCAGTTTCTGTTCTTGCTTTACCTGTCCACTTACCTTTACAGGAAGGTTTATGTTATTTGTGATCAGATGTATGATGCTCTCCCACAAGCAACTACATACAAGATTATTTCAAATTACTTCAAGCTATTTGACACTTCATTTTATTTTGACTTGAGTTGTGAAAATGTGACCCACCTGTCCATTATAGACTATTTACTTTGTGCTGGTCCTATGGAATAGTTGAAAGGGTAGACTAGAGTCTGTAACTGATTGTGACTCTTTCTTTTCTGTTCTGAAGCAACAGCCATTTTTATTGCTATTATGAGATAAATAGAGTTAGACTTTCTTGGAATAGAAGAAAAGCACTACTGTACCTTAAGTTGAACATTCAGAAGACAGTGGAGACTTAAGGGCTTTTCAGGGAAAAGATGATGCAGATTCTTTATAAGACAATTCTCCTTTCTTAAGATAGTTAGAAGTGTTAGTGTTCCAGGAATCCTCTACAGATGATGAAAACATTAATCCAAATTAATACAACAGATGGTTTGCTTTGCACCAAGTCAGCCTGTCATCCTAAAAGAAGGACACTCCCTTTTTTCTCTTAGTTCCCATAAACCGTAATCCTCATTCCTAGGAAACAAAGTAAAAAATCCACACCACTCTCCCATCACTGCTTCAGCAAATGCATTCTGCAGCATATTGTGAATGTTAACAGATGCAGGCTGTTCCAGACAACAAGATATAGAGCGAATTTCAAAACTGAAAACCCCCGAAAATAGTGCCCTTGTAATGCGTTCGGCTTTTCCCAGCTCTCTGTTTCACTATGGGAACTCCAGTGCCTTTGTTGACTTTAACTATATGGGTCTCATGTAGAGGTAAAATCAGGCGTGTCAAGTCAACGCATCCCAGTCATGGGTTATTTTATGAAATAAAATTGTCTTAGGTCTCGCTTTTATGGGGGAAGGGAAGATGGGTTCTCACTGTGCGTTAGGCATTAAAGACATCACTCTTTCTTCTCTACACCCCAGAAAAGATGCATCACATACTTCTGTGGGGTAAAAGAAAACTGAGCACTGTCAAAATGTTTCCTATGGTGATGGCTGTGTAATTCATCTGCCACTTCTGTACCAGCTCTAATTTTGCATGTCAAGATGCCTTAAATGGAGTCTGTAACACTCAAAACTCAATGTGACAAGAATGTGAATGATTGTTGCATGACCCATACCACATTGGGAAGAATGGTGGCCTTTAACCAAATGTAGTTTGATGTCAGTGAGGTAATCTGTTTTGTCATTCTGTGTGTTCTCAAGTTTAAGGATTCTGAGATTTCATATGAATAAGAAAAGTGATTTTGTAATATTTGTGTCTAAATAGAGAATAGTTCGTTAGGAAGAAGAGAGAGATGCTTCTAATTAAACTTGAAATATTTTACTACCACTTTTGAATTTTTCACCAACTTACAGGTTTAACCATTTTCAGAAGCTTTTAGAACAGTACGTACTCTAAAACATGAGACTGTTACATAGATTTCACAGGAGTAACACATGTGAGCATACATTTCACACTCTGAACATCAGTGTAGCTGCATGTTTTGTACTGTCGTGGCTTGCAATTTTATTTTACAATGTTTTTAATACATGCCTTCTAAGGATAATGCTTTCCTTGCATGTATTTGCTTGAATTTCATTTTTAAATGTTTATTGTTTTGGTTCCTTAGCCATGAATCAGCGAATCAGCCAAAGTGCTCCAGTGAAACAGCCACCCCCTCTGGCTCCTCAGAGTCCCCAAGGTGGTGTGATGGGTGGAAGTAGCTCCAATCAGCAACAACAGATGAGACTTCAGCAGCTACAGATGGAGAAGGAAAGGCTGAGACTGAAGCATCAAGAACTGCTTCGGCAGGTGAGGCCACAGGTTAGACACCTACTTCCACTATTTCTTTTGTATGTTGTGTTTTGTTTTGACTAAGTGGTTGTTTCAGTGAGTCTTAAAGACTGGTGACTGCACAAAAAAAAAGCTTTGAGATCTAAAAAAGTCTGAATCCATCCTGTTACCGGTATCAGCTTAATAGTGAAAGTGTCTGACTTACAGACTGACAGATTTTGCTTTCCTCCCTCATTCCTCTCCCTAACAAAACTCTCCAAGAACAGGCTTCTTTAGTGTTACGATGACATCATGCACTGTTGGTCTGATTGGATATTCCTCTTGAGAATATCTTTCATATTCACTGAGTTCTGAGTCATGCAAAAAGACAAGAAGTTGGTTCCCACAGCTGCTTTTGTTCTCCCTTTTAAGTGGAGGAAAGTCTTTCACTTTCAGAACCTGTCACAGTCTGCAGGATTTCTAATTTCTTCTAAAGTTTATGTAAGATGAATCGAGGAGACACCTTGTTGCTAAAATCTTATCTGTTAAACAGTGAAGTGGAGCATGGAACAACTGAATCATTTGTGCTGCATTTTGGACCTGTGGTTTCCATATGCTGAAGAATTTCAAACTTCATAGGCCGCAAGCTATTCCTTTCAGTGTTTTTCTACTCTGTGTAGCAAACATTCAAGTGTAGGACTGGACACTGGAATCTCTGGATTTTTAATTCGGGCTTGACTTCCATTTGACTTTAAGCCTCCTGCTTCGATTTTTCTATCTGAACGTTTTTAGAGTTACTACCATCTGTGTTAGATACATAGGATATTGCTTGGTTTTTTGACACTGCCAGAGAAATCACTAATTGTTTCTTTGAGGAAAACCTTCTAAAAATCTTACCCTCTTCCCTTTTCACTTTGGGTGATGGGCTTTGTATCAGTAGAGGATAATATCTTAGTGTCCTCAAAGACAGCTTTTCTCTTTCTTCATCACCTGCAGTATTCTGTCCTGGAATCTGACTCCCGTTATCCCCTTTGTAGTCAAGGCCTGTTTTGTAGGAATCTTCAGCATCTCTTGGTGTAAGATGGGTCATCTTTACAGCCATTACTTTTTATAGTACTCTAGGTAAGAATACACTGCAAAGGTGGCATCAGGACTTTCTCTCCGCTTAAGCACCTGGGCTTCTGCTTTTCCTGCTTTGCTATTAATCCACCAACAAACGTTTTACCCTGTGCTAGCATGCTTCCAGGTAGGCCTTCTAATTGTCTTCTTGCCTCAGTTGTCATTGAGAACCTGACTAACTTTGGACCAGGTGACAGACAGTTCCCTTCATGTTGTTCTCCCTGGTCGTTAAGCTTATCTGTCAATTATGCATCCTCAGTAAACCTGTGAGTTCTGTTTCACTGTGTCATGATTTTCATAGTCTCTTAACTCCCTTGTCCTGTCACATCTGGCCTGTCTTGGGTGCTTGATACTACAAGATGGTGTTTATAAGACAGCCTGCATAAGCAAACCATGCAGCTAAAGTAATTTTTATCCATCTTATTTTTACTCTTAGGCATTGCGGAATATCAATCCCAGCACAGCAAATTCTCCAAAACATCAGGTAGGCTCTTAACTGATGTTTCAGCATAATTAGAAAAATGAAAGCATTAAGTTAGGCTAGCAGAGAAACTTTTTGCTATATAAAGGCATTCAAAAAAAAGAAAAGGAAAACCCAAACCAACAAAAAACCACCACCGCCAACTGAAAAAACCCAAGCTCTGCCATACATGTTTTTTAATCACTTCTCTGGTCACAACCCTCACATTGTTTTTAAGAGTGCTGCATTGCCACAACTTGATATCAATTTTTAAAAGCAAACAAGGAATTCGTTGCATTGAAACAACCTTCTTGTTTAGCATTCTTGAGGATACTGCCGTTCCAGTCCTGATGTCATCAAGATATGTATTTAAAGCAAACCTCCTATTGTATCTAAGGTAGTAGGTTGTGACTTTTAAGTACTGTTCATATGAATGTTCTTATCAGTTTGTTTAAACAGGTATGATCTTGAAGAAAGATATCTGTAATCAGTTAATAAGAAGTCACTTGAAATATTTGTGATTTTTAAGCATGTACACTGTAACAGAATTATTTAGTGGATTAGACTAACAAAATAATTGCCGTGGGGATATGATATGTAATTCTTTTCATTTTGACATTTAACGATAGGATCCTGCACAAATACATTTTCTGTATAGGAAGTAACAATTTTGAAAAGTCTCCCAAGCTCAAACCAAAAGAAAATTGGTCAAAATATGAAGCATAATAAACAGTTTAATGCGGACTTCTTTTAGGCTCTTAAGAAGTTGAATATGGAATGAATCTCTGAAAGAATGGATTTATGGATATATTCAGAGAGCTTCTTGCTTGCTATTGCTAACAGTATTCTTAATCTACTGGTTCTTAAGACAATATTTTTATTGGCTTGTATTCTATGTTGTTTTTCTAAGAAAAACACTATGCACACTAGGCAAGAAAAACAGAATAAAAGAAAGTATCCTGTGTTTGGAAGCCGGGCGTACTGGTGTGCCGTTGCATTCTGAAGAGTACCACAAAATTTGTATCTTACTAGTTCTCCTGAGATCATCATCTTCAGAATAGAAACCTCGGACCTTAGAAACAGTACTGACACCCTGGAAAAAATAATTTATTGTTTAGCAATATCAGTGCAATTCTGAAACAGAAGCATTTTAATTAAGATGTAATCATTTAATTCATTTACAGAGCAATAATCTCATAATGATCTTGTTTATCAATATTAGATCCTATTATGAAGAAAGAGAAAAAAAATTCCTTAAGAATTGCGGGTATACAAGGAAATAAACAGGGACGCACGCTCCTCCACACCAGTTGGAAACACCTTATCTTTGGCCACAATTAGGTCATTCAGAAGGGATGTTTTTCTTACTGAATGCCAAATGCATATTCTTGGATGCCTGAAGCCCTGTCATACACTTGTTTGCTCTTCCACAGTAATTTCTTCCTGTTGTCAACTTGGAAATATGCAGCAAATGCCGAACTTTGGGATCAGTTTCATACTTAATAAGATCAGATTTTTGGAACTTCTTGAAATTCTGGCTTAAAAAACTAAAATGCTGATAAAAACTCACAGGGCCCTTGTTGATAATTCATTAAGTGTAGATGTAATGGTCACTCTGTTTGGAATAGGAAATGATGAAAGAATTTATGTAAAAATCAGGATTCCAGTTACATTTAAATTGGCTTTGTACCAGGCTCACCTGCCTGGGATCAGTTTTATTAGTCTGCACTTGCTAATGAGTCAAGCTGCGTTTGAGGTATCTGGTGGATAGAAAGGTCGGCAATCATGTCAACTTAAAACTTCTGTAATAATAGAGTATTCACGTTACATCATTTAAATTTATTTTCTGTGTTTTCATGTGTCACTTCAAAAATGTAGTGAGCAGCCGCATGTGGAAGAAGGTGCTTAGAGAACTGCTTCTGGAAATTGTTGTCTAAATCCTTCTTGAGGCCTTGTACTACAGAGGCAAATGTTGTCTGTCTTCCCTAGTGATGCTATTACTGAAGTCCCAGTCTATACATCCTGTTGGGTCGCAGTCAAACTAGTGAATCTTTGAAAAATCCATAGAAAGAATAAACATTTCTTCAGTCAGCTTTTTCTTTTTGACAGATCCGTTCTTTCTTTTGTGCACAAAATTAATGAAGTTTAGAGCAGTTATTTGCTTTCACGATGATAAAGCTGTGCTTGGGGGAAGAATAATAGCTGCTTTTTCTAAATTTTAGATGTTCTTTTCAGGAATACTGAAAATAAAATCTTCTAATGTTCAGTGCTCTTAATTCTGGGAGGACTAAGTCTACTTTAGAGAAGGATTGTCAAGGTCTTCCTTTTGTAAAGAAATTATACTACATCAGTGTTCTTGAAGAATGCCTCTAATGGAGTATCTCTTTTATGTGGATAACCTGGGACTTTACTTTTAACTGGATCTCTGAGCTTTTCTTAGTCACAGAATCAAATCGGTTGGAAGAGACTGGTGGAGGTCATCTAGGCCAACATCCTGCATCCAGCCCAACCTCCTCTTCCTTCTTGACATTTGTGTCCGTATAACCTGGATACAGTGTCATGGTTTTATCGATGTCTTGGGCGAACATTGTGTCCTTGCGGGTTTTTATCGCCATGATACCGTAGCATCCTGTAGTGACAGTAGCGCTCAATGTGTTACGTATGGAGGCCTAAGCACTTAAATACCTCCTGGTAAGATTAAACAATTGCTCAGCTTCATCTTTTGTAGCAAGTACTTTTAGTTTGAATGAGGGTGTATTTAATTATAATTCTAAAAATACCAAAGGTATTTTAAGCAAAAATTATAACTTCCGTATTTACTGTGCATAAATGAGCTATTTGATACATCAGGGAATTTGAAAACGCCAAGCATTTGACCAGTTACTTAAGGTCATCGTCATCAGTTATCTGTGAACACCTTAAAAATGTCCACTTGTCTTAAATAAGAGATTGACTTGACTTTCTTTCTATCCCCAGTAGCTCTCCTTCATTTTCCTGCGTTTATCAACAGGTTGTCAACAATGTCTCACCTAAAGTAGCTCTCAGTCAATTTTTGTATAAGTCATAAGATTGGCTAGATGTTAGGTAATTGATTACTTGCTTTCCAGTATACAACGTAAAGAAATAGAGGCAAATAATGTTGAGGTACCGATAGCATTATTCTTGGATGTGATGCAGACTACTTTATTGTTCTAAGACTGGAAGATTTCTTAGTTGTCTGCAACTAATATTAGGGTATTTGCTAGTAAGATTCATAAACTACACAGCTGTTTTCATGATAGGTTCTTCTTTCTTGGTAGTTCTACGTACCTGGAATGTGCTCTTTGTTCATTGTCTCCATTTTTTTTGTCATTCTTACTTTATGAAGAATTCATATTCTCTGTCTTGTTGCCCTGCACTTCTTATCAACTTTTATTCCCATGATTCCATAAAAAGTTCATTTTAGTTCGTGTTTGACACCTTTCATCAGCTTAGTCGAGAAGATTTCCAGTGTTTCCAGGAAAGCATTAATTTCCTAGGATGCTAGTATTATTTTTCAATAAAAGATTTTTTTCAGTCACTTTGTATGTACACCAAAGCTGTGTTACTGTCAGATTCGTGATACCTTCTAAAAAGCAAGAAAGGCATCATTAAAAAGTCTTGAAATTCCATGATGTTAGTGAAGCTGAAAGTTTTACTGAGGGCTTAGGGTTTGTTTGGTTTGTTGGGTTTTTTCCCCCTTCCCTGTAATATGTCTTTAAATAACAAGATATACCTGTGTTCAAATCTTAGTGGAAATGGTGGGCAATAGTTATTTTAGTTTCTTAGTGAATCCCAAACAGTGCTGTCCCTTGAATTTCTTCTTTCCCATCCCTCTGTGTGTTATCTGAAGCTGACCTAGATTAACAAGATAAATGACTTGTCTTGGTTTCATCAAGGGTGTTTGTGTTTGAGGGGGCCTGGTGTTGATTTTTTTGTTGTTGTTATTGTTGGTTTTTTTAACAGTGATAAGGTACTGAAGCCAGCCATTTGATCCTTGAACCTGGCTTTTTTGACCAGTGAAGATATGACCATTGGTACACACAAAGGTTTTTGAAAATTACATTTACAAGATGCAGGACGAAATTAACAAATCACGTGCAGCAAATTCATAGCTGTATTGTGTCCCTTGGTTTTAATTTGCCTTATTGCTCTATATTTGGTAGGGAAAATAGCCTGTGGTATGTGTTATTCTGAAGAGATCCATTATGTGTAAAGTTTTGAGGAGAGCTAATGCTCAGCGAAGAGTTTTTCCAACAAAGTTTTTTTCCCATTTAAAATTTTTGCTTCTGATTGAACTTTTTTAATCAACAGTCACAAATAATACCTGAAACTTTTCATTTTAGTGCAAGTAAATATTGTATCCCTTCTTTTTTTTGTGTTTTACTTATTTGATAGCTCATTTTACTAATACTAAGGTTTGCTTTGTTCCTTGTGGCTTAAGTTTTCTGTTAGATGTTTCTTTTGTACAATGAACAGAAATTGTTACTGATTTCTTACTCTGCAAAATCAATAGCAAAATATTACTGGAAAACTGTCACACAGATAAGGGAGCCGAGCAGCATGTACAATATTGTAAGTAACTTAAAGATTCCAGATAGGCAGAAATCAGTTTTGTATATGTTTATCTCAGTTTCCATTGAACCCTTGATATGTTATTGTTAACAGGGATATTTTACTTCATTAGGTAACAAACTGTTGTTGTTCACTGGACTATCTTCCAAAAATTTTTGTAATTAATGAACTGACATCTTTAGTCTCTGGCAATAAATTCAGCATGTAATATATGTTAGCATATTGACCCTAATATAGACGTCTGTTTCTAAGAAAGCGCTTGTATTTCAGGTAGCTAAAGGTTAGTTCAGATAATCTGTCGACTACCTGTCGTTTACTCTGCATCCGTTGCACAGAGCTTGGTGAAAGCCTACCATGAGGCTTAGAGGTCAGGCAGCACACCTGTGCAGTGCCATGACTTTAGAGAAGATTTAACCAGCTGTCTAGAGCCATCCTAAACTGGGGTGAAGGCTGCAGTGTGGCATTTTTTAAGCAAAATATTTGCTTCTTAATAAAGTGACTTCTTAAAGGTCTGGCAGATATGTTGTGGCAAACTGAACTGCAGCAGTTTAAGACTTCAAACTCAGCTGTCTGCCAGAGATTGCCTTAATAATAAGACAGCAGAACAGGATGTGTCAAACATTTTTTCATAATCTAGTAGCTGAAGCATCGGTGTGGCCACAGATGTAGACCCACAGGGATGAAGAGATCAAGACATGCATCTTCTTCTGCATGGACTAACAAACTCTGGTTATTCTAAACGCTGTTAAATAAAACAAAGTTTTGTCAAAGCATCAAGGATTTCAGCTTAGAGTTGGATGTCCTGGAGAAATTATGGAGATGCTCCTTGACCTAATTATTATTTAAGTCTTTGGTATTTCTGATGAGCGAGCAGTACACTAAGGTACTACTTTAAATACTGCCTTGAAAATGCAAGTATGATTGCACTTAAATAGTCAAGCATTATTGAAAGGGAGTCCTGTGCGGCTGGATTTGGAGAGGAAAGGTATGTTGGCTGCCATCAAAATATACCAAATGGGGAATTCAGCTAGTTTAACTGCAAATGCAACATAGCTGTTGTTCAGCCATCTTGGGAACTTAGGCACTTCTTTGGTTTATGAAATAGTGGAGCTTCATTCCTTACTGAAAACTATAGATCTAAGTGAAACTTTAGTTACTAGTTTGTGTGGCAAAAATTGCTGTAGAATTGGAGTTCCACGCTCTGTTGGTTTAAGTGGGAAATGCTGAGCATTGGTCACTAGAAGTTACACAATAGGGAAGATACTTATATTATATGAGTAACTTAGAAAATTCAGAAGCTCTGATTCCACTTGCAGCACCTAAAATTTACTGATTAACAAAATAATTGTATTGCTTGCTTGTGGTTGTAGATCTTTTTGGATAAATACCCTGTGTAAAAGTCTATAGAGTAAATCAAATTTGCATTCCTTGCCTTTATCTGTTTTTTATGTCCCTAAATGCTTCAGGACACGCTTTGTGTCTGTATGGGGGTTGTAGCTCACTGCAGTGGGTTTCCTGGAGTCACTGGTGCTGCTTGCAGTTGCAGAAAATAATCTCAGAAGTGCTGCTAATGCAATCTCTCAGCAGAAGATACGAGGCACATTGACCTGAGTACGAGATGGCCATGAATAACAGCTTTCCCTAGAAGCAAACAAAAACTGGTAGAGGAAGGCCATCCAGCTCTGCATGGCCTTCGTGCTGGCTTGTACCTGCCTTCCTGGTCCTCTGGGACAGCAGTGGCAAGAGGAGTGTGAAGCAGTGGCACAGCAAAGGACTGCAAAACCACACAAGAAGCCAGGCTTTATGCACCAACATCTGCTCCAATTTCTGGTGCCTTATCTGTGCTTACAATGCTCTGCGTAGCATTGAGTTTTTTGCCAACTGTATACATTACAGTTAATTATCACTCTATCAGTATCACCTCTTAAATTAATTTTGCTGGTTTTCATGATTGCTACACTGAATGATTTATGTTTCCCCCTTACTCCTCACTAATTGCATAACCCCTCATTACTGAATTAGTCTTCATCTGTCCATGTGTTTTTCCTGTTTCTTTGGTACATATGCTGTAACTTTGTGGCCCTCGAACAACAACAGAAATACTTAGTCTGAAGAAATAACTGGTGCTGTAAGTCTGCCCATAAGCGTCATGGTCTTCTCTTTCCCCTAACACTTCTCTCCCATCCTGGGGAAGCCTATCGTTTGATAGTTGACCAGTATTTGGGGGCAGAAATATTACAGCTGACACTTCTAAAGTAAATTTACCAAAAATCACCAAGTATATAAGGGTATATCTATCAATTTGAGTAGCATGTCATGTGTTTAAAACAGTAAGAACATGATACCTGAGTTGCATGACGGAGTCTTTTACCTTTCCTCAAAAGCTCAATGAAGATAACAATAAAAATGCTCTGAAAAGAGTAACTTTATAAATCTAATTTTGACGTGGTGTGAATGACCAAGAACTTCATGTAAAACTTAATCTGTATGCAGTTATGAACAAAAAATGGGTAAGGTCAGCTATATAAATTATACAATGCTGACCTTGTTTTTAAAATTACTTTGCTAAGGAGATGACAAATAATTTTAGTCTTTATGTAATAATCAAAATTCAGCTTTTGTGTTAACAATAGGAATGCTAAACTTTTATTAAACTAAAAGCTTAGAGTTCACATTGCTCTGCTTGGAGCTGGAAGAGGCTTGTACACTCCCATACATTTTTAAGTATAGGAAACACATAACTTTTTTTAACTGAAAATCAGTTTTATAAGGAATTAAAACAAAAAGACATTCTTCAAGCAACACAACTTCAGCTTCCATTACATGCACCTTTTAGGAAAAATAGTCTTAATGTACTCTTTAGAGCTTGTAGAAAACTTTGCTTATCTTATGGAATGATTAAAAATTGCTCTGTATTTGTTTCTAAATAGCTTGTCTTTTTTGGTAATTCCTTTCTCTTTCCGACTCCCAGATTGACATAAATTTATTACTTGAATGCGTAATGGAATAACATTCTTTCTAGGGTGAAATGCTGTACTTCTGCCTCCTGAATAAGTAGCAGTAATGCTATGTATAAATAGTTACAAATAGTTGTAGTTTTGCACTTTTAGCAATGTTGTTGTTGAAACAAGGATAAAAGTAGTACTAATATTTAAAAGGCTGATTTCACTATGTTGTGCGTGCTAAAGAATACACAAAATACAGTTCTCTCTCCTGGTTTAATGTATCTCTTTTTAGTTGGGCCTTCAGTGAAATGTGATTTTTCTTTTTTAGCTGGCTAGTATCTGAGCTACATTAATTTGTACCATACTATTTAAGCTCATATACTGATGAAACTTCAGTATCTCCTACCCTCTAAGGATTTAGAAAATACGAAGGTAACTTTCCTGTTTTCCCAAATTGCATATCCCTTCGTAATGACTTTTTTTGTTAAGGTACAGAAGAGACATGTGTGAGTTTTTTTTCTTTCCTGATTTATGGATTTCTCTTCTCTCTTTCTCTTGGGTTTAGGTTTTTTTGTTTGCTTTTTTGTTTGGGTGTGTTGTGGGTTTTTTTTCTTTAAATATTGCATCAGGAGGCAAGGTAGTGCTGATTGGAAAGATCAGGCCTACCACACAATGAGGTTTAATGTCACTTGAGTGCTTTATATACGGAAATGACTGCGTGTTGGTTTTGCTTTGTCATCACTCTTTGGGACACTGGTGTGTGATTAAGCTTTTTCCACAGGCTGCTGGCACTTCTGGCCCCTCCTCATTATCCTAGTCAGGGACTGCAGCCCAGGGAAATAAAAATGCAATGCACAGATCAAAGGAAGAGGGAAGGGGGAAAGGACAGAGCGTTCTTGCCACAGCCAGGTAGTTGTAGCTCCGTAAGAGCAGAGCTGTGCTCCTGCAGAGGAGAAGGAAGATGTGCTGTATTCCAGGTATGAACACAAGGCTGAAAAGATTCTGGAGGCAGTGGTGCAAAATCAAGTGATTTTTTTCGTTGTTATTATTTTCCCTTCCTCCTTTTTCATTGGACAAATAACAAGGTAGAATTAGTTAAAAGCGGCTACATCACATGAAAGCAGTTTCTCAGAGACGGGGAAGGCTCAGGTGACATCTGAAGAATTCCAATCTCCAGAGGAAGGGCATAGATTGTGATGTGAGGGAGCCGTTCTTGAACCATCTCTGGTGTGGCTGCTCTAAGACCTTTTACGTTCTTCAGGTCACCGTTTGGGAAGAATGTCAGGAGCCACACCCCCCCCCTTTTTTTTTTTTTTAATGGTTTGAGTCCACCTGTATATCAGACTTGTCTCAAGGCTGATGTGACTTAACAGAAGTTTGTAAACTTAGCTGTGAAGTAAGACCTCATTATATAGTCTTTGTGCTTGGTTTTATTACATAAGCAAATGAAAACCATACGGATAAGCCTATAGAAATGATTAAAAGGTACCTAACATCCTGTGATCTGAAAATGAGGAGATGAAGTATTATTACTATTTATTAGAACAGTGGCTAAGTAAGTGGGGTGGTGAGCAGAGGACTGGATTTACTTGGAGTAGGCAATTGGGTGTGACGAACACAGAAACCAGTGGTATGTTTATACACATTCTGCCAAGGTCTAATCAACCGGAGTGAGAAAACCTTCTAGTACAAGACAGGAAACTTGGTATTAAAGGGATATGTAGAATGATAATCCACAGGAATGAGAGTGAAGCATATGCACATCAGAAAAGGGAAAAAAAAAAATCAGTTGGTACGGAAGCATTCAGTATTTGGAACCATCTGCTGAAAAATAAAATAACCCTAGACTTTTTTTTAAAGAAATTGCTTTGAAGAAAAATTGGAGAAAGATTATTTTTGTATATTAAAAGTCTATAGTAGTCCTTAGGCTCATAATTGAGAATGGATGAAGACCTCTCCTTTTACAAGTGAGAAATATTGAGCACTGTCAAGACTAACAAAATTGTTTTTGCCAGAGATTAACTTCCCAGTCGCGGCCTGGAAGTCACAGACTACTAATAATGATTATAAGGTAGCCAATAAATTTCTTTACCAGTCTCTACATTAACCAAGCGCAGACTTGGTGAACCATTAATGATGTTCTAGGAGAGTTGAAGATTATTGTATTTTTCACATGTAATTTATGGATTACCTGTTTAAAAAGCGAGGGAGGGGGCACTGGCAGTTACATAAAATGCAGTTTATCCCCACCCACTTTTAATTTTGTGCAGTTTATGTTAAAACTTATTTACGTTAAATAGCAATGACAAGCTTTATGGATGAATGGATTCAAGTTGGGGCACAGTCAGATGTGCAAAAATATATCTCTACTCTAGGTTTGTAACTTCAAAAGTGCAGTGTCTTAGTTTTACTAAGAAATTGCTAAGGATTTGAAGAGCTTTGAGATTTACTTATGGGAGAAATCACTGATATGATCAACCAGAAGTTTCAAAATGCATGCCTGAAACAGGAGGATTAAATGGGAACTTGTAGGGAAAGACACTAAACTTCGCTGAATGAAGCAAGTGAGGTGAAAAGGAAACCAGGGACTAAATCAGAACTTAAAAGAAATGGAGGGAGAAGTGCTAGTCAGCAGAGCTAGACAGATGTATCTTAGGGCTCAGATAGTGTTAGCAGTTCTTTTTTTTGATCTTAAGAATAGATTTAGCAAAAGGATACTGAAGTGAACTAGAAAATATTTATGCAAACATATGGGTATTTATATCCATAAATACATTTACAGTGAAGTCTCTGTAATACTGGGCTTTGACTGGTGGAACTTTCATTATCATTGAAGCCAGTAAAAACTCTTGCTTTGTCTTCAGAAACTTAATTTAATTTATATCTTGTAACTGGAAAGAGCAAAAGCATCAATTATCTCTAATGTCATGTGTTTATGTATCTGAAAAAAATGCATTCAAATGCCTAATATGATCTTTCTTTCTCCTCCTCCCCCTGTTCTAGGAATTGGCTCTCCGTAGCCAGCTTCCAACAATGGAACAAGACGGTGGATCTCAAAATCCTGTGTCATCTCCTGGAATGTCTCAGGAACTGAGAACAATGACTACAAATAGTTCTGATCCCTTTCTTAACAGGTTTGTAGGAGTAGCTGCTAGAGGGAAAAAAATTGATTTAAAATTCTGTTTAGTACATGTAATAGTTTATTTTGAACATCTGTCTGTGCCAAAAGCCACAGCTGTAAATGAATCTTTCCTTAAATGGCAAGTCTAGTAAAAGTTGAGGATTAAAAGCTGTCTCCTGTGGGAGGAAGTAGTCTGTTCAGACTTGTAGGAAGGTTTTTATTCAAAGTCATAACATGTTTGCCTCTGCATAATCTGTTGACTAACAGTCATTTCAAATTACTGACTCAGAAGAATTTGTGAATAACTTGCTATGAGATCAAATGAACTGTGAGGCACATTTAGGACTACACCTTGAGGTTCATTTTAAGGTTTCTCCATTCACCCCTTCCCTCCACTTCAGGTATTTAATTTAGCAGTATTTTTACTCTGTTAATGTTAGGTCTGCAAATAGTGGCATGTTTCATTTTAAATGCTGTATTATTTTGAAGTGGGTCTTTTAATTCAAGATTTAGAATTTAACAGTATAGACTAGTCTTTTTCATACAACTTTTTCCTTAATCCCTCTGAGTTGGAGTGGTTTGTTGGTTATTGGTTTTTTTCCAACTTGCAAATGCTTCGTACTAACCATTACAACTTAGGAGAAACTGTTGCAGCATGAGAACTTGTATCTGTATTATTTGCTTAGCATCCTATAAAGAGAAGACGAAAATGGTAAAACAGTCAAATCTCCAAGTCACATAAACTTTTAATTGATGGAGTAAAAATCTGCTAACATTGCAGCAGTATCAAGTAGTTGATCTTAAGTTGGAGTAGTTAATTTTTAGTTCCTTATTGGACTATATTTTGTCAGCATTCTAAGCTGATACCAACTAAGTATCCTGTACCATAAAAGAGAAAAATTATGTGCTCTGTCAGAGCTAATCACTACTTTTGTGCATTACCTTGAAATGTTAACCTAACTTTAGGATGCTTGCTCTAAGTGCCCATGTAGTATAACAATATGCTTGTCCTTCTCTTTAATGGTACATTATTATACTTAAGGAAAATCTCATTAAATTCATCTTGATTCTTTCAATGTAAGCCTTATCTTCCATGGTTTTTGTCATCAATAGTGTTTCAAATACACTTGTAAGGTAAAAAGTCCACATCACAATAGAACTGGCATAATTTTGGAGTAGGGCAAGCTTACATACCTGCCATAATTTTAGATACTGAAAGCTATTTAAATCTTTTTAAACCTTTGCTGCAATTATAAATCCAAATCCCTTCCCATATTCTTTTAAATAACTTAACATTGCTGATCTCACACTTAGGGTCTTCATCCCTAAAGATGTAGTCACTGTATGTAATTTTTCCAGTTATTGATATTCCATCAGCTTAGTTTATCTCATTTTCTGCCTTTTTCAGAAGACTTTTCCTTTATTTCATGTACTCTATCCTTGCTGTAATGCTCAAAATTAGTAAAGTTCAGTGGAGATGGTACAAGAACATACCCTCCATCTTGCCAGTGAAATCTGTTGTCATTTATATAGTTTAGGTTATGTAAATGACATCTGTTGCTCTTAAGCTTTTTCTCCTACTGTGTGAAGGATTGTCTGTGTTACGATTGCGTGTGCTGCTGTGAGAGTGAGAGAAGAGGTTCTGTCTCAAGGTACACAATGATTTGTACATATTGGAGAAAACCAATTAAAAAAAAAGAAAAAGGGTCTTGCACACGGAGAAGAATAGTGGTGACAGTGGTATGTTATTAAACTCCCTAAGAAAGTGAGAGGTATTTCCAGGTTTTTGGGTAAGCCCTTCAGGAAGGCTTTTCTCCTACACAGACAAATCTGATTAGAAAACTTCATTATTTTTTTTAGAGGGAGGGATTGTCCTACATGGAATTCATCCTGGGATCTGGTGTGAGCCTTAACTGTGCTGGCCCTCTCCTAAGGAATAAAAAAGGACATGAAATCGTAAAACTGACCTGCTGTCCTATGAGAAGCCTCATAGGAGGCCCTGATGATGGCCCTGATGTGTTATAGTAACATACTAGCTTGAATTTTCTCGAAGGCTGTTACCGTCATACATTGAGCCCAGGTATATTTTGAAATTTGTTATTAAATGATGTAGAATCCTCACATCTTCAAAACCTTTTTTCTGACCTGAAAGAAACATGTGTTCAGGTCTCAAATGGCCATGGCAGTGGACTGATGCAGTTTATCAATTGTGAGTCTACACACATGACATCTAAAATAGAATCATAGAATGGTTTGGGATGGAAGGCACCTTAAAGATCATCTAGTTCCAATCCCCCTGCCATGGGCAGGGACACCTCCCGCTAGACCAGGTTGCCCAAAGCCCCATCCAGCCTGGCCTTGAACACCTCCAGGGATGGGGCATCCACAACTTTCCTGGGCAACCTGTTCCAGTGTCTCACCACCCTCACTGTAAAGAATTTCTTTCTAGTATCTAACCTAAATCTCCCCTCTTCCAATTTAAAACCATTACCCCTTGTCCTGTCACTACACTTCCTGACAAAGAGTCCCTCTCCGGCTCTCCTGTAGGCTCCCTTCAGATACTGAATAATGGATATTTACCTTTAATTAGAAACAGGAAAATAGCTAGAGAGGACAAATTCATGTTGTTTGTAATTTTTTGGCAGGTTGATAATTAGCAAGGACTATTTGCTGTAAAGTGTATAAAGATACTACCTGGGTAGTTGCAAATATGTTTAACTGGGCTTTTTTTTGTCACCCTTGCTTGACACAAAATGCTGAAAATCTGTATCTGACCTGAGTTCAGAATATCTTAATTTGCATTTTGGTCTGAGCATTGTCCCCTTCTAGGTAATTTTATATACATCACCACACTTAATTCTATCATATGGGAAAGGGATTTTTAAAATGTGGACATGCATTGCTATCTCTGAATTAGGCACAGGAGTTTTGCCCTAAAGATCTCCTTGATATCCCTTGTTTTAAAATTCAGACTTGGAGAACTGCTTCTTTCTGTCTTTAAGGGGTATATATAAGGTCCTGTTGAGACAATCCTCCTAATTTTAGGTACCAAAATTGGATATCCAAAGTTGAGGTAGGTGTATAGTTTCCACTGCCTACATAACAAAAACATCCAAAAAACCTTAGAAACTAGTTGCTACATTGGAGCAATTTGAGAAAATGCATGGTAGTGTTTCTATTTATGTAGTCAATCTTCTGCCTGCTGTCTTCAATACTTACTGTCATTGGGGTAGGTTTTACTTTTGGAATGGGAAATCCAGCAAGGCAGACTTTATTAGACTATTTCACCTTTTGGTTTGCCACTCTGTTTATGTATTTTTGTCTATTGGATTTATATTGGTAGTGACAGTAATTCTCACTTTAACTGCTAAATTGGGATTTCTTCTTTCGTTTACACATATTTTAACAAGTAATACTTGAAGAAGCATCCATTCTATTTCGGGCAATGCAATTTAGTTGCATGTGGTAATTCTGGGTGGTGTGACTACTAAATTAAGAGATCCTTGTTGAAGAAAGAGGAAATGTGTATTAAGGAGTGATTTGAAGAGAAGGGCTGGATATTCCAAGTAGGAGAGCAGCAGCCAAAAAGCCTTCTCAACTGGAGTGATTTAGTTCAGCATAGTCTCAGTTCTGTTTTTAGTATTTTGTGCCACAAAGTAAACTAGCACATTCTTCCACGGAAGTTTTAAATAGCCTAATAATTAAGATTGTTATCAAATGTGTGGTGATACTATTTTTAAATCAATCTAAAAAAAAAAAAAAGAAAAAGAAATGTTTATAACTTACAAAGAAATATTAGGTTTGTTTCTTGTATGGCAGAGATATCTTTGTGAAATCTAATATGTATTTATGGCTGATGGCGTTCTACTTGCATCTAATGTTGAATAGCTGTTCAACCATCCTCTGTTTGGTGGTTCACACTTGACAAAAAGGCATACGCTATATATTTCATGAGCACATTATGAGAAGGATCAGTATGTCTTCAAGTGCTCTTTATTATTGAAGCTGGAAAATCAGTAAGGGTTCTCAGTGAATGCTACCACAACCCGAAGAAATACAGATTTTTGAAAATACTTTGTGAAGCTTGGGTATTAGGGGGAGGGAGATACCGGTATGTTTCTACAGCTGCTTATGCAGGCCACAGCTCCTGCCAGAAAACCTGCTCCTGCTTATGCCTCCTCTCCATGGGTCTCAGTTCACTCCAGGAACCTGCTCCAGCATAGGCTCTCCATGGACTTCCTTCAGGACACGTCCAACTGCTGCAGCGTGGGGTCCTCTGTAGGCTGCAGGGTGGATGTCTGTTCCACCATGGTCCTCCATGGGCTGCAGGGAGACAACCTGTGTCACCATGATCTTCTCCATGGGCTGCAGGGGAATCTCTGCTTTGGTACCTGGAGCACCTCCTTTTCCTTCTTCACTGATCTTGGTGTCTGTAGGGCTGTTTCTCTCACATTTTCTCATTCTGCTCTCCTGGCTGCCACAGGGTGTTCTTTTTACCCTTTCTTAAATAGAGATACCACCAGCGTCACTGATGGGCTCAGCTTTGGGTGGCAGCAGGACCATTTTGGGACCAGCTGTGTCTGACATGAGGTCAGCTCCTGGTGTCTTCTCACAGAAACCATCCCTGCCAGCCCCCTTGCTGCCAAAACCTTGCGATGTAAGCTCAATACAGTGGCCTACTTGCCCCCTGCCCCATCCCAAATTTCCCACCGCAGCTTTCTTGGTCTTGCTCGCTCCATCGGCAGTAAGATGGCAGTACGAAAGCGAATGCATGTAAGGCCCTGTGCCCTCGCTGTTTTGTTAACTGTTCTGTAAACAGGATTGTTCTGAATGGGGTTTGTTTACAGGACGGTTTCTGTACCAGGATTTGATTTATATGAGGGCGCTCTCTTGCCATGACAGGACTGGACTAGTAGTAATGCAACAGTGGGGAACCACTGAGAATCACTAAAGGAGTTCCGACTCCAGCTCCTATCTATACCAGCAGTAACTTAAAAATACACTTCAGTAGTTGATTACATATGGGAAGTTAGTTGTTAGAAATATTTTTTTTATCCTTATGGAAGTGTGAAAGGGTACACCGTTATTATTTTATTTCTTTTATAAACATTAGGGGCTATCTGTGAAATGCCTCCAATGGGTTTTAGCTATGGGTGGATGTGAAAACTTTAAAACCATGCAGAACACAGGTAGGCAGTTTTTTAAAGCTGCTTAAGTATGCTCTCATCAAGTTAAATTGAATCTAAATAATTTGGTTTTAATTGGAAGAGGTCTGCCTCTTCCAATAAACCCAGGTGTCTCACACAGACAAAAGCTTCAGTTTTTCATTAGAATAGAGCATTTCTCATTATAGCAATGATTTCAAAGCCATGGAATTGGGACAAAAACAAGCATTTATTTTAATTTCTTCAGTACCTACCCTCATTTTTTGCTCCCTTTCTTCTGTTACAGTGGCACATATCACTCCAGAGATGAAAGCACAGACAGCGGACTCAGCATGAGCAGTTATAGTGTCCCCAGAACCCCCGATGACTTCCTGAACAGTGTTGATGAGATGGATACAGGTCTGGTTTTGTGTACATCCTTAATGCATGCTTTCCATATATACTTGTGTCCATTTGCAATGAAAACAAGCAACACTGAGAAGCTGTGATACTTTTTGCTTTAGTTTTCTACCTTATTCTATTTCTGTAATAGAACCATTATAGTTAGATTTCTGAAAAGCATACATGTAATCAACTCTATCAGGAGAATGGGGGATTGCTAATAAATCACAGTAGCATTCACAGTATCATTCCTATTGTTATATGGAATTTGAGTGTCCATTTGCTTTTTTAAGTATTATAGTTTGTTAAAAGCTAAGAACAGTACCTCATCCACTGTTGCTAATACTGCTCCAAAACAATATTTGACTCAGTATTGTCTCTTTCCTTTAAACACAAAAATGGACACAGGCTAAATGATGTCAAAGTCTGTAGAGATTTGGGTCAGTAGGTGAAAAGGTTGAAACAAAGGCATGTTCTTTGTACACCTGCATGCAGTCAAGTCATTTTTGAGTTTTGTGATGAATCTCTATGAATCATAATGCTTGTATGATGCAAGAGATACAGGATTAGCCTTTAACCAGTTGTCCTGATAAAATGTGGGTTTGGTACTTCCTGTATATTTAAAATCCATCCTTCTTTGTATTATAACTAGGTGACAGTATCAGCCAAAGTAACATACCGTCCCATCAGAACCGTTTCCCAGACTACCTTGAAGCCATTCCAGGGACAAATGTGGACCTTGGGACACTGGAAGGAGATGGGATGAATATAGAAGGAGAAGAACTGATGCCAAGTCTGCAAGAGGCTTTGAGCTCTGACATCCTTAATGACATGGAATCTGTCTTGGCAGCCACCAAGCTAGATAAAGAGAGTTTTCTTACTTGGTTATAGGGGCCTCAGGGAGACTGAATTCTAAATCTGTGAAGGATCTAAGGAGAATAGGACATCTGTATCTGAAGTTCAGAACAAGCCAGTGTGGCACACTTTGGCTTGTGTTCAGAAAAAGTAAATGAACAAATATTCAACAAGATTCTTTCGTTTTGCTCTTCCTTGTCCATCGCTGCTGTTATATATTGCTGACTTTTTTCCACAGTTGACTCTGAAGAACAGACATCTTCTTGATCTTTTTCTATTGCTGTTGCAACTACTGTTCAAGGGGGGTGGGAAGGGATGATGAGCCTATTTGGATGACGAATGCCATTCCTTTTGTCCTAGTGTGCGCTTGCATATCATTTTATCTAAGTACTCAGATTTGAGAGTTAATTTCTGCATGTCACTGCTTGTAGTTTGCTCAGCTAGTTGTCTCCTGCTGCCCGTGGCAAGTGGTAAAACATGACATACTGGGGTGACAAGCCAAAAATGATGTATCTGGTCAAAAGAAGTCAATACTGATTTGGAGATACGACTTAAAGGAGGGCTGAAGACTGTTTGGCATTAAGTGTTTCTACTAGTAGCTCTTTTTATTAGTCACAAAGTGCTCTTGTTCATATTTTATGTTATTAGTAAATCATGAGTCATTTTACATAGAAACATATATGAACTTTGATTGTTGCCACATATTCTAGCCTAACTTTTGTTTGTCAAAAATAGTTTGATTATTTTTGTTAGTTGGTTTAACTGTAGTTGTAGGATGGGAAGTAATTATAGGTGTTCTTTTTTTTTTTTTAAATAGTGAAATCTAAGGGTTTTTTTCTGATTTCACATAGTCTTATTTAAATCTGAATTGTCTGCTTTTTTTATACTTAAAACATGCCTATTGTAGCCTGATAAGCTAGTGAGTACATAAACCAGTATGTTTTGCCTTAACTTTTTTATTTTTTTAAAAGGCTAGCTTTGAATGTAATCATTAGAATTCATGACCAGTGGCTTATTTTTCATGTTAATTTGCAAGATTTTCAATTAGAATCTGATTGTAGCAATCCTCAGTGTCGTATGTACAATTTTTAAATTCATTTTAAGGTAGCAGAAACCATTTTAAAATCTCAGATGTATCTAATCTCTCTTCTGGTTTTCAGTTTGCATATCTAAGTGAGTTTAGATTTTTAAATCCTTAATGAGAAAAAAACTATGAAAAGTTTCTCCTAAGTTAGCACGGAAAAAGTCTGAACTATTAATATCACTCATAAGTTGCAATGAAAAGGCTAGAACACCAAAAAAAAAATCCTCAAGAAAAACTCCCAAGTGTGGTTAGTTATCAGATTCTGTTCGGTGAAAAATAAGCCCTGGACACTATATGTAGAAGAATGTAAAGATATGTGTTAGATGGTGACATGAGCAGGTAATGAAGTGTATATTAGTAGTAGAGCTTAGCATGGGGTAGAGGTGAGTATGAATTATCTTTATTTTAACAGGAAAAGATGTATCACTAAGTTGTCTGCAGGAGTTGACACAGTTTCCAAAGAGTATTTTTAAATGAACAAAATGAGCATGAATCAAACTTTCAGTATAAGCTATGAAGTTTTGTGGGGCTTTTCTTTTTTTTTTTTTTCTGATAAAAAATAGTGTCACCCGTTAACACCTCTATAATTAAGGGCCTGTCACCATTCTCAACATGAGCCTTTATTTTCAAGGGTGTATAAACATGACTATAAAGATACTGTAAGCGTGAAACAGTTTTGAAAAAAATCTCAGCTAGCAGGGACTTCTCCTGGGGAGAGATTTTGGGGGTGGGTTTGTTTTGCATTTTTTTAAAGACATTGGTTATTTTTCAACTCTGGAACGAATCAGCAAAACAAACCCTCATATTATTATTATCATCTGGATTCTTTTATGCTTCAGAAATACTTCTGGTTTAGGATAATGTAATGAATTAAAATTCTGAACCAAGTCTCGTTTTAAAAACTGAAGCAGCAGAGACAGAGATTTGAAATTTGCCACTATAAATGTACATTTACTACTTTACGTAAGATATTAGTGTTTGAAATACACAAAATTTGTTTGTGGCTTGTTATGGAATACAGGCAGGTTTTAAAATACCAATTTTCAAAACACATCCATAATGATAAATATATTCTGCTACATCAATAATTCAGCGATTAATAGGCCACTTATATTGTGCAATGACACAGTAGCTCCTAAAGCAGTATATTGTGTCCAAGTTAGGGATTTTAGTAGCATTTTTACAGTTTCATTATGAATTCTTCTCTCTTCTTCCCTTCAGGAAAAAAAGACACTAAGCTGTTATAACTTGAATGGTCTGACATAAATCCACAACAGCAAGGAAATTCAGAGTTTATTCCATTTCAGTTGTCTTCCACAGTTGTATCCAGGTATAACAGCACACACGATGCACTGAGTGCAAGCTCCTGACAGGCTGTACCTCGCTACAACAGGGATGAGTACAGAACAAATTTTCTTTCCTTGCTTTTGTGTGTTTGTCACAGCTTTAATATTTGAATGTTTTCTTCTCATTGTAGAAACACTAAATGGCTTATACTGTATTTGGGTAGCACTGCTTACGGTAGATACTGACAAACTGGGAATCCTTGAACTGCTCTAACATTAATTCTGTTTTGTGATACTTATTTTAATTGATTTTAATACATTTCCGTTCTGTCATTTATTAGGAAGCATACCATAGAGATGCTGTACTGTTGGCAATCAACATTAATTTGGATTTTTTTTTTTTTTTAATTCTACAAATGCATTGTTTGATGAAGTGGTTAAAAATGTTTGAAATGCGAAAGTGTTTTGCGTAGTATTTTATACTGATGTATATATTGAAACAGAAATCATTGTAATAATTGTAATAGCTTTTAGTTATAAATACACTACATGCAGACAGATGGGGCTGTACAGTACTGTGCTGTTCAACACCTGGGCTGGGCTACTGCTTGGAAACAGGTTGCAGTGTCAGTAAACCATATGGATCAAATATTGTACCATTCAGTGTTGGCGCTCACCAATGCAAAAGGAGAAGAGACGATTTCAATGTGATTAACACTACATAGCTTTCACACATCTGGTAAATTAGTACTAAAGTGACCTTTTCACTTACAAGCATGTTGGTTTTTTTTATACAAATTAACAGGTGTGCCTGTGTAAAATAATTTGTTTTCTGTATCTTGGAAAAAATACTCTCCACATTTAGAATATGTTGTATGTTAGAGAACTCTTAAATGCACCCTTGTCAAAAATTATATATATTAGTTACCAATGTTACTTTTAGATATGAGCATGACTGTAAGTTAGGTACTTAAGTACGTTCTGTTACATTATTTTTCTTTATGTAATACTTTTTCAGTTGTTTTATTTGGTATAAATATATACTTTGTGCTTAAACATCTTTGTTTGTTTTTAACATTCGGTAGTATGTAAAGATACTGATTTCCTTCAGTAAGATGGATGCATTGAATTGTTGGAATTCCTCTTGTGGTATGTCTGTTCTCATCCCCCTTGTCACAGCTTTTGTAGCCATAAACTCCAGTCCTGCACACGTTGTGTACGAGCTCACCTAAGGGACAAAGGAGACCCACTGAAGTCAGTGAAGGGTTAACATTAACGTACACATCTCTGTGTTTGCAGTAAGTGTGGAGACAGTGACTCTACTGAGCCTCATACAGTCTATGTAAATCAAGACGTTAATTAATACGGCACTGCAGTGAGAGCCAGTAGCAGAATGTCTGTTATCTGCTCTAAGAAAGCATCCTCTTTTTGCAGATGTGCTTGCAATGTTCAGGATCTTCCCACGTAGAAGATACATTTTTGGCTAACTCTAAGTTTATACGATAATTTGTGTTAGACTATCAATAAAGACACACTATTTCCATTTCCAAGTTTTGAGTTATGAATTGTGAAATACGTAATGATGTACCTTGAAAGTGTCTGAAGGTTTTAAAAATCTTGACAGGATTCATTAACTTCGGCCTTCTGTAAAACAGAAATTGAAAGGTGTTTTTTTAACGTAGTGCAAGTTGCGATGGCTGAAGTCATACGCTATTTGCTTTTTTAGCAGTTGCAGAGTTAGGACTGTTCAGCACTGAAATGCCTCAACCCTGTGAAATGCAGTGCAGCTGTGGGGTTCCTTATTTAAAGGTCCAGGGCTCGATGCTTCTATATCAGTGTCTTTTACTTGTGATTTCACAGCTTTACTCACTGAGATCCTTTACATTTAAACTGAACATCGCACCTGGGAGTAGAAAGCCAGCGCCAGGGCATGACACGGCACCGATTTTACTTGCTGATATCGCTGCTTCCCATTTGTAAGGTGGTGATACGATGCAGTAGTTGGAAGTATGAGTGACCTTCTGAGAAGCCCTAAATAGCCTATGCTACAGCAAAGCAGGATATCTGCTCCAGGTGTTCCAGGCTCACTTGGCAATTCTTTTGAAATGTTTTCAAAGCTTAGTTAAAAATAAAAAGTATTGGTTTCGGTAAGCCAAAAGCTTCCAAGGAAGCTCTGAGTCTTCCCTCTGTTAATGTGCAAGTTATCAGCAAAAAAAAAAAAAGCATTTTTCACCTACGATAATAACAAAATAATTATTTGAGATCAGGCTATGCTCTGTCTAGCACTTCCCATCCTGGAGGTTGGTGATAAAGTGGGGCCATTGATTTTATTTACAGCATCAGCTCCCATAGTTTATATGTTCCTGTTGAAGAGTAAATGTGTTTTTCGCCTCTTGTCGTCGCCACTTATTATTGCTAACAATACTTATCTGCACCCTCTAAATTTAGATGTCATCAAAGTAGGAAGACATCTGTACAGCATGACAAATCTTGGCTGACCTGAAACTGTAAAACCAACGTAAACTGAAGAACTGTCTTTAGAATATAGGGTAGAGCTTTGTACCAACTACCCTATCCAGTACTTAATGTCTCTTAAACAAAAAAGGCAGTACGTTTGTCTTTAAAGAAAAAGAAAAAAAAGAGGAAACATGTTGAATAAGAAATGTATAAATGCCAGTACATCTCACAAAGCTGCCTTATGGGTTTTTTGGGGTTTTTTGGGAAAATGCATGATTTTTACATTTCCTGACATACTCCTCTCTTTAATGCAGAGGTTGTTACGCTGAATGCTACAAATGTAGGTGGGTATTGACTGGTGTTATTTTCTTTATATGGGAATTAAGTTGGCCATTGTTTATAGTATTTTCTATATTAAACTGGCTTGTATTTGAACATGAGAGGCAATGTACTTTTATTGGATTTTCCTGTATCTTTATTAGCAAGTGATTTTAAAAAAAAAGGGGGGGGGGAGAGGAAGTCAGGAGCAGCCTAGGAGGTTTTTTCTTTAATGTTATGCAGCAGCAAAATAGAGCTCCATAAAAATGGCATGTTATATCTCACCTGAAATGACCTTTCTCCTTTTCCCATATATGGTCTTTCTGAGCTGGTCTAGTGTGTTTTAAATTATTTATTGTATTTACCACCCGTGAGCTTTCCTTGCCTGGGACTGTAGCACCTGATGCTGTTAGGTCCCCAGAGGAGCGCAGTTCCTTCTCTCCAGAGCCCAGCTCTCATCCTGTGTGAAGTCTGTAGCGTAATGCAGAAATCGCAGCCTGATTCCAAACAAGCTACACAACTACTGTAGCAGGATGGTTATTGGCCAGCATGGTTCTTTGAACAATGGTGGATTCCTGTTCTGGTTTGACTTTCTGGAGACTGGGCAAGTTCAGCTTTCCTATTTCATTACTTTGATTTCTGCAGGCAGTTGTCATAGCAGAGGCACAGAGTCCTCCCCACGCTGGTGCCACTGTGCCTGCTGGAGGACTCCTAGCCAGCACTTCAATCTGGTGTGAACAGTGATTTATTTTTTTTCTTAAAGCATTCACTCTCAGTTTCATTGGTAGTCGTGCAAATACAATTGTCTCAGCTCTCTTGACTGATAAGTGATGCTTTTCAGACTTCACCAAGCGATAGAATCCGTTCATACCCATCATCTGCTGTTGAAGAGTGTGACCCAGAGGCCTCTGAGAGGTCCAGCTGTAATTCCGGACTTTCAAAGTCTACAGTTAAAACAAGGTACTGGTTGTGTGGGTGTATGACAAAATTCCAGACCTAGACTTCCAAGAAATTCCATGATTTAGGTGGTGTCATCTCACAGCAAATGGCAGTAACTGAGATGCTTTCTGGCTAGACAAGTGGCCCTCAGCCTGTGGTCTGCAGGCTGCAGTGGGCTGGGGATGTCCATTTAGACCAAGAAGTTGCCAGCAAAAGCAAAGCCGGTGTGGCAGCCCCACGCTTTCTGTACCGGAGAGATTCAGACTGCTGCCCAGAAAAGTTCCAGTGCCTGCAAAAGGTGACAACTGCTGGACTTGTTAAAGCTCTGCTGCAGCCTGTATCTGCCACCACCTTCTTCCCTGCCCACAGGTGATTCTAATGACTGCTTTAAAGTCCTAGCTTTTAGGTTTATATACACCAGTATGTAAAACTGTGTGACGTCCTTCATGTCTTAATTTTGGTTTTTCGCTTAAGACATGACTCTCCTTTTAAAGGTCTTTGCTCCTGTAAACAGCCTTTCAGGATCTTTCTCAAATGCAGGATTAAAATAGCCATGTGAGCAGGCACTAATGTTCTGGGAAAGAAGAGCTTACAAGGAGAAATACCCCAGAGTCTTCCCTAAAAGCGTGTTTATTGTTAGACACTGAAATGTGTACCTGGTTCCAGTTCAAAATAGCAAGAGAGATGAAGACCATTCCTTTGAGCATTCTCTGCATTCTTACTGAAGTAGCAAGGAGTTTGATCCACGGGCATTTAACTTGGTCCTTTGAGGCGCTTGAATTATATTTGGTAACCTTTATTATGGGTATAGTTTCCTCCAAGAATTGTCTGAGTGTGATACGCCCCAACAGGTCACTGAGAAACAGAAATTTCTCTTTGCAGCTTAGTGGCAAGAATGCTAGAAAACCTGTCAGCCAAACAGTTATATCTGTGTCTGAGCTGTTACCCGTGTGCCAGCCCTGGCTTGGGAAATCAGCTTTTTACCTGGAAATCCATGATTGCGGTAAGGCTCAGGTTCCTTCCAACTGTGATCTCCGCCGGTGAAGCTTACTGTTGTGATGCCTGGATTTTGCTTTATGATCACCTTGAAATTAAAGTGGTGAAGTCCGGTGAGATCCATGAAAACAGGAAGGAAGATCTGTGCTGCTGCAGTTTCTCAGCTGCTTTTAGAACTGTCTCGCTTCTAACGAAGTGAAGACATCTGGTGGACTTGTCTGTGTGTGGTGACTGGTTTCACGTTTGCTTGCATTTCATTTTTAACATCACTAACTTCTAGCATATGGTCATGTTATTGAAGTGAGTGCATTGGTGACAACTGAAACAAACAAACAAAACCAAAAGGTTTTTGTATATTTTTTTTTAAGTGCACTTGAGCTGGATATGCGTTCCCCTGGATAAAGAGGACTCCCACCTTGCAGTAGCCCATCTGACTGCCAAACTTTTAAGTGAGGCATTTCACCTGCCATTTCCCAGGAAAGCTGTGGGGCAAGGTTTTACTTGCCTAGGGAGCATTGAAATGTTAATGTTTGTAAAACGCTTTGAGGGTAAAGCCATATTTAAGAGCTTCCTGTTTGTTTATTCTCCAAGCCGTGCTATTTTTGTGATCTTTTACTGAGCGGTGCCATCCAGAAGTGCAATTTTTGCAATGTAGTACAAGGTATGTATCTGATTCTACCAGCTTAAACCCATGAATTACAGAAAGGAGTTATGTTGGTGCATATCAAATTATAGTTTTCACTGGTGTGTGGACACCCAGCAGGAAGGGTGAGATGATTCAAGTTAGCCCTCCTCTGCTGCTCACCAAAGTTAACATGAATTACCTCGTCTTTGCTGGAAGACAAGAGTGCACAAACATTTACGGCTGGCAGATTAATGTGTGCCTGTTCTTCCTTCTCTGGAAACTTTTCTGCCTGAGGCCTTAGGGTTTTAGCTATTTTTCAGATTTATCTTTGCTGTTGAGCTTTTTCCAGTCTCCTTTCTGGGAAGCCAAAGTACTCTTTAAGGTGTAAAAGTACATTGATTAATTATGAACAGGAAGGGGGGAAAAATCTTGCATCATTGTGCGTATATACACATAGAGTAATGCTGCACGCATTTGTGTATGTATCTATATATAGACACACTATATATAAACATGAATTTCCTGCCTAAAGACAACTCAGGTTCTCATGAGCATTATGATATTTGATCTAGGCTCATAAGGAAAAAACCCAATATGAGTGCCATCCCAGTTGTTGCTTCTTTTTAAGTCTTCAGGTTTTTAGGTGTGATGTAGGAGCATTTCAGTCACAAGCCCAAGATGAATGATGAGAGAGAACATGAATGCACATGTTACTCAGCTATGCTGCCTCCCAAGAAAACAGCCTCAAGTAGTTACAGCACCCATATGCTCCTTAGTTTAGCTTTTTGGGACTTAAAGACACCTCGAACAAAAAAAAACCAACAAAACACCCAAACAACAAACAAACCCCAAACCCAAAGGGGTGGGGTAAGAAGATGAGTTGCCCCTCGCCCTCCTCCTCGGTGAAAGCATCTCCTGGGACAGGAGGGCAGTTGGCTTCAGATAAGATTTGTCTAAGATGAAGTTTACCTTCAAGTTTAGTACATAATCCATGCTATGCATCTTGGCATACACACATTCTGTAACCGCATGGTCATATTTGTGCATACACTAATGCAGAGGTGTGTATGTGTGGCTGAGGAGATGGAGAACTGGAACGTTATGGAGCAAAATGTTTACTTATGGCAGGGATTAAACCCCTAATGGGTGCCTAATATAACCGAGTGCCACGTTCCAGTGATACGTAGCACATACTGTGCTGCTTGCTTGAGTTATTCTTTTTAAATTGAGATTAAGAAGTTTTTGGATTACTTCCCCATCCTCAAGATCTCGTGACAGTTGCTGGGGTTTCTTTTGTTTTTGAAGATTTAAACTGCCTCCATGGGTGGGCCTAGACTGTTTTAAAATGTATTAACATGTGGATTGATTCTACACTTTAGTATAACTATTTCTGTGCTATGACTTTTGTTGCTAGGTATTTGGTAGAGCAGTAGCACTGGAATATAAGATGACAAGCTGATGTCCAGACATTTGAAGCTGATTCAGGATGCTTTTGAAGTCGGAAGTCTTTGACCTCAGGTTTTGAATCAGCCCTTTGGACTGTGTGCTGTGCCTGCACAGGACCTAGTTTGCTACTGGAACAAAGAGAAGACTTTTATATCCCATAATAGGCAAACTGAGTGCTCTGACTGCTCCCAGCACTGACTCCGGTGGCCACTGTCTTAGTCTTGTCTTTTTTTCCATTGTGTCATCTGTGTAAATGTATGATATGCTTTCTGTGTTATTCAAATACTCAGATCTCAGCAGGAATGTTTTCGTTTTATGCATTTATATGTATTAATTCATTTGCATATATTTGTGAATTGTATTTAGAAACACGCACACAAAATTCAGAGGGGCTCCAAGTGTGCTGTAAGACAAGATCGGACAATGAAGTGTTTGGAGAATAAATGGAGGCAAACTGATAAAGACAGATACACAAGTATATACTCAGAAATAGTCAGCTACAGGAAAGATTAGGACCTGGTAGCTCAGTAGATAAAATTGCTTTTATGACTCAGGAGAATGGATTTATCTGTCAGGTTTTTTGCTGTTATAAAAAGAAAAGCATGTGCTCTCATGAGATGCACAAATACAATAGCCACAAAGCAATTCTAGGCTGGTTCATATCAGTGAGCAGCCGGAGTGCTGGCCACCCTCTTGGGTACAGCATTTGATGAAAGATGTGGCCTGAAGATGGTCCAGAGGAGAGAAATGATGATGAGGAAAACATGAGAGGAAGAGTATAGTAGCTGGACTGTTTATCACGAGAAAAGGTGATTGAATTAATAAAGATGATCTTCAAGAAAAAAGCAGCTGCTACAAAAAAATCTATTGTCCATGGTGCACAGGACAAGAAGTCATCGGGTCACATTGTAGTAAGGGAAACTTAGATTAGGAGAACCTCCTTTTACTCTTCTGGTGCCTTGTTGGGGTGCCTGAAGAGCCTGTAGTAGCTCTGTTGTGGGATAATTCAAGGAACAAGTTAGAAATCTCAGAAATGGGATAGAGTTGCCCCAGCCTCGGGGTGGCTGAGTGGTCTAGCTGGCCTCTGAGGTCCACTCCTGGGCACCACCTCAAAGAACTTGGGTCACTCTTAGAGCTTGAGCTTGAGTTAGAAAAAGCAGGTTCCTAGAGTTTCAAGATCACCGGACTCCTGCCATCTTTGGTTCAACTAGTAACCCCTGTTGCTCCCGAAATTTGTTGTTAGCGAAGGTAAACACCTCAGAAACATACAGTTTTGACTCTACCAGGATCTACCACTCCTCCTGGTAATTCTTCCCAATGGACGATCACACCTTACTTGCTATTTTGTTTTGGTTTCCAAACATTGTTTTGGTTGGTTTTGGTTTTTTTTCCTCTGCTTAAGAAGTCCTTGAGTACGCGCTCTTTTCTTCCATTGAGAATATTTTCATGCTTTAATTAAGCTCGACTGCTTTAATAAACTGGACACAATGTTTCCACTGTGGTAAAGGGTGCTTTAGTGCTATCTGTCTTCTAACTAAATGTACTGCATGTGTTCAATTTGTCTCTGAATTAACCCAGCTAGTCGAGTTTGAGTGTGGCCAAGATACAATAGATTGAGCACAGCTCTCACTTAGTAGGAGAAAAACCTCCTGCAGAGAAGTAAAATCATCCTGAAAATCATCCAGCCTTTGTGGAAAAGATGTATTTTTGGCTGAAACTCTAAGGGAACTACTGATGAGCTTGAAGCTAAGCCCAGATACCAGTCTCGGCAAAAACAAAAGCATCAAACTGGGTAAGAGGGGAAAAATTCCAGCAGAAGTGTGTGGTCTTTTCTAATGGAACAGTCTTTTTGCACATTCTCCGGTGCAGAATAGTGTGGTAAAATGATGGCCTGCAGACTTATACATCATTTGTTTACTGGTATGTATCTCCCTTTAGGGAGTGGCATATTTCCCACCCTCTTCACCTCAAAACTTTCTCTTTACAATACCTTTTTTTTTTTTCTTTTTTTTTCCTACTGAGGAAGGTCTTCCTTGTAGTTGACTTTCTGCTGTTTGCAATTCTCCCCTTGGATAAATAAGCTTCATGAGACTTGAAAGAGAATTTTTTTTGAATGCAAACCTGTTTGGGACTCTGGAGCAATTTCACTAAGTTAAGATGAAATGCTCTTGCGTTTGGCTCAGGGTCACGAAATAATTCACTGTACTTATTGCCAAGCAAGGACTGTTTCCCTGGCTAAATTCCAACCTGGCTAATCCACGTGCCCACCTAAATTCCTCCTGCGTGTTTGAATAGAGGAGGTGATAGTCTTCACTTGCCTCTTTCAAACGCTTGTGCCCCATCTGGGCCTGCCTTCCGCAGGGGCCTGTTCCGCGGGTGGGTTGGCGATAACTCCTATTATGTAAAACACTTGGGGCTCCCTCAGGATGAGAGGTGCTCGGTGCATGCAAGTCGCTTCTCATTTTGCTCAGAGCCTGCCAGTTCTGCCTGAGCTGGAGACACGCACGACCTGTTCTGACTTTTCCCAAACAGGTTTTAATGTGCGCTAAACCCATTTGCCAGCGCTGCTGCGCTGCCTCTTTTCGTTTCTAAATTTACCCTGTTGCACAGCTGATTAGGGAGACAGGAAGCAATATATCTTGAAGCTTTCAGGAGCCAGCCCCTCCCAGAAGAGGTACTTCAGTGAACTAAGTGCACAGCGAGCAACGCGCAAGAGGTGGAGTTTCAAGCCCGGGCACGCCAATTTAGGTGATACCATCAAAGAGTTTGCCAATTCCTTCAGAAGCTTGCTAGCATTTTAGCTTTTTTCCCCTCAAATGGTTTTATTTTAAAATGCAGACAAGACAGTGTTGCCGCTTCTCTCTGCCCCGCGTTGAAGGGATGGGACTTCTTCAGGGAGTTTGGGCTCAGCAGTGTCAGCACTGCAGTGGGCGAAGCTGCCTTTCGGTGAGCTTAAACTAGAGCTTTGGAGCTGGGAGTGGGTTTTTGTTCGTCTCCC
Organism: Arenaria interpres; assembly: GCA_013399435.1. Classification (NCBI taxonomy): domain Eukaryota; kingdom Metazoa; phylum Chordata; class Aves; order Charadriiformes; family Scolopacidae; genus Arenaria; species Arenaria interpres. Next base: position 286,006 of record VXAK01007188.1, on the reverse strand, counting down.
TTATCCTTTTGGCAAATGGCTGAAGAAGCATTGTCTCTCCCTCTTCTATTTTTGGATGGAGGGATGGGAACACTGCTCCCTCCAAGCAGTGTTTGAGCCCGGTGAGAAGAGAACCCCTTAGCACCCTCTGCACAAAAGACAACACGCCACCTCTCTGAGGTTGATACCTGTGTGATACCCAGCCTACACCTGAGGCCAGCAGTGCACCAATTCTCTTCATTCCTTGATATGGAAAATGGGAAATTAAAAATATTGTCATTTTATACAAGCAAGCTTTTCTAGTTTGCTTCAGGTGGAAAGGCAAACAGCGAAACTGGGAATTTGAAACTTCTGACTAGTGAGGTAGTCACCCATGAGTGGATGGGCAGGAGTAACACACAGGATCACAAGCCAAACCCTGAGCTGTAACAGAGCAGAGGCTTCTGGCAAACCTCCTCCCTTCACGTGCCTCACCTGTGGAACGGGTATAGTTAATTTGCTGCTATAAAGATCACTTGCTCGATCAAGTAATTTCAAGGGTTATTTTTGCCTTTGCTGGCAAGTTGTTCTTGAAAGGCATTCACACATAAAAGTAGAGTTAAAAAATACACAAATATTTCCTGAAAATGCAAAAACCTGGCCCGGAAAGTCTTCCCTGGGAGCCAAGGTGCATTTGGCCTGCTGTTACCCAGAGGTATTTCGCGTGCCTTCCCTTGGAGTGGAGCTCGCCAACGGTGTCACCTTTGTAGGCCTGGCAACACTTGCATCTGCCACAAAACTCTGACTCTCCAGAAAACTGCCCTGGCAAGCCTGGCGTGTCTTGTTTGTACTGCTGGGTGCCTGGACGCTGGGGTGCTTTAGATACTGCGCAGCTTTTTCTACCAAAAGCAGGAGTAAAATGCTACTAAATCAAATCACAAGTGTAGAAATTAATTATCGCAGGTAGTACAGTCCCAGGAAAATTCTCCCTAGGATGTTCTTCAATGGCATTTGCTGTTCAGCGTAAACTGGGTAATGTTGTTTTGTCTAGTGAAATGAGGGTAACAGAAATCTGTAGTCAGTCTTAGTACTGAAAGAAATGGTTGCAGAAGTGCAAGTGTTTACTTGGGCGGTCATGCCCAGTACAATTACATCAATGAGAGCATAGTCATTCAGCTGTTATTTCCCACGAATTTTACTAATCCTGTAAAGCTACCTTAAAATGTTCTTGCTGACAGGTAAGTTGCTTGATTCATCCGTTCAGTAGGCGTGTGGAATCTCCACATCATCTACAAATAAATCATTAAGTTACCTTTGCAGTGACTCTTCAGTGGAGGGTGTGATAATCAGGTGTCAGAAATATATGCAAATCCCATTCCCAGGGTTTAGTTCAATTATCAAAGCATGACTATAGCTAAAACTTAAGGAACACTGAATTAAATGCATCCTTCCAGAATATGGATAGATAAAAGCAAACGGAGAGCAGCTAATCCAGCATCCTTTTGGACAGGTGTTGTTGTGCCATAAATTGCAATTTAATAACACAATTGCTGTTTTAGGTCCTATTTTATTTTTCTGTCTGGGGAAAAAAAATAATTTACTTTGAAGCACAGCTGAAGGGGAGTAGGAGGTGCATCCTCTAAAAGCGATTTCTCCATTTAGCTGGATTTTTTTCCCCCCTGATTTATAGTAGTAATTCATTTAAATCTATTACTTTCAAACCGTTACTTGGTTTTGGCCTTAAATAATGTAAGAGAATAGCTGAAGTTGATACCAGCTGAGCTTCCCCTCAGCAGACCTTGAGCTGTCCCCCGGCCAGTGCAGGCCACAGGTTTCCCACCAGTGATTCAGTGACTTGGGCCCCAGCATCCTTGTCTTAGAAAGTCCTTGGAAACCGACACATCACTGGATCCTGTGATGACGGGATTAACCCATTAAATCCAGTAACAACAGGGATCCCCCCACCTCCCCAAAAGCTGGTCTTCTGGGGCAGTAGTATATCTGGGCAAGGGACAATTACTTACTTATTTATTTTTAAGATATCCATATCTTAAGGATACAGCTTTAGGGTTGTCATAGCTTTAGGAAGAAGTGTGTGCTGAGACGCTTAGCTTGATGGGTTTGGATAAGCCACCAACTAACTCCTGCTGGGAAGATGGTCCTTAAAACACTAGTGCTGTTGAAATTGGCTGAGAGGGGTTGCTCTCCAGCTGAAGCTGACTTTTGTTTTTTTGTGGCATTTCTGTGAATAGCAGCTCTTAAATTCATGGCTGTCTGGGGGAGAGAGTTCATAAACATCAGACTTGGGATGAATTTTGCTGTGTTACCAGCTGGGATAATCTCAGTTACTCACCAATGGACAGAAAAATCTAGGACTTAATCTCTTATCCTTCACAATAAATGAATGGTCTACAAATTATAACCAATTTTCTTTTTTCCTCTGCTTTATCGCCTTCCCATTTTTTCTTCTGGCCTCTCTCTGTTACTTTTTCCAAACCAAAGAAATTTGGAACCGTTGCAGCCGGTCCTATCTGAAACAGTAGCCTTTCCCCTCCTTATCCCAAACAGAATGGCCCCCTCAACCTACCTTTATGGAAAATTGAGATAAATAAAAACTGCCTCCCAGGAAAAAAGAAAATACTTGACAACCAATTTGTAAAGATATGTAAAGATATGATGTTTGCACCACCTCTTTACATAAAAAAGGGAAAGGAAATGTATCCTACATAGCAGCATTAGCTAATGCATCCACCAAACCGTGGAATCCCAGGTCAGTAAGACAAGTCCAACAGCAAATCAGAAACTTTGGGGCTTTTCAGAGGAGTATTGGTAGCAACCACACTAGTTTTGAAAAGGTAATACATCAGCATGGATCCAATATCTACAGCCCGAAAATCTTCTTGCTGATGTTTTGAAAACCAGAAGAGAACTGCATCAAATATTACATTTGTGTGCTTAAATGATATTTTTATCAGGTGTGAAGGAAATGTGTTTCTTGGGTTTGCTTAAAAATTTCATTATTCAACCAAAATTCTCTTATGCTCAACTTTTGAGCTGATTATGTCTTATGCTGAGGAATTTCCTTTGTCCTTAGTCCTTTGCCTCCTAAAATTAATCTAGCCATAATAGTCAGTTGGGAATGTCCATTTATCAATGCTTAATTGCTTCATAAATGCCCAATGTTAAACGTTCATGAAGGCCAGAATCACAAACAGAAGAAAATCTATATAAGGCATCAAAAAAATCCCAGCTCAGTATAAATCTGAATAGTGTTTATCATCCCAAAATAACTTTTTAAAGAATCAGAGCAAAGCAGATTTTTTTTTAGCTTAAGATTTCCCGGATCTTAATATATTTTATTTCTGTTAAATTTAACTTTATCTTCATTATTTTTAGGTTTTGTTTGCTTTGGAATGATTCTAGTATCCTCAGCTATTTTTATTTTGTTCATGGTGCATACTTACAAATTTAATGTGGTCACTTTAGGGTTTTTTTAATTGTTAAAACTTTCATGCCACCAGCGTCGAAACAGCAAAAGGATGTGTCATTTGTAGTGGTATAAAGAAAAGCATCAGCCTTCTAGGTCAATTGATTTTTTCAATGATAGATTAACCACATCTTTGGTAACTGTATTTTTTTCTGCAGTAGTAAATAAAGAAGAAATCTCTCTGGCAGCTTAAATTGGATCTTCAGCTGCTGGATCCCCAGAAGTGGGCTCAGTTTTCTCCTTTGCTCCTGTTGTTAGTTCGTATATGAAGAAGAAGGAGGGAATGAACTGCTGGAGAGCATTAGAGACCTCTCCCCTCCCAGCTCCCAGGCAAACCATCGCCTGCCCATAGATAAAGGGGAGAAAAAGCCTTTGAAAGCACCTTGGAAGGTGAGCGGTGTGCACTAAGAAGTAATATTCCTCCATTACAGACGCCATGAAGAGTTACCAGGCTTGGTGTTGCTGCAGGTGCACGCTGAGGGGAACCAGCAGAGCCCTTCCTTTGATGTGATGTTTCTGCACAGGGGCCTTCAGGGTCTTGGCTACGTGATGTGCCCGTTGCAGCTCTTGTTGGGCACCATGTCACCTATTAAACCACCAGACTGAAAGAGAAAGGCGCAAGAGACGGTAAGTTCCTCCAGAGTAGCTGTTGCTGGAGGTGACCCTGCACCTCAACAGCCTCATCTCCCTGTGGAAATTTTCAGGACACCTTGAAAAGTTTCAATAGTTTTTCATATCTTTGTAAGAACCGCTGCTGCAGTCATCATGAGAGATGCGACAGCTCCGTTTTAAACTAAGCAAAGAAGATTTGCAGTATGAAAAATCATATTGACTGAAGCTTTGGCATGCTGACAACACTTGGGACTTGAATGGAATTGAAAAATAAATAGATTTAGTACCATGTAGGCAATGAAAGCCTTACCTCAGGATTATTTGGTTTATAATTTGTCCCACGCAAAGAGCTATGTTAAGATCGCCAAGCTAGGAGTCCTGGGAATGGCAGATTGAAGGCTGCCAGGCAATCCTACCCTGGCTTCTCATATACATTATTTATGCTTATTCATTGTAATATAGTCTTCAAATAAATATGGCTACAAATCATCTTCCCTACAGAAGCACATAATGAAAATATTCAGTGAATGAGCAACCAACCTATTTTATGTAAAATGAGCTTGGAGCCAGGATTAATTTTTGAAAGATGATGTTACCTCAGATTTTCTTGTTTCATTGCCCAATGAAAATAATTTTTAGATTTTCTGTTCTAAAACTTTGAAAGCAACTGTTCAGGATCAACTGAAAAAAGTGATAGTTAGATATATTTATCTATATATCTTTGCACGCTGAATTTTTGTTTCTGAATTTTGTTTCATACTTAAACACATTATTTTCCCTCCAGGAACAGCAGCACTTCCCGGAGCAAAGCCCTGCTGAGGCAGGTAGCCCATCGCCAGCCATGGCCAGCAGCAGAGGCTGTAAGCACAGGAAAACTCATGGCCTTTGAAGTCCATAGTATGGAAGGACTGTCACAGACCACTCTATAAGTATGGGCATAGAAGCCCTGAGTGCTCTCCTGATGGGTGGTAAGTATTTCAGTATTCGCTACATCATGTGGCAAAGAGTTACACAATTCTTTGCCTAATTAACTGTTGTGCAAATAGCCATTCCATCTTACTTGCCTTGAACTTGGTCCCTGTTAATTTTATTTGATGTCATCCAATTTTTGTATCAGAAGAGAGAGGGAGGAGTTGGGTTTTTTTCCTTCCTGCAACTTTTAATATTTGTACTTAATGTTTTTCTTCTTACTCCTCTACTTTTGAGGTGAAAAACTGTAGCTTATGAAACTGGTCCCAAACCTCCATGCCCTTGCAGCCCTTCTTTGAACCTTTCAATTTCTACATCATCATTTTCAATGGTGAAAACTGCCCAGAGGTTTCCAGACATGAGCCCATCCTGGATTTCTCCAGTGCGTAATGTTGTCATCTCCCCTGTTCTTCGGTCTCTATAACTTTCAACCCATTCTGGTCAAGCTGATCAAACTGGAACACACTGACCTTAACAAAAGATATCACTTAAATGTGTTCTAAACAACGCCTAGCTGAGAACAGTACTTTCTAGGAACAAGAATGGAACTGGTGGAAAAAGCATTCTCTTATTCCTGCTTTTCAGTAAGGCTTGCAGCTGGGACATTTCTGAGCCCAGATGTGTTATGAATTAGAGCTCCAAGCTCTTACCACTAGGTGGTATTGTATTGTATTGTACTGTATTGTATTATATTGTATTGTGTGGTTGTGTGCTGAAGGCATCAATCAGCCAAGGGTGCTGCTGCTGCTGAGCCACCCCTCGCTGGGCAAGCTCACAAGGCAGGACACTCCCCTGGAAACTTGAACTGCTGACTTAAGGAAAATGAAGATCATCACTGAGCATGAATTAAAAAATAAGGGTAAATATGCAATGTTGTTTGAGGTATGATCATCTCAACAAACTTTATAAGTCAACAAGGGACATATCTAAATGGAGCTTATCAGGAAAGTGATGCTCACTTGGCTGGATGTGAGTGTCTAAGGTCCACTGGGAGGAACCCCAGCCCTTGGCACTGAGTTGACTGTACCTAGGAAAGACAAGGAAGTGATGTGGTGCTTTGCTGGTGAGTCTCTGCGTCCAGCTCTCCTCACATGGAGAAGAGGCAGCAGCTGGACAAAGGGCTCAGAACTACACTGGGAAATAGACCCTGGAGACTTGGAAGCACCAGGGGTGAGGGAGCTGTTGTAGAAATAGTCATTTGGACGGTACAATCTGAAGGTGAGCAGGGTCAGTGGTGACCAGAGATGACTGGGACGTGAGGGTACAGAGGCTAAAGAATAACAAGGTTAATGCAAGAGCTAGAAGGGCTCCGGGGTGCTGTTGCTGGGGTTGAGTTGGGAAGATGCTCGGGTATTCAAAAGATGCTGGGGCTAAGAGGCCTTGAGGGATAACGGTGGCTGGGGGTGATGGTATTGGGAAGATGCTGAGGTGCAGAATGAGGATGAGTTGGCGTGACTGGGGCAGAGGTTTAGTTTTATGGGGACTGAAAATATTGGGGTGAGGAACTGGTGGGGGTGTGAGGGGAGACTGGCTGTTGACTTGGCTGGGGAAGTAAGAGATCATTAGGACACATGAGTGAGGATACGGTTAATGGCCTCATTGCCTTTCTTCAGGTTATTCCTCCATAGCTGCTCTGTGTTACGCTTCAGGGCCTGCAGAGACACGTGGTATTAGGGCCTTTTATCATCTCTCTGCAGCCCAGCCTGGCGACAGCTGCTTTTTCTTCCTCCCGCCAAGCAGCAAGGAAGGGAGCACGGACAGCTAGTCTGGCCGAGCACCACGTCCCACTTCTCGTCTCCCCCACAGCATCAGGGCAGAGTGTGCGTGACAGATGGCAGAGAAGTCTGCCCGGATCCCAAGCTGAGGTGCTCCACCAAGGAGAAGTGCTAATGCATCTCCCTGCTGGAGAATCGAAGCTCTAGACCCAACCAAGGAACAGGAGTACCAGGTTTTCCGCCAGCACAGGAAACCCTGCAAGCAGGATGAACTGCATGTGCCAGTAAAAAGGGGAAGGGGATGACCTCAGCTCTGCTCTGGACTCTAGGAGGGATGCGGTAGCTATCACTAAGATGTTATTCTTCCCTCTCCGTTCCGTTTCCCCTCCTTCTCCTCCTGACCACCTTGCTCCTCTTGTCGTGCCAGTCACCCCACTTCAGGCTGAGATGCTAGTATTTACCTCTCCAGTCCCCTATGCCATCACAGTTTTATTCTCACTGGTTTGTAATCCAGTGGCTTTTTACCTTGCTAACTCAGCCCCACTTCCCTGCTCCCACCCACCTCCAGCCTGGGTGCCCAGGGGCAGGCGCTGGGTCCAGGCAGGGTCCAGCTCTGCTGCCTGCCAGGACGGTCCCACCGGGGCCGGGAAGCTGGCAGGAGACACAGCGTGCCCCGTGCTGACACAGCCCTCCCCAGATTCATCTGCCAAGCTGACAAGTCTCTGCTGAAGTACGTGAGCTGAGACTTTTTAAAAACAAATTTATAACTTGGCTACGTCTTCTGGCATTGGGGTGACCTCCTCCTCTTTTGCCAAATTTCAAGCTCTTGCTCAAATGAACGGTTGCCTAATCTTGCCTTGAAAACCACAGAACCATTTTTACTGAAACTGCCCTCCCCTTTCCTCCTCCTAAAAGAAAATGGAGGGCGAAAGAATCAGCCCGAGGCCAAGCCTTGGCAGAAGACGTTTCAGCCTGGATGAGTAACATCTAACAAACTTACCAGCAACCGAAAGCAGGATCTTATAATGAGAACTGTCAGGCGGTGGTAATTACAAGCAGCGCTACCAACTCTGTCTGCAATGTGCATCACCCAGAAAAGGAGGGAAGTGCATAAATGGTAAAGATAATTTTACGTAACCTGAAGAATTGGATGCATGCCTCGGAATGTCTGTTTCTCGTCCTACTTCATCTATCGTTAACTTCCCTTCATTACTTCTCACTGCTCTTCCTCCTCTGCAGTTCCTGCCATCTGGAACAGCGCTCTTGTATTCTTCTATCAACTCTCTAATGTCAGGTTTTGGTGCAATACAAATCTGGGATCCCCTGTCTCTTGCTCTTACTTTTCTTCTCATTCTGCTAATATTAATGTCTGAAATGGTTTACTCAGAATCTTTGAGGATTGTTTTAAAAAGAATTATAAAAAGGATGTAAATCTATAAATGCATGTGATCCTGAATACATTGGCATTAATGATACTGACTTTCACTACACAATTTATGTAAAGATATTTCCTGATCATGAACTGTTACTTAAATTAGAAGCAGCCAAAAAATCCGTATGCCAAAGCCAGGGACATCTTAGATTAGGTCTATCTTAAAAAGACATCTTTAGTAAAATCTATTCTATTCCCAAATCAGAAATATTAATAGACGCTTCATTTCACTCAGTACCTGTTTTAAAATGATTTTTTTAAACTGCTGGTTTGCAAAAGATCTCCCTGGAAGAAGCAAGGAAGAAGTATTAACTTACAATTTAGCGTAGGAATGAGCTTTAGATAAAGCCAACTAAAAAATTGATACTTTATAACCCCCGTCTGTGGACACTGTTCGAATCTCATTTATATAATCTCCAGATATAAGCTTTAAAATAAGCTACTAAGATACTTTGGAGACTATGTTGCTGACCAGCCACTCAGGATAAACTATCCAAAACCATCCTCAGGTCAGCTTGCTCAGACAGCTCTCGCTTGGGTGCACAGGGGGTTAAAATTCTGCCCAGCCTGCTGGAGGAAGGATTCATCTGTTTCACAGCTGTAAATCCAGGAGACAGGTTTGTTATCTAATCTGATATCTTTCGTAACACAGGCTGTGGGACTTCCCTGGGTGATGTTTACGCAATTAGACCATAATCTTCTTGAAAAAGCACTACCCAGGCACAATTTTATGGTAGCTCCAGGTACTTCACACACTGAGCCCCCAGGTTTTGCATCTGTAATGCTTTCAGGTTAACTATGGGTGTAACTTGTGAGGACTTAATGTTACCTACACAGCTGGTGCCTTCTTAATGGTGATGAATGCCGGTGAGGATGTGGAGTTACCCAACTGCTAGGTAACACCAGCAGTTTAATCACGGTCATACTAATGGGCACCTCTGTTACCCAAAAGGAAAACTTTTTCCTCTCTGAGATGACAACTGTTCCACCAGCTGCAGATTTAAAAAGGAACATCTGTTTTGAAAATAGTCTATTAGATTTCAATAGCAGGCTCATTTATATAATATGCTGTTAAACTAATTTATAATCTACTAATCAATGCAATTACCTGTGTTTTCTATTAGTGAAAATCTCTTTTCCCAGTAACTTGGAGCAAAGGGAGCACACTGTGCTGAGGAGGCGTTTGCTTCCGCACAGCTGGTGAATCCTGCTCCGGAGACATTTGCAGACGTCATCGGAAAAGCGACTGAGACAGAATTGCAGGAAATTCACTTTTTTCTTTATTTATGTGTTTTATGATTCAAAACTCTCTTTACATGCTTTATCTTCCTGGTTTCTTCATTCACTGCCTTCTGGAGAAGGTGTATGTGATCCAGGTGGTCTGGTAGGTGGTACTGCGGATGAGAGGGTAGGTGGTACTGTGGAGTAGAGGGCTGTGGTGTGGTGGGACGATGTGAGGCACGTGGGGTGTGGGGAGCTGTTGGCTGGGTCTCATCCTATTTCCTTTCCATGTCTGTTTTCTGTTACCCAATTATTGGATAGTGCTTGTGGGAGACGAGCTCAGAAGGAGAATGGTTAATTGTTCATTGGTGCCTCCTGGGGAGGATCTGAGCCCAGAGAGGGTCAGGAGCGGACAAGGCGACAAGCCAGTCCCCAGAGGCAGGGAAGGGGCAGGGAGACGATGAGTGCTGCTGAGCCAGCCAGGTTTAGCTCTCTAGGCTGTATTTCCATCGAACTTCAGCTGGGAAATAAAACACATTGCTACATCTCTGAAAAGCACAGTCAGCCTGAGGGCTTGAGCTGGCCACATGGCAAGAGGGTAGGAGAGACCCAAGCAACATACTGTATCTGCACTTTTTAAAGCAAACTCCTAGTATGAAAATCATAGCACAAACCCTTTGGTTTCCTTAATGTCACTGCCACAGCTGGGCGAGCTGGAACAATATCTTCATTGTATTCAAATGCATATGTGGTCCCAGGTTTCTGCATCCCTTTTCCCGTTACTGTGCGGTACCGGGACAGCTGTGGGGTAGTACAAGCTCTCCTTTAATCAGCCTTGTTCCAAGGGAGGCCTGGGAATTGCAAGATCACGGATGCCAGCTTGTGAAACTGCTGAATGAATCAGGCAGGAGCAGGTTTGTTTACAGGGAAAGGTGGTACACAACCTGGGCAAGACAGAATGAGGAGAGACAAAATGCAGGTGCTCTGCTCCAGCCAGAACCGAGATCAAATATACTTTCTAAACAAGCTCAGCAATAGATCTCCTGGATGTTGAGAACCAGATGTAAAGACGATTCATGTGCTTACAAACTGAACATTACAAAGCTGGACATTAAGGAATGGAAGCTGGACTCCGTGTTAGGCATCCACCTTCCCTGCATGCAATGTTTAAGAGAACTCATATGATGTCAAAGGGATCCAACATGCCAACATGTAGAGCAAGAGCCACGTGATACAAGGCTGTGTTGTGGGAAGCTACTTGGAATGAACCAGCAAGAAGTTCTAGGGACAAGCATAGATTAAAATTTTGCCTTTCGAGGTTTTCATTGCCTTGCTTTACTGAGGGTCCCAGAGGCTTCCCTTGAGCCCAGCTGTCTTTGCAATTCATTTCTTTCCTGGAAGAAAGGCTCAAGCTTATTTTAGAAGAGAGAAGGTGGTTGATGGTGTCATGATAGGGCATATTGCATGGGGTCTAACACACTTGTTCCATATCCCTGCTGATTTTGAGTGATTTCTGTGTCCCCAGGTGTTCAAGTCTCCAGTCCCGAGTTGTGCAGCACCCATGAGCAAGTAAGAAGCTGTGCTCCTGTGACTGCAAATTGGTGCCATCAGCTGAAGAAGGTGACCTAGCCCTGACATCTGGGCCATCACGCTGGCCCACCTGACCTGTGCCTGCTGCACAGCCCATATGCCCAGGATGTGGAGGGCCTGCTGTGAATCCCCGCCTTACTCGGAAAAGTTAGAGTGCAACCAACATGTCTGGGTTATAGATTACTTGGAATAACACCATGATTTGCTGATCTTCCTATACACGCTTGGATTATCAAGCAGCCAAGGATCAGAGAGTGCTGGGGCTGAAGACACGAGTACTTCTTCTGGTGTGGGAGAGTAATAGGCAGGTAAGAGGTGGATTTTCCTCCACTAAACCAGCTTAACAAGCGAAATAGTACTCAGACTCCTTCTTGCTTTCTTTACACCCATGATTAGTTGTCGTTGGCTGCATTACTTTGGACTTAGGTGCTCTGATGTCTCATAAACAGCTGAGAAATCAACTCTCAGACCTGGCTCTGGGCATTCACTTGAACCTCAGAGGTGTGTGGGTGGGATGAAGGAGGAGAAGTATGCAACAAAGGTTAGCAATAACTAGAATTTGTAGCCTTTGAATCTCTGAAGGTTTGGGTTTTTTTTCTCCTTCATTCAAAGCTGACAGGCCCTGAGACGTCAGCTGTCTCGCATTTTTTAATTTCTATTTTAAGCAGGCTGTATGTGATAAGCAAGCAGCAACCACGCCATTAAATGTGAAATTTGCAGAAAGGGTGTGCGCAGTCTGCCCTGTGCTGCTTCCAGGAGAGCTGTTGGCTGCGGAGGTGCAGTCAGGTTACCCCAAAGGGTACTCATCAGTCACCCAAGTGTTAACCTTTCATAGGATGTATTTCAGGAGTGTTGCCTCTCCTCATCTTGGTCTCCTACACCAACACGCAGATCTCCTCTTGGATAGGAGCCATCTCTGCCTGCTTTCCGACAGCTCAGTGTAGGAAAACACCCAGACCCTTTGCACTGTGCAGGCCATGGCAGTGGTCCTGCTGCCGAGCTCCTGTGAAAGTGGCCCGTGCTCTTGTTTTCTCCATCTTATCTCGGCCGATGGCAGAAGCTTCTGTGCAGAGACCAGAGACGGCGTGTGCATTTGCAGAGTAGCACAAAGGGCTCTCTAGGCTGTAGCGTAATCCAAACAATAGACCCATAACAGATAAGTCACAGGAGACAGAGCTGGCCAAAGCTTTAGGCAGAAGTATGCCAGTGAAGTATAGAGAATATAGGTGGGGGGGTGAGTGCACTTTTATCTAATTCAGCACACTATCTTATCTGGTGCCAGGGGACAGCAGCTACAGCTGCTACATGTCTTCATATATCTTCTGTGAACAGCATTAAAAGCCATCCAAGTCCAGCCACCCACAAGAGTTACTGGCCAAAGCCCCACAGAACAGTTGGGGTATAGGAAACACTTTGAAACATTACATTAAGGGTTTTTTTGCTGTGATTTAGGGAACAACCCACTCATTTACCTAACGGGGCAGTGATTTCAAGGGAGGCACAGAACTGGTAGAAAATACTGAGAAAAGTCTGAGCTATTTCTGAAGCAACTGAAATTCTGTATTACAAATTACAGAATTCGTTTGCTTTTGTGTTACAGTTCTATTTATTACAGATACTACATTTATATTTACAGTTCGAATGTTTTCTGGAGTGACTTTCCAGACTCTGGCACCACATGCAGTGTAACAAAAAAGCCTGATTTGATGACAAGGCGTATAGAAGCTTCCCAAGATACTTGTTGATAAGAAGAAGCATGGGTGAGGGTGGGCACTGCTCAGGGCTCCAGCCCTACAAAAATGCCAGTGCCTGCCCAGGACACCCATGTATCCAGTCTCAAAAATGAACTTTTGTTTCCATATTTGTCCACTCGGTGGTGCTAAAACAACACCATCCCTTTTTTAGCATTTTCTCACTTCCCATGTCAGGCAGAGAGTATCTGCGCTCTTCTGGGATGTTCGTCACCGCTTTAAAAACTACCTCTGCAAATCCAATAGCCAGGAAACCTAATTAGCTCCCTGGGTCGCTGCTTCATACCCTGGTGATTCCAATGGGATAGAGATAAGCAACACAAAAGACTCGTCATGCCTAATTACATAGGAAGAGATTAGCAAATCCACGATCTGATCTTTTTTTCCTAATGCTGATTACAATTTAATTAATTTGAGATTCTGTGATGATTTTAGAGAAAAAGTGAATGGGACAATTTCAAATTTTGTCACTGAAACTATTTTTGTTTTCAAAAACAGCTGAGTGAGAAGAATTGGTGCTGCTAGGCAAAGTTTGAGGGAAAAAACCATTTTTTTCTGTTAATCAACTGATACGAAAAAGATGGGTGAAAAAAACCAAAGTTTAATCTGTGACACACAAGACTCTTTGGATTCAATTCATTTTAAACCTGTGTGTATCATTAGAGGAGATGTCCTGCTGGAAAGGTCTGTGTGTTTGGGACGCCATGAAAGCACCTCCAACGCCAGACAGGCTGTTAAGAGGTCTCTCCCCTTCTCCAGGTGGAGTAACTGGCCAGGGGTCAGCTCGGAGAAGGGATGCAGGGATGCCAACCTCACTGAATGAATGGGTCTATGGAGCGACAGGTTGAGCATTTCATTTTACCTGAATGCCAGGGCTGTGTCCAGGCTTCTCCCGCAGTGGGGAATAGAGCCTGCCCAAAACCTGAACTGACTTGTGTGCTGTCTCTGGGTATTTACAGGGAGGTGAGATGAACCCGAGCCTCAGCATCCAGCGCAGAGCTGGTGTGGAGCTGCACAGAGTGAGAAGGATCAGGATTTGAGCAGCCAGAAATGTTTCCTAACCCTAATTCTCAGAGTATGTCTGACGTTAAAATCAGTGAGAAAAAGCTACATAGCTGTGGTGGGTTGACCCTGGCTGGATGCCAGGCACCCACCAAAGCTGCTCTGTCACTCCCTCCTCACTTGGACGGGGCGGGCAGGGGGAATATAGCAAAAGGCTGGTGGCTTGAGATAAGGACAGGGAGGGATCACTCACCAATTAATGTTATGGGCAAAACACATTTGACTTGGGGAATTTGTTACTGATCAAATCAGAGTAGCATAATGAGAAATAAAAAATCTAAATCTTAAAACAACTTCCCTCTGCCCCCCACCCTGTTCCTTCTTCCCAGGCTCAACTTCACTCCTGATTTTCTCCTCCCCCAAGCAGCGAGCAGCGCAGGCGGATGGGGAATGGGGGTTGTGGTCAGTGCATCACGTTTTATCTGCTGCTCCTTCCTCCTCAGGGGGAGGACTCCTCACACTCTTTCCCTGCTCCAGCGTGGGGTCCCTCCCATGGGAGACAGTCCTCCATGAACTTCTCCAATGTGAGTCCTTCCCATTGGCTGCAATTCTTCACAAACTGCTCCAGCTTAGGTCCTTTCCATAGGGTGCAGTCCTTCAGGAACAGACTGCTCCAGCATGGGTCCCCCTCAGGGTCACAAGTCCTGCCACCAAACCTGTTCCAGTGTGGGCTCCTCTCTCCATGGGTCCACAGGTCTTGGCAGGAATGTGCTCCAGCACAGGCTCTCCATGGGGTCACAGCCTCCTTTGGGCATCCACCTGCTCTGGTATGGGATCCTTCATGGGCTACAGGTGGATATCTCCTCCACCATGGACCTCCATAGGCTGCTGTGGGACAGCCTGCCTCACCACAGTCTTCACCATGGACTGCAGGGGAATCTCTGCTCTGGTGCATGGAGCACCTCCTCCCCTTCCTTCTTAACTGACCTTGGTGTCTGCAGAGTTGTGTCTCACATATTCTCATTCCTCTCCCCAGCTGCAGTTGCCCGGTTGTGCAGCAACTTTTGTCCCTTCTTAACTATGTTTTCCCAGAGGTGCTACCACCATCACTGATGGGTTCGGAGTTGGCCAGCGGTGGGTCCGTGTTGGAGCCGGGTGGCATTGGCTCTATTGGACATGGGGGAAGCTTCTGGCAGCTTCTCACAGAAACCACCCCTTAGCACCCCTGCTACCATAACCTTGCCAAGCAAACCCCATACAATAGCATGTGATGTGATTACATTTATTATATTGATTCTTGTAATATAACTCTGTGCAGGCAATTGCAATAGTACCTCTGAACTCTGGTTTTATGAAAAAACTCCAGGTATCCTCTGCAATCAGAAGCAAACAGGTGGTTACATCCTTGCAGACAATGCTATACTTTGTTCTCCCTCTTCCTACCAGTTTTTACTTTACTAACTTCCTGTGACTAGAAACAGTACCGGGAGTTAATGGACTGATTCATAGTTTATGACTTGCTGATGCAGAAGGACCTTTTAATCATTTAAAATCTCTGTGAAGAGCCTGGCTCAGGCTCCAGGAGTGTGGCTGTGTGCCAGGGACGTGACCAGGCTGTCCTCTGTGGTGGTACCATGCTTGGTGTGTGTGAGTGACACTGAGTCAGGCAGCACCTGTGCTCTGCCAGGGATGGACTTCTTCCAGTTCACAGGCTTCCCAGGAAATACGGATTCACCTAAACCCTGGCTTCTCTCGTGCTGTGAGTCAAAAAAGAGACCCCATAACTTCCCCTGCTTGATACACTTCTGCTGTAAAAGCAAATGTTCACCACAGAAACACTCTGGTTCTGCAGCAGTGGTGTGCCTCCCTCCTCTGAGTCCTTGGCTCCACAGGCTGGGGAGATCCATCTTCAGTCCACGAACTCTCACATCCCTTCAGCTTCAAAGATGATTCCCACAAACTCTGAGGGGAATCCTGCCAAATTTCCTGGCCCCCCCTTAGAAAGCTCGTTCCCCAGAAAGCAATCTGAAACCTCACTGAGGATTCCACTGAAGCCTCTTTGGCAATAAAATCCCACTGTCGCGCTGCGGGATAGATCATACTCTGGAAATACAGCCCTTGGTGGGAACAGCCAGATCATTTTGATTAGCTTGACTACTTGTCTTGTGAAATTTGGCACTTCGTAAGTGTGTCAAAAGTTAAAAGTTTCTACGTGTCTGAACCCACCCGTAGACTGCTCAGCTTTCCAAAACCCTGGTGTGTGAAACACACTGTTGTGCTCTTCTGCAGGACCACCCTCCCAGAGAGCAGTTTCTCGCTATGCCCTCTCACCCTGTCTGGCTGCCCAAACAGCAGGCACCTTCTGCATTTTACTTGTTGGACATACAGGATGAAGACGAGATGGCAGAACTGTTGCTAATGTATGAGATGCAGCTCTCATGACCTGTGGGTACCTGGATTTTCCTGCTCAGAAGTGGCAGTGGGGACAGCAGTGCCTTGAGTCACAGGGAGGAGCAGCCCAACCCAAGACAAGGTGAGAAGAGGCTCTTTGGGACCGCTGCATGTGGCCACGCAGCCTGGGCCTTCTGGGCTGGTGTTTTATGAGCTGAGGCCTGCCAAATGGTCATCTACAGATAGTTTTTAGTATCCTGCTAGGAATATGTTATTGCCATAGCTCATTCTGTGTAATTATTCCAGTAAAACAATGACCCTTTCCTGATTATGAGCCAACAATGTGCTCCTGTGGCCAAGAAGGCCAATGTCATCCTGGGGTGCATCATGAAGACTGTGGCCAGCAGGTCGAGGGAGGTTATCCTGCCCCTCTACTCTGCCCTGGTGAGG
>VXAK01007188.1:257475-269086 GCA_013399435.1 Arenaria interpres | reverse complement strand
AAAAAAAAAAACACTCAGAAGCAGTACATTAAAAAAAAAAACAAACAACAAACAAGCTTATGGGTTCTGATCCCCTGCCCCAGAAGAGAACGTTTCAGTTTCATTTCTCTGCAGTTCTACCTAATCCTGTCCTCGATGAAACAAAAGTGAAAATGGACAGAAACAAAAAGACAAACATATTTGAACTGCTGTGTTGACCTATAACTTCCTGCTGTAGAACTTCTTGTACCTTCTGCTGCTCCTAGAACCGGCAGCAGAGTGCCCCAGGCAGCCCACAGGTCTGGTTTGTGGGAACCTCTGTTGGGCTCCTGCCTTTGGTACAGAAACCACGCACTCAAAAGCATGTAGATCTGGAGAAACCATAGACTTATTTACCATTTTCCCTCGCCCACTGGTTTTAGTTACATTAGCCTCCCATGATGCTACAGAAACATAAGATTAGAACCAGATTTGTTTTCTCTTATCTGTCCTAATAGCCTCGGAACAGGCTCATCAGCAACTTAACACTCACTCTCTTACAAATTAACAGAGAGAAAAAGACACTTCAGAGTGGTGCATGCAACCCATTTTAAATGTCTGCTGCAGGATTTAATAAAAAACACAGTCTAAAAGCACCTTTTTCTTTTCATTTGACTATAAAGACTGATCAACTCAGATAAATATCTCTATCCTACAGCTCTTCTGCATTTTACTAGATGATTCTCTCTTGCTAATTGCATCACTGTAACCTTTGTCCTTCTCTTGCCTGACATTCAAATTCTGCACCCTTCTTTTGGTGTTTCCTAAGAGTTTTGCTGGTCAGCAGCTCTTTTTGTTTCCAGAGCTGTTGTAGCGTGCCTGCCTTCTGTAGCCTTCCACAGTGCCTGTCATAGTGTTACATTACAGAAGACAAACACACACAGCTTTGCAGAGGCTTGCCTTTTGTTCTGATATTTATTGAACAGAAGAAATTGGTTTGCAATGAATTTTGTAGAGCTTATCTTTATCTATGAAAAAGCCATAGTCCTTCTGGCTGGGGCTGGGCAAATATACTGTAATGTGGGAGGGCTGACAACTTGCAAATGATGTAGCTGACAACTTGCCCGCTGAAGAGTTACTTGTGTATAATAACTAAAGGGACAAAACAACGTTTGAAAAACAGGATGTTGCATAAATGTGCTTATTTTCTGTGTGCAGAAGATTAGCATTGGCTAGAAAGGAACTGACTGGAGGGGGAAAGAGAGATTTGAAAGGCCAGAAACAAAAGCATAGCACTCACAATGGGTATGTATTTCAATCTACAAAGCCTTGGCCCGTAGGTCTACATGTCTGGATGCAGGATTGAGCAGCTTCGTACACACATGCAGCGTTCTACTTCAAAACATATTAATTTTCTTAATTACTCCATAGGAGGCAGCAGAAGGGAAATCACTGTGGTAACACTGAATGTGCTAAGGTCTGAAGTATGCTGCATCTTCTGTAGCGACTGCTGCATATTGAGAAATGCAGCTTCAGAAGCAGTAACCTCATGAACTGCCCGGGCATGAATACAGCTATTGTTTCCAAGTAAGAAAAACAGACCCACAGAAAACAGAGAAACTCCTACAGACCTGGGCCAATGCCAAACTGTTGTATATTCTTTCAGAGGAAGATAACCTGCTTAATTTTGGCTACGTTCTCACGGTAGCTTATTTTATGTTTATAACTGAGTGGCCAAGTGAAGGAGACTGCGTTCTGGAGACCTACAGCGTGTGTTTGACAAAGCTCAGACACAAACCAGCTTCGTGGTTAGATGTCTATTCCAAACTGTACTAGGAAGAGCTTTGAGACAGGATAAAACTTAACTTTCTCTAAAATATAACGAAGGAAGTCATAGGGGGAGGCAAGAAGGCCAGTGTCAACCCCCAAGATGTTACTCAGACCCATTCAGATTCATTTGTACTTCTCAATGTGCAGGTGGTGCTAGAAATGATGCTGTGTGCTGAAGGCTTCGAAACATTTGATACTAAGACACATGGACTTCTGTGCCAGCCCTTAGTCAGTAATTTTATCTCCACTATTACCAGATCCTGAAGAGAGCACAGCACCTTGAATCTCAGAAATTGTGGTCTTGTCTTTTTTGAATAAGTGCCTTACTCTCAGAGCAGAGTAAAATCCATCTTCCTGTCTACATACAACGTTAATGTTTTCTAAAGTAATGACTTCTTAAAGCCTCAGAGGGTGGGACTCATTTTCCAGATGCTGTACAAGCATATTTTACCAGGTTTTCCTATTTGTTGAAAATTGCTTTTGTGTGCTAGCAATGGGATGTTTTATTTTGTTTCTTTAAGATCGCATAATGGAAGGACAGAAGAATCTTACATTTTCCCTTCTCCTCACATTTTTTGATCCCGATGATCTTTAGGACAGTCCTTTCCCAGCTGAAAATGGTCAGTGTCTGCTGAAATTACTCAACACAGAAACAAGGAATCCTTTGCTCT
Organism: Arenaria interpres; assembly: GCA_013399435.1. Taxonomy (NCBI): domain Eukaryota; kingdom Metazoa; phylum Chordata; class Aves; order Charadriiformes; family Scolopacidae; genus Arenaria; species Arenaria interpres. The sequence continues at coordinate 266,627 of VXAK01007188.1, read as the reverse complement.
TCCAAGGCTGCTCTACCCTCTGTCTGAGCAGCATCGTGGCACAATGACCTCAGCATCCACCTCCCGCTCCCCCGGCCAGCAGTGCTCGCTGGCACTCTGAATTTCTGGCCCAACAATGTTTCTCTTTGGATGAAAACATTTTTCTTTTCTTTTTCTCCCCAAAAACCCCTTTGTTCATAAAATAAGAATTGAGTCACTTTTTGGATTATCACAATTAGTAACATTGATCTTCAGATAATAGGTCCAGATTACTGTATTAGAGGTCCGGGTGACTTCTGTTGCATAAACAGATTATCTGCTACCTGGGAGCTCTGGTACTGGCTGGTACTGGGATAAATGGGATTTTTAGGTCAGTGCAGCCACTGGTTGATGTTAAATTAAGCCCTATCAGTATGTTCTTTGTTTTCTGAGTCTGAGGTGGTCCTTCTAAATGAGTGCACCAGCAATGGAGCAATTTTCCTTCCTACTCTACTAAAAAAAAAAGGAAGAGAGTTATTCAGCAGGACACCCAGTGTGTTTTTTAGCCTGACTTTGGCATCTTGTTTATGCAATCATTTTTTGTATAAGAATGTATCTGTCTGTCTACTCTACCCTGTAACTTTTCTAGTGTTTAACAGCAAATTTGTCAAAATTTGACAGCAAACTCCAGCTGTTGGAAACCCAGTTTTCTAACCTTTTCACTAAATAGCTACGTATATTTACTCAATTAGCACTTGTTGTCTCCCCTTCTCCCCCCACCCCCCCAATTTATGCATATTCAATGGGTATTGGTATGTGGGTTAATATTCAATTTGTAGCTGCTAGACAAAACATACTAGCTTAGCCCCTTATCAAAGGCTCATCACCCTTCTTCCTGTTTTCACTGTGTTTTCCCTTCTAATAGACTTTCTTGAAAATATTACAAATTTAACTTTTTTTCTTTTTTTCCCAGTAGTGCATGTTGGATTACGTTTCACTTAGTCACTCTGTAAGTACTAAAAAGACAAAGGGCTTTCAGTACAGCTATGATTCCTCTTATTTCTCAAAATATCCTTAAGAAACACAGTATTGTGCAACAATACAAAAAGGAGAAACCCAGCTTCACTCAGGCTGCAGTTTTACTACCATTTGGCAGCAGGATTACCCTAAACAGCCCCTGCTCCTGTCATTGAATCCCGTGTCTTGCTGCACGTGTTAGTGCCATCATTGTTCAAGCAGAGCTGATTTATCACTTCTTCAGTTTGTGCACAGGGGTTTTTTTTATCTTTGGTTTTGCTGCAAACCACAGACCGGTTCCCCATTAGCTGCACTGGGAACTCAGGCACAGCTCAGATTGCTGGTTTTGCTTCCACAATTAGGGCCTTATTTTGCATGTGACTGAAGCTCCTCTTTGCACGCAGGTTTTTGAAAGTCAGTGACTTATGTGCCATTTGAACCCATGATGTAGATACCAGGGAAGCTTCACCTTCCATCTGTAACCTCTGAACGGATGATCTAGTTTCCGAGGTAGCTGGCCTTTTAAATGGAATACTTCATCAGGGCAGTGACCCAGTTTCCAGGTAAAGTGCGATGCAATCACATTTGGCGTGATCCACAAACCATTTGTACCCTCCTGAACCTAACAGTAGTCTTAGGAGTAAACCTCCAGTGTAATCCTCAAGAAATGAAACAGTGCCACGTCTGAGTCGCTTTTCAGTCGAAGGAGTATTGACAGAAAAGATTCCTCAAGAACTTGAATAGCAACAGCCGGTTCAACTACCGCAAATCAGATACCTTAGGAAGGATCTAACATTTGCAGAGAGATGATGGGGAGTAAATGAGGGAAATAAGATCTAGAGAAATTTTCTTACTATGGCAGCAGGAAGTAACTTGGAGTCGGAGTAGAAAACCTGCTGTTTAGAAAGACAACTCCTTTGGAAGACCCAGGAATGTGGAGATCTGAGTTTACACAATTTGACTCAGCTGAATACATAGCCTTTTGATTTCCTTAATATATAGGTGGTCTTCTTCCCACCTAAATATAGCTTATTTTAGTCCAGTCATCTCTGTTTTGGCATTCCTCATATTCCTATCTCCTGCTGAATGTAATGGTTATTATACCATCAGGAGAACAAAATTCTCTTCCTAGACGCAGAGAATAAAACTGAGAAGTGAGCAGATTCTCAAATCTAAAGAGGGAATTGAACTCAACATTTACCAAGATCTTCCTCCAACTCATTCCAACTCTTTTTTATCCTCCAAGTAAATAACAATGAAGGAGAGCTTCTGATTGATTTAAAAGCCTCAACTTGTTCAGTGTGGCTTTGATATGTTCTTGAGGCTATTTATGGCTTATGGGAGAATTTAGCTGAGCACTAAATGTGAGAAAAGAAAACCCATAACTGATTTAGGTAAACTCTAACATTTGTACTGGTGATCCTTTGTGTAGGAGGATGTGGAAAACAAAACTCTGTCTGGGTGCAAAGGGAATGGAAACTTTCCAGATTGTGAATGTACTGACCTTCAGTAAGGGAGCAGCAAGAGGTACGCTCTGGGTTTGGGGGTTTTCTTCTTAAACATTTGAGGTTATTACAATGAGTCATGGATGCCCTTCGTGTCTAGATATGATATTTGTCCCTTGTGAGCTTTTTAACCATTTTTTTGCTATATGCCCAAATGCAATTAAAAGTCTCATTTGACAAAAAGAAAAAAAAAAAGTGAATAGTTATCTCTGGTCAAAGAAAGGTGTCCTGTTGCTGCGTTTAGTCAAAATAAAGTGGGCAGTTTGCATCCACCCAGATTACCAAAACATAGTTGTCTGATCTCATGTTTACAGGATGTCAGAGCTACTCTGCTCTTGGGACTTGGCTTCATGTGTAAATTAAATAGATAGTGCAACTTTATCTACAGTTAATATTTTCTATCTCAAGTTGTTTTTTTCCTTTTTTTTTCCTTAATATGTATTTTTTTCCTATTTCTCTCATTATTATCCTCCTCTTATGTCGTGAAGGAGTTGATATGCCATATCTTCCAAAGAAAACTTGGTCAGTAGTTTTTTTGTGGGATGTTAATTATCATCTTAAATCAGTTCAACAGATTAAATCTTCCTCTTTACTGCTGGAAAGGGAGGTGATGCTTGCAATGAAGCTAATGCTCCAAAGTTCAAAACAAGTAAATCATATTCCATGGAGGCATTAGATACCCTTGGGAAGCTGAAATATGTGGGCACCAGGCAGCAATAGCAGGTTTTATTTTTTAATACAGGTTTTATAGGTGGGTTTAGATTTGTGGAAGAGGGGGTACAGGCATCTCCTTCCATCTGTCAGTTCACTAGCCGAGTAGTGTGGCTCCCTGATGAAGCCTTTTGAGGCCCTGGAGAAATGCCATGTTTCTCACTCCTACAAGCAGCTTGGAATTAAGAAAGTTTCTGTTATTTCTATATATCAACAACCAGGCAGGCTATAGATACAGTCAAAGTAATACATTTAATGTTCTAGGCAGTACTTTTTCTTCACCTAACTGAACACTTGGCCCCAAGACGAAATAGCAACTACAGGTTATGTTCTTGGCTAGAATTAAAGCTCAGAACAGTATTACTGAAACTGCAGATTATGTTTTATCTTATCCTCGGTGGCACTGACATGATGAATTTGCTACTTTGAGCTGATTGGATCTCCAGAAAACATGTAAGATAAAACCCATGGTTAATATTTGTGCGTGTCAGGTTGTTAAGGTTGTGCGTGTGTAATTTCACTGAATTTTTTAGAGTTGGAGGGGACCATAGAGATCATCTAGTCCAACTCCCCTGCCAAAGCAGGACTACCCAGAGCGTGTCAGAGCATGCCACTCAGGACTGCATCCAGGCGGGTCTTGAAAATCTCCAAAGAAGGGGACTCCACAACCTCCCTGGGCAGCCTGTTCCAGGGCTCTGTCACCCTCACCGTGAAAAAGTTTTTCCTCATATTCGAGTGGAACCTTTTATGTTCCAACTTGTGCCCATTGCCCCTTGTCCTCTCACTGGCAGCCACTGAAAAGAGTCTGGTTCCCTCCTCCTTCAGCCCGCCCTTGAGATACTTGTAGGCATTAATAAGGTCTCCCCTCAGCCTTCTCTTCTCCAGACTAAAGAGTCCCAGCTCTCTCAGCCTCTCCTCATAAGGCAGATGCTCCAGTCCTTGAATCATCTTTGTAGCCCTACGCTGGACTCTTTCCAGTAGTTCCCTGTCCCTCTTGAACTGGGGAGCCCAGAACTGGACGCAGTATTCCAGTTGTGGCCTCACCAGTGCAGAGTAGAGGGGCAGAATGACCTCCCTTGACCTGCTGGCCACACTCTTCCCTATGCAGCCCAGGATTCCGTTGGCCCTCCTGGCCACAAGAGCACACTGTTTGCTCATTGTCATTTTGCTGTCAACCAGGACCCCCAGATCCTTTTCTTCAGAGCTTGTCTCCAGCAGGTCCATGCCTAACCTGTATTGGTGCCTAACATTCTTCTTCCCCAGGTGCAGGACCCTACACTTTTCCCTGTTGAACCTCATGAGGTTCTTCCTTGCCCAGCTCTCCAGCCTGTCCAGATCTCGCTGGATGGCAGCACGGCCCTCTGGGGTGTCAGCCACCCCTCCCAGTTTGGTATCATCAGCGAACTTGCTGAGGATACACTCTGTCCCCTCATCCAGGTCACTGATGAATATATTGAACAGCACTGGACCAAGTATTGACCCCTGGGGGACACCACTGGTTACAGGCTTCCAGCTTGAACCTGCTCCATTAATCATTACCCTTTGGGTCCTGTCGCACAGCCAGTTCTCAGTCCACCTCACTGTTCCTTCATCCAGCCCACACTTCCTCAGTTTCCCAATGAGGATGTTATGGGAGACAGTGTCAAAAGCCTTGCTGAAGTCAAGGTAGAGGACATCTGCTGCCCTCCCCTCATCCAACCAACCAGTTATAGCGTCATAGAAGGCTATCAGATTGGTCATACATGATTTACCCTTGGTAAACCCATGTTGCCCACTTCCAATAATCCCCTGCTCTTCAACTTGTTTGGAGATGACATCTAGAATGAGTCTCTCCATTATCTTCCCAGGGACAGAGGTGAGACTAACTGGTCTGTAGTTCCCAGGGTCCTCCTTCTTGCCCTTTTTGAAGACTGGAGTGATGTTGGCCTTCCTCCAGTCCTCAGGCACCTCTCCTGTTCTCCATGACTTTTCAAGGATGATAGAGAGCAGCCCAATTGGTAAGGCTGAAATCCTACTGAGACATTCCGACAGTCACTTATGGTAGTGAGAAGCTAGGTAACAGTATTTTTTCGGTAATTTATGGGAGAAAGGAGCAGTAGCAATGGAAAGGCAAGAAACAGTGCCTTTTCTCCCTCGCTCCTCTTCACAGATGTTGAGGGATGTGTTACAGAGGTGCTATTAAAGCCAGATGTTTTAATGCAATGGAAGACAGTAAACTGGAGAAGTCATCAGAGAAGGATGACAGCATGGGGAGACTGACATTCATCAGGCCTCTTGGAGAAGAATTCTGGACACGTGGTTACATCAGGTACTCCAGGGGCTGTCAGTGCTACTTCATGTTGGCATTGATACTGCACTCCTGCTGCAGGGTCACAGCCTTCTGCCTCCAGAAATTTGCTGAATCAACTTTGTTGTTTCAGTCAACACTGCCATTAGGTGTATTGTCATAAACACATCAAAACCAAGCTTTTAGTAGCACTTTGACCTCTATGGTTAGATGGGACTCCTTAAGTAAACAGTTTCTCTTGGTTGAGGACAGCTTTATCTGAATGCAGCCTTCTTCCCCCCTCTCCAGAGCCAAGAATCTGCAAAAGAGTCTTGGAGCACAAGTCTTACGAGGAGAGGCTGAGGGAGCTGGGGTTGTTCAGCCTGGAGGAGGCTGAGGGGAGACCTTATTGCTCTCTACAACTACCTGAAAGGAGGTTGTAGAGGTGGGGGTTGGTCTCTTCTCCCAAGTCACAGGCGACAGGACTAGAGGAAATGGCCTCAAGTTACACGAGGGGAGGTTCAGGCTGGATATTAGGAAAAATTTTTTTCACCGAAAGGATGATCAGACATTGGAATGGGCTGCCCAGGGAGGTGGTTGAGGCACCATCCCTGGAGGTGTTCAAAAGATGGGTTGATGTGGTGCTGGGAGATACGGTTTAGTGATGGTGTTGCTTTTTGTTTGTTGTGTGGGTGTTTATTTTTGTCAAAATTAGGTTGACGGTGGGACAAGATGATCTTTAAGGTCCCTTCCAACCTAGAAGATTCTGTGATTCTGTGAAAATCAAGTGCCTTGTTTCAGTTCAGCAATCCTACTGTTTTTAAGGTCAGGACTGTAATCTTGGAAGCTTCCTGCAGCAGGTGAAATGGCTGGAATTAAGGATCAGTCCCACTGCGATGTGCCACAGCTTGAGAACCAAAGCCAAAGCCTGCATTTAGCCTGAGTAGGACTTGAGCACCCCTGTTCCCCTCTCTCTCTGTGTCTGGAGAGTTACCTTGGTCCCAGGTTGAAGCTAGACTCAGGATGCTGATGATAATTCTTCAGGAATTTCAGCCCTGAGAAGAAACCTTTAGTTATGGTTTTACATCGTGTCCTTTGGGGAAAGGCCTATCCATCATTGCAGCTAAGTAGGTGGGGAAAGTTCCCTCTTATCTCTTTCTCTGAAACGCAAAGGAATTGCTGGGGATGGAGAACTGGGGGAGCTGCTACTATACTCCCGGAGACAAAGACAGTAGAAAAAGCCTGGCAGCTCAGGGCAGCTACACCTCTTTCTCTGCTATTACAAACATTTTAGCCTCCTTTTTTGTTCCTCCTCCTCCCTTCCTCCTCATTGCGACATGAGGCTTGCCAAGGAGAAAGGGAGAGCCTGAAACTGCTCACCCTGAGGCCTGGGAGGGGAGGAAAGAGCAGTTTCTATTGCCAGATTGGAAGGAGACCGAAGGGTACAGATATGGCTGGGGGTGGAGTGGCACAAGGGAGGGATGCAGGCTGTGGGGACTTAAGGAGGAACCCTGGATTAATTTGCCTTGGGAGAATGTAGGGTAAAAAATCAAGAATCTGTTACAACAGATTCAATGTAACTTCATCTGGGGAGTCCTGCTTGTCCCCAAACTGGGAGTGCTTCCAGCTTGCTCTGTGAAAGTCATTTTTTAAGCAGTTGCAATTAAAGCCACACACACACATATGTACACAGCTCAGTTCCTTACGTGCCATTAAACAGTTCCCTATGTCCAATAAAACTCTAAATCCCACACCCCATCGCTCTTCAGATATGGTATTTGGAGAGCTGACTCAATTTTTGAACCTTGTCTTATGCATGTCAGCAGCTTCCTTAAAATGGCACACCAGAAATCTGATAGCCATTTTAAACTTTTAAAAGAAAAGGAGTTTTTAACCTTTTTTTTTTTTTTTGTGCTACTGCTGAAACAGCAAACGTTTCTATGTCTATAATTATGTGAAGTTAAAGGATGTTACAGTAGTAGCTATACTATACAAGCTGTCACCGCAGCTAGATGTCTGAAATTTGACAGATAGTATTGTTATATATGATAAATGTCATCCCATATGACAGGAAATTTGAAACAGTTTTAGAAAAGATATGAATGACTCTCTTGCAAATTCATCTTACTGGAACTCTGTTACAGAAAATTACCCACTAGTGTCATAATGCTCTGTTCAGTTACGCTTCCTTTATTTTTACTCTTCAGTTCTCAGTTGTGTAAACACCCTACTACCATTCTGTCATCACAAAAAGGGGCTTTTTCTTAAACTTGTATCTGCTGTTTCTTTATAGGAAATGCCAGACCATGACTGTGCTGGGAGATTCTGAGCTTTGGTCAGTGTTCTGTTACCTGCTGTGGAAGTTTTTCAGATTTCTACATGCAGCAATACTTTCTTAAACCCCTCTGGTGGAAATTTATATTCTGTCTTCCTCCTGTTCTTCCCCTGTGATTTTGAATGACTGCAGCCTTTCACTGGTCCCCCCTTGCACTCTGCAGAGCTGCCTATATTAGGAAATGTGGCCAAGCAACCGTTTGACACTGGTGTCAAGGAGAAAAGGTAGAACTGTGGGGTTTGCATCACGTTCCTGTCTTCACCACCCCCTCAGGACAGCAGAACTGCCAGAGCTGGCTGTGCCTGTAGAATCACAGAATCGTCTAGGTTGGAAGGGACCTTTAAGATCACTGAGTTCAACCAACATCCAAATACTGACAAAACCACCACTAAACCCACCTCCCTCAGCACCACACCTACAATCTTTTAAACACCCCAGGGATAGCAATTCCACCACCTCCCTGAACAGCCTGTTCCAATGCTTGACAACCTTTTCGCTGAAGAAATTTTTCCCAATATCCATCCTAAACCTCCCCTGACACAACTTGAGGCCATTTCCTCTTGTCCTATCGCCTGGGACTTGGGAGACCGACCCCTGCCTTCCTACACCCTCCTTTCAGGTAGCTGTGCAGGGCAACAGGGTCTCCCCTCAGCCTCCTCTTCTCCAGACTGAACAACCCCAGCTCCCTCAGCCTCTCCTCTCCAGACCCCTCACCAGCTCCGCTGCCCTTCTCTGGGCCCGCTCCAGCTCCTCAGTTCCTGCAGCCCGTTGCTGAGGGGAGCTCAGGGCTACCCAGAGCCGCGCTGCCATCCCCGCCGCCCCCACGAGGCCGCAGCCCCTGCGGCCGCCGTCCTCGCTCCCCTCAATGCTGGTACACGGTCCCCAGGCCAGGCCGTGGGCCCGGGCCGCTGCCCCTCCGGCCATTCCCTTTCCCGCTGGCGGGGAGCACGGCCCGCCCGCCAGCCCCGCACGGCGCCGGGCCCGCAGGGCTGGAAATCCCCGCCCTGGGCCGCGGCGGGGGAAGCACGATCTTCGGGCGGGTTTCCCCGGCCAGGAGGAAAGTACCTAACGTCCCTGCTGGCGCCGGCGGGGCCGGGCCGCCCTCCCTTCCTCTCGCCCTCCCTCCCTCTCGCCCTCCCTCCCTCAGGGAACGAGCGGGCGGAACGGAGGAGCCCTGCTGAGGGGCAGCCCAAGGGAAGGTCCGCCCCGCCTGCGGCCGCCATAGAAACCCGCTCGCTAGGGAGGCCAGGCCCAGCCCACAGGCCGGCGGCTCTCCCCCGACCCGGCGGGAGGGAGGGACGGGAGGAGGAGAGGCCCCGCCCGCCCTCCCCGCCGTCAGGCCCCGCGCACGCCCCGGCCG